>CM046458.1:52402587-52795087 GCA_025506515.1 Flaveria trinervia
ATTGTTCTTGCACATTTTTAAATCCACATCTTTTTTTTTGGAAAGACCTCAAACCTAAAGAAGGTTGATTAGTTAATCTTTAAAATTATTATTTGTTTGATTTTTCATAAATTGAGGATTAAGATAACCTTTGCTCAAGTTTGAGTTGAATACAAATTCTTCTTAGGTGATCTCATTCTAAAGTAACAATTTGCAGTATTGTGAGTCTTCTCATCACAATAAGTACATATTTGTTTAAATAACAATCTGCTGTAGAATGATTTTTCATGTCACATATGTGATAGTACTTGTTGAAATAGCACTCAACAGTATTGTGATTTTTCATATCACATATTTCACAATACTTTTGTGGAGTTTTAAACAACTGTTTGTTAACTTTTGACATTGACACTTTGTTCGATTCATTTTTATATTTTGGTGTCAAAAGTTAAACTGTTGTTTTTCATGTTTCACATTTTGATGTTGTGTCATATTGTTTTTCATCTGTTTAACATGATCTTCCTTCTCGAATTTCTTATGAACAAATCTTTTTGCTACAGCGGAAGTCTTAGAATCTGAATTTGATTTCAGATCAGAGTGATATTATTCATAGAATTCACTTTGTTGTTTTGAGGAGAATTCATATTTAACAAACCTGCTGACACAAATTTTTTGGTTTGAGTTTTGTTGTTTGATTTGTTGCTTTGATCAACTTTTCTGAACTCTTGAATTGCTCAGATTTGATTGATGATGATTTCTTTCTTCTCCTTTGATTCTTTGATTTAGAAGAACTTGGTTTACTTTCAGATTGAACATCATCAAAAGAAGATTCCTTTTCAGATTGAAATTGTTTAAGATTAATAGTGTTTGAATCTTCTCATGTTCCTACCTGTTGTTTGTATTTGCTTTGAACATTCACTTCTTCTAACACAGAATTAATTTGATCAGAAGTGTTTTCTTTTGATTGTTTAGGTTCATATGATTTTATTTTGATAGGATGACCATTTTTAATTTTTCTTGATCATTTTCAACAAACACTTTTATATTTTCCTTTTCTTCTTCATAATTCTTGTTTTTGACCTGAAAAGCATTAAGTTTAGCTTTGTTTTCAGGAGAATGATCATGTGTATTGAAGTTCTCTGGTAAAGTGTTTGTGATAGATTCAGGCATGCGTTCATGAGTGAAGTCTAATCCTGCTTTCTGTTTATCTTTCCTCTCACTTACCAGTTTTTCTACAATCATTTTTGAACCTTAACTTTAGCAAGATCCATTTGAGTAGCAGCATGTGCTATCTTCTCCTATTCAAAATTTTTAGTCATCTCTTATTGTTTAGAAACGTTTTATAATTCTTTTAGAGTTTTGTTCCATGAAGTTTGAAGAGAGATAATCTTTTGGTCTGCGGTTTTATGATCAGCTTTCAATTTGTTATGCATTGATTCTTCTTGTTTGAGTTTCTCACAAATTTTATATGTGTATGTTCTGTAGTATTCATCATGTTCAAAGCAAGATTTTGTGCATAGCTTTTCTCTCACTTAAGATGGTATTACAGGAAATTTTGGAGATGAGGTTTCAGGTTTTAAAGATGAAGTGTCAACCTTTGGTTGATCAGACTGTGCCATTAGAGCTATTTCATCATTATCCTCCTTAGGATCTGACTTGTCACTCCAATCATAATCATCTTCATCATTTTCACCTTCCACCTTTGGATCATTGTTTTCTGACCAATCTTCTTCCTGAATTTCTACAATAAGAGATAAACTAGATGTTAAATCATTAGTAAATTGTTTAGCATATGCACTCCAATCGTAACCATCTTTATATTGACTACAAGAGCTTTCTTGGTTTCATCAGATGATTTTGCTTCATCTTTAAGCTCAGGCATAGGAAGACTTTGATAAGGCTTTTGATAAGTATTATGAGCTTGTTGAAACCTTTGATTGCTTGATTGAGCACTTCCTCCATTATTTCTTGGAGCTTTGCATTCTCTTGAGAAATGGCCATAGCTGTTACAGTTAAAACACCTAGATTTTGACTTGTCAAATCCTACAGTCTTGTTAGCACTTGGCTTGTACTTCCTGTTGACATATGAGTGTTTTTGTGTCATGTAAGCAATCATTACCATTTGCCAATTTAAGTCCATTTCTTCCACATCTTCAGGATCCATTTCAAATCAATCCTGCAAAACAAGATCTAATTGAGTTAAATGGCTACCATTATATGCTTGAAAACTAGCCATAAATGCAGTAAATGCAGTTTTTGATTCTTCGTCCTCTAATTGGATGTTTATCACATCTTTAACTTTGCTAGATTTAGCATAGTTAGATGAATAAGTCTCTCATTGAACATTTGATGTTTGAGACTAAGATTTAGGAGGAGATTGAGAATGAGATTGTGTTATGTAAGCAGGGGCATTAGTAAATGATGAGTCAGTGAAAAATCCTGCTCCGACAAATAAATCTCCTTCTTCTTCTTTAACTTTCTCACTTTTTGCCATGAAAGCATTTTCAACTGTGTTTGCTGGAGAAGCAACAAACTGATACAGAGACATTGATGCTGCTCTATCATTGTTCCTTGAGCTTTCATCAATTTCTACAGACTCAATCTTGGCAATAACTAGATCTAAATCCATAGGGAACTTCTCAGTATGCTTTAGTAAGGTTATTGTTTGTTTCCATGATGATGGTAAATCATTGAGTAGTCTAAGATTTAGATCTTCAAGATCAAGCTTAATACAAGCTGTTGACATCTCAATAGTAAGTTGGACAAATCTGTTCATCATCTGGTTTATAGTTTCTCTAGATAAATGTTGAAACAGTTCCAATTGCCCTTTCAACTTTTGTTTCTTGAGATTTTGAATCTCCTTTCCTCCTTCACGTATAGTCTTTAAGGCTTTATACAGGTCCATCAGTGATTATTGGAATGAATGGTCCTTTTTCTATAGATTTCCAAAGATCAGTATCAATGGAATTTAAGTGATGTTTCAACCTAAGTGACCAATTTTTAAAATCAGCTCTGTTTTTAAGTTTTGGAACTCTATTTTCAGAATCTTCTGATTTCACCATTTTTCTATTTTTATTGTTTTCTTATATTTTGAATTAAAAAATTGAAAAAGTTTTCAAAGAATTTTCTTTAAAAAAATTTGAAGTATCGAGGTTGAACCACGGGTGGAGGTGGTGGTGGACGTGGTGCTAAACCACGGGTCGCAAGAGGAAGGTCTAGAGCTGAAAAAGCAGCCCATGAGGAACCCGAGACCCCTCATCAGGAGGGCGGTGATGAGAATGCTAATCAGAGAGCCTCGATGAGAGAGGCGGTCAGGGAGGAAGTGCATCAGGTTATGCAGACGATCCTACCGTCTGTGGTGACCGAAGTTATGAAAGCTGTTAGAGACGAGGAGAGACAGGAAGGGGGTAGGCCTTCGGGTGAAAGGAGACGACCCGAGACTGAAACGGTTTTTTTCAATGACAAAGAGGATGAAGAGGAAGAGCTTGTGCCGGAGGCGGCACGAGGCTGTAACTATGGGGTGTTTCAACGATGCAAGCCCCCAACTTTTGATGGAAACGACACTGCTGCTACTGCTCACCGATGGGTGAGAGAGATGGAAGCGGTATTGAATATCAGCGAGTTCCGGGAGGATTAGAAGGTGAAGTTTGCTACCTATTCTTTTGTGGGTTCGGCTCTGTGCTGGTGGGACAATATAGTCCAAGCCGAGGGTAGCAGGGCTATCGGGAGGATGCGATGGCCAGAGTTGAAAAGGCTGGTGATTAAGGAATTCTGTCCTCACCGTGAGATGGACAAAGTTGAAAGAGAGTTCTTGCAGCTGGAGGCGGGAACGATGACACATCAGCAATATACCGCTAAATTCAATGAGATGGCACGTTTGGTGCGGGATCAGGCGACACCTCTTTCACGAAAGATCAAGAGGTATATTCAGGGCTTGCCGGCGGACATCCGTAGGCACATGATCACCGCCCGACCGAGCACGTTTAGGTCGGCAGTTGACCTGGCGGGAAGATTGTACAACGAGCGGGGGGCGATGGCAATGACAGACGAAGGGGAGGAGCGAGCCTATATTAAGAAGGGTAAGCGAAGGCGAGACAATGATGGTGGATTTGAATATGGACGATGATCGAAAGAGAATGGAAAGAAAAAGAGAGATTTGCAACAAGTGTGGCAGAGGCCATGAGGGGGAGTGCCAGTGGGGACTGAATGTTTGCTTCCAGTGTGGAAAGGAGGGCCACAAAGCGTGGGACTGAAAAATGGCTAAATGCTACGACTGTGGCAAGACAGGACACATGAGCAGAGACTGCAAGAAGTCAAGGGTAGGATGTTCAGGTATGAGGAAGAAGAATAGAGGGTGAAGGCTAGAGCCTTCACTATGACCGGGAGGAGGCTAGGTCAGACTCTGAGGAAACATCAGGTACGTTCTTGCATGTTTAGATTTATGCATCTATGCTTTAATTGTGACGTTAGTAGTAGTTTTGTTGCTGCTATTTTATGTGATGTTGCACATTAGGGGTAGGAAGATCGATGAGCCCTTCAATGTAAGAATTGCTATTAGTAAGTCTACCAGGTTACCTAATGCCCTAGAGGATTGCGTGATAGAATTGAGAGAGAGCGCTTGTTCCTACTAGGCTGTTCAAGACAGATATAGGTAGGTAGACATGTAGCCCCGGGTGAGTTGATCAGTAGTCTATGACTCAAACCCCAAGTGTTGCAAGAAGATGGATTGATCAACCGTGCACAACTAGAGTTCGGTGACGACCTACGACAATGAAGTATGGGGAAGGCTTCAACCAGGAGAGCAGATTGCTTGATTTAAAATCGAGTAAAGCTAATACTAAAGTGAAGAGGGTCATTCCCAGTTGTTGCTTAGGTAGGAGAAGTGGCACATCGACCTGAGCTACCTGGTGAGTTAAGTGGAGTTCATCTGATGTTCCATGCATCTCGTCTAAGAAAGAGCTCAACCGATGTGGATATGATCACGCTACTAGAGAATACGGAGATGGACAGAGTATCCAACCACTAGGAGCAACTGGTGACCATTACTAATATGAAGGAGAGAATAGACTAAGGAGGATGATAGTTTCACTTGTGCAGGTGCAGTGAAGCCTAAGGGATTTGAGTTTAAATGCAAGATCAAAGAAGAGGTGAGACAGTGTACTCGTAACTATTCGAGAAGCGACAGGTTTCGGGGATGAAACCTCCTTAAGGGGGTAGACTTGTAACACCCCGAAATTTCTACTTAAACGAAGGAAAAGAAAAGTAAATAGAAAGAATAGAAATTGTGCACAAGTAGAGGGGGATAAAGTGTACAAAGTATAAATCTTATTATTTTAAGATATATAAGGGCATGGGTGCCCATTATTTCTTCTTCTTCATCTTTTCTTCACGGCTGAAAAGAAGAAGAGAAAGAGAGAGAGCCCGGTTCTAGAGAGAGAGAAAGGAAGAAGAAGCTTAAAAAGGTAAGTCTTCTCTTGTTTGAGCTTGGTTTCAGTTGGGTATTGGGTTCTTGACCGAAGTTCTAGTTGTTTAGAGTTTACTTTCGGGATTCAAAGAGCTGAATCGAAATGGGTCTTGAACCGGAAGAGTGTTGTTCAAAAGCTGCTCAAGGTGAGTTTCTAGAACCCCTCTTTTACTGATTTTCAACTAATTTTGGGCTATTATGCATACTAAGTAAACATTTTGAACGAAACCGTGGGTTTACAACTCTATGTTGGAATGTTGTATGTATGTATGTATGTTTTAGAGTTGGCTTATGAGTTAGAGATGATGTTTAGCATGATTAGGTGCCCTTGGTATGTTAGATCTGTGTTTGGGTATGCTTAGAATGATAATCGGGTGAAGATGATAACATAGAAAACATTTCAAAATGATTCAGACGAACATCAACAATAGACCCTGCACCCAGAGGTGGCTCATGCGCCCAAACAGTTGTCCATGCGTCCAGCATGAGAGCCCAGATGCCTAAGTGTCTGCCATGCGCCCAAGAGTGGGTCATGCGCCTGAACAGTCACTCATGCGCCCAGCATGTTGGCCATGCGCCCAAGAGTGGGTCATGCGCCTGAACAGTCACTCATGCGCCCAGCATGTTGGCCATGCGCCCAAGTGTTGGCCATGCGCCTAAATAGTGCCCATGCGCCTAAGTGAAGCAAAGGCTGTGTGGACCATGCGCCTAAATAGTGCCCATGCTCCTAGTGATTGAAACGGCTAAGTATTGGCCATGTGCCTAAGCAGTGCCCATGTGCCCAAAGTGCTTGTAACGGCTAAGTGATTGGTGATGCGCCTGAACAGGGCAGAAAGGCCCAAACAGTGCCCATGCACCCAAACTGTTTTATACTTAGAATTTTTATGCTCATGCGCCTGGAAGGACCCATGCGCCCACTTTGAACTTAAGGTTTTCTAAGTGGTTTTTAAGGGGTAAAATGGGGAGATAGGTTTGGTTATGATGTGATGGCCTATGTGTGTTATGCATGTATGATGTTCCTGTATTGGTGGTGACGTATGTTTATGTTTATGTGTGTTCCTTATTATGTATGTATGTCTTCCCTTGGCTTTGCATTGAACATTAATAAATGTAATGAAAGTATTATGTAACGTAAAGTGGAAGATAATGAAAAGAGGAACGGAATGAATGAATGCATGCATGAATAAATGAATGAATAAAAGAGAAGGTATAGAAAGGCTTGCAAGCATATGTATGAGGTGAGCGACTCTGTGTCGCAACAGACTCGAAAGAGGTCCTTGTCGCGTATACCGGTACTGTGTCAGTCTTCGGACATGAGTCGGGGGTTTATGTGTCAGGCCACGGCACAGTATCAGTCTTCGGACATGAGTCGGGGGTATTGCATGAGACAGGATGCAGATTGTGCACTCCGGTACTGTGTCAGTCTTCGGACATGAGTCGAGGGTTTATGAGCAAGCCCCGGCACAGTATCAGACTTTTGACATGAGTCGGGAGTATTGCATATGACGAAAGTGACGGATGATGATATCCGTGTCGCGTATCCCGGTACTGTGTCAGTCTTCGGACATGAGTCGGGGGTTTGTTTGTCAGGCCCATGCACAGTATCAGTCTTCGGACATGAATCGGGGATATTGCATGAGACGAGATGATGAGGTGAGCGACTTTGTGTAGCAACAGAATCGGATGGAGTTCAATCCCTGTGATTGACTCGTATGGGATATTTGTCACGAATCCCGGTGTTGTGTCAGTCTTTAGACATGAGTCGGGGGTTTGTGAGCAGGCCCCGGCACAGCATCAGTCTACGGACATGAGATATTGCAAGAGACAAGATCCGAGTAATAATGAGTAATGAACGAAAGATCATGTATGAAAGAACGAACGTATGAATGAACGTAAATGAATTATCGTAATAATGTACAGAACAGGATCCTTATCATTCGACCTTAGTAATCGTGGCTGAGTGCCACGAAGAGGGTAAAGTCTAACCGGATCTAGAAAGAGAAATGAACGATAATGTAATATGTTGAACGAACAAAGTTAATAAACGTAATGGAAGATAATAATGATATTATCTGTATGTATGTATGATGCATGATCATGAATGGTTGTATAGTATAGTACGTTTTGAAAGAACGGTTTAACGAAAGTAAAGTATTTTATTACAAAACTAGAACTCACTCAGCGTCGCTGTCGGTTGTATGCATGATAGTTGGTAGGTATATGTTGATGCTAAGGAGTTGCAGGCATGGATGCATAAGCTACTCGGAGCATTTTGAGGCTGGCATCCGCATTTTGACATGTCTTGTATTTTGGGATGAAAACTAATGTTGTAAATGACATGTTTTAGTTATAAATGAAAGTTTTAAATTCCGCTGCAAAATAATGTACATTTTATAATGTTTTAAGTGCGATGACCACCAGATGTAAGGTGCCCGGGAACGGGGCCTTACAGTTGGTATCAGAGCAAAAGTTTAAGTGAATTGGGTAAATTTGAAAAACCTAATCTTAACTGAGAATGGGACAAAAAATAAGGAAAACGGTAAAAGGAAAAGGGATGCCATTCCTAGTAGCTACGTGCCTGCAAGTAAAGGTTTTATGTAAACGTTTTATGTAATTAATGTTAACGCGGCATTATGTGCGCATGTTATGTGGCTTTTTGCTATTGTGTAGATTTAGATACTGACGTAGTCGGGATAGAAAATGCTTGGGTAGAAGAGTAAAGTAAGTGCTAATCACAACTTGCCACTATACATAGGGACTTACTAACTTGACATAAACTGAGTTATTACCTTAAGACCGTGGTATTGCGTTTGAACTTATAGTGTGTTAGAAGATGGTTGGCGGTAGATCTTTCGAAAGCTTCACGAGTTGAGGGGTGGGTGGACGTGTGCTGAACCACAAGTCACAAGAGGAAGTTCCGAGAGCTGAAAAGAAGCCCATGAGGAACCCAAGACTCCCTCCTCATGAGGCGGTGATAAGAATGCTAATAAGAAGCCTCGATGAGAGAGGCGTCAGGGAGGAAGTGCATCAGGTTATGCAGCCATCCTACCGTGCTGTGGTGACCGAAGTTATGAAATCTGGTAGAGACTAGGAGAGACAGGAACGTGTTAGCCTTCGGGCGAAAGGAGACGAGCCCGAGACTGGCAACGGTTTTTCTTCCATGAGAAGAGGCGAAGAGGAAGGCCTGTGCTGGCTGGGAGGCGGCACAAGGCTATAACTGATTGTGCGTTTCCCAACTATGCAATGCCCCCAACTTTTGATGGAAACGGCACTGCTGGGCTACTGCTTCACCGTAGTGGGTGAGAGATGGAGAAGCGTATTGAATATCAGCGATTGTGTTAGGACCTGGTATTTGACCGAAATACCTAGAGATCACGTGTAACCAGATCAAATAGTGCGGAATCCTATTTGATTGGCGATCCAATCAGTGAGAACACACGAAGAATCAATCAAGGATTGAAACTAACGTTAGAAATCGATAAGGAATCGATCTAATGTGTTCTATGAACTTGGAGAACGATTTGGAAGGTTTCTGGACGGCTAGGGTTCGTCTGGAATCGTACTTGATCGAGTGTCTTGTTTTTCACGAATTGAGTTGTATTTATAGGTTGGCACTATTCAATCGTGCGACTGAACCATTAGTTTGGTTCAGTCGTGCGATTGAACCATGCGGTTGGTTCATTCGTGCGACTGAGTGTTCAGTCGTGCGACTGAGCCAATCTTATGTTACAGTCGTACGACTGATCCAGTCTCCTGGTTCAGTCGTGCGACTGAGTCAATCGTGTGAAGTTCTTCATGTGTATGGTTTTCATCATTCGCATGGGAACTTCATTAAGTTAAGTTTGAATGTTTTAATTAATTAATATAATATTATATGTAATCATTCAAGTAATCATAAACCCATCAATTCAGTCACGACTCATTAATGAACTATTAAACATTATAACCAACAGACTATCAATATCAGTTCATTAATCATACCAAACAAGATCTATTACATCACATATCATGATCTAGGGACAAACATGTATCAACAAACTCCCCCTTGGACCTAGATCTCTCTAATGTCTTGTTTTCTTCATTACCTCCTCATATTTCTTGTACTTGTCCTCTTGTGTGACTCCCGCGTGAATATCAAACGCGAAGCAAAGTCGTATAACATTTTGGAACTGGAGGGCTTGTACAATGTCTTGTGTGTCATAGAACAGTGGCCACTTGTATAATGTATAGACACATTAGCAGACAAGTTGGTTAGCCACATTGGGTCGAATACCCTGACAGTATCCATTTGATCCCCTTTGTTCAGAACTATGACAGCTTCAGCAGTTCTCCAATCATAGTACCACCATTTGAAGTGTGGAGTGAAGTCCTGTGGCATTTCCCTGAGAGGGATTCTCGACATAGTGCGCGGAGGACTCCACTTCAACACAATCTTTGGTTTTCCAGTAATGGCATCCATCTCAGACCTTCTAATATACCTTGTAGGTTGTTGAGGTCTGAAGTTAATCCACCTGGTGTGGTACTCTTTCTTTAGGGCAGCCTCAAACCAGCCTGACATCTTTCTCGGGTCAGCATACAACAGCTTCAATTTGGCCAGCTGGTTGAGCTCAAATCCTGGTAGAGTCTTTAGATCATGTGGAAATCTAAAGTACTCTATGCCCTTTTCCCTCTTAACGGCATAAACGTTAAGATCATCAAAATATGCCCATGCTATAATCCTGCCTGACACCGTAAGATGTTTCTTGACGCTGTAGAACTTGGTGTAGGCATCCCTCTTCGGTGCAGCCACGTTGGGCTCTGACTTCTTTAAAACATTCAGCCCACTCAGCCTTTCGAATGTATACGTCATCGTTTGAGGCTTGGGCTGTTCCTTCGGTCTTTCCTGCTTCCTGCTCCATCTTGTCTAGTACCTCAAACATATCACTGACTAGGGACTCACCCAGATTGGGGACCACATTACCCTCGTTGTCAGCGTACTGAGGGTACTCTTCAGCAGCAATATCTTCAACCTCAACTTCATCAACGTCATGTAGTTCGTCGTCACTGGTTGAATCAACTGTTGGAGCATCCTTGACAATGTCATCAGGATTGAGTCTGAACATCTCTGCCAGTTGCTCGTTAGATAGGTCGTGAATTATTTCACCTTCTTCAGGGGTATAACTCACTGACCTTCTGACAATCCCTTGCAGATCAAGAATCATTGTGAGTTGAGACTTGACCTGTTGAAGCCAAAACATCAACTCATCTCTGTGGTACTTTGGATCTGTTTGATTTACACATTTCACACTCAAATCATTAGTAATTTATCAAACAAAATGCATTAACTTAATATAAACATTTAGTACATGGTTTTTCAATACAGAATACAAAAGTAAATAAATACATAAACATCTACTATTTACTTTTATCCTGAATGCTAGACTCTTCATGTGAAGGTGCAGAAGCAGAAGCTGACTGATCCTGTCTGTTCTTTGTTCTCTTCTCTTGCCCTGGAGCTGAGACAGATTCAGCTGCTTCTCCTTCTTCAGTGTCTTCATCTGCACACCACTCTTCGGTTTTCTCTTCATCAGTATCACTGTCATCATCATCATCATCATCATCTTCATTATCTCTGTCTCCATCCCTTATCTTTAGAGGTTCCTCCTTTGATCCTTTCAATTTTAGCAAAATGGTCCTCTTAGCTTTTTCCAACTCCTCTATTTGCTTACCTGCTGCGACACTTTGAGCTCGGAGTTGGTCCATCTGAGTGTTCTGAGCAGCCAATTGCTGGGCCTGCTCCTCAATTACTCGATCCTGCTCTGCAATTTTATGCGATTGTGCAGCAGTCAGGTCGGTAGCTGGCGGATCTGAGTGGTCTTTTCCTCATCAGCCGCCAGCAATCGCAACACCATTCTATTTAAGCTGACAGCTGTTCCTCTACCCCGATTGGAGGTAGAGGAGATCTATAGGTGTGTGAGGGGTAGGCTGAGGGCTCGGTTTGGTGGCTAGTGGTGGTGGTTGGTGGTGAATATCGGGTCAGGTCGGGATGATAGTGGTGGTGAGTGTGGGGTGAATGATGTAGTGGTGGCTGGGGTCTGTCTTGTGGTGGTCGGTATGGTGGTGTCTGTGGTTGCTGTGGGGAAGGTATGGTGGTGGATGGTGTGTCTGAAGAGGTGGTAGTGGTGGAAGGTATGGTGGATGTGGTAGTGATAAAGGTTACCCTATGCTTCTTCTTTTTCTGGCCATGGGGTTGCCATCCGTTTTCTCCTCGTTCCCTTCGAGGTGGATGCTCCCCCTACAATCCCGCCTGAGGACCCGGAGCATAAGTTGGGTCAGCTTCTGTATCTCCGGAGCCTCTCGGTTGTTCACCAACAACTCTTAACCCATGTTCTGTGGGAACAACTTTCCTTCCCACAGTTCGGGTCAGTGGCTCCTCATCAGATTCAACCTCATCTTCATCGTTAAGAACAAAATTTGATGAAATCCTGCTGACTCAGTTACTTCAGCAGGTGAGACAGACACAGAGGGAACAGAGTCAGACACAGTGCCTCTGGATGGAATAGCATCATCCCCACTGTCATCCTCCTCTGAATCATCAGTAGGGAGGACAATTGGCTCCACGTCGGAGTCACTGTCCTCGTGACGCCATTGGCGTCTCCCCGGTGCCACATAACTTTCATCTGCTAAGTGGCAATCATTCTTTTCACTTGGGGCTTAATCTGCTTTCCCCTGTAAACTCTCATCCTGCCCAGAGTAGTATCATCCATTATCTCTAAGGCACTGCGTCATGACTCTCTTTGGGCAACTGTGGCAGCTTCTCGTTGAAGACGAGCTGTAAATCTGGGGTACATACAAAACCCTCTTTTCCTTTACCTCCAAATTCTCCACTAAGTAGGAGAATATCATGCTGGAAAAACTGAAGGGGTGGTTCAGAACCAGTGCCACGTAGGCATTTTGAATCTGGTCTGAGAGGTCGTCAAACCCACCCCTCCTCGATGCAACACACTTGAGGATCACGTGTGCAAGTACTTGTACTGGGGGCTCAGGTTGCTCTTGTTGAGCACACCTGAGTTGATATCCCCAGCGTACTTTATCCTCAGGAAGCATCCTCTCACTGTCAACGGATGTAGTTTAGTAGGATGATCAGCGTCATCCCCAACTCTAGGACCCTCTGAATGTCGGCAGCAGAGATCTCAATATCATGGCCCAGTATAGAGCTCCTAATACAGTACGGCTCACGAGAGCGGTCCACCAAGGCATTCTCCCAGAATGCCTGATGGAGTGATCTATATGGCGTGCAAGGCGTGGAGATAGCCTTATGATCCGGGACCGTCTCAGAAAGGCTATAATGTCGGTAAACTCAGCCCCGTTCCTGGTGGTGTGATCCAAATGGGCACAGATGTTGTGCTTTGGATTTATGACACCTTTCTGCCATTTATCTGAAATACACAAGACATAGAACCATTAGTACATAAGACATGAAAACTTCTGTTCTAAGTGTAAAGTTGAAAGTCATTTTGATTCATTCGTGCGAATGAATCATGCGACTGAAGTCAGTCGCCTGTTTGAGACATGCGATTGAGTTCAATCGGCTGATTGAGGCATGCGATTGAGTTCAATCGGCTGATTGAGACATGCGATTGAGTTCAATCTGCCGACTGGACTCATTCGGGTGGTTCAGTCGGTCGAATGATCCAATCGTAAGGTTCAATCGTGCGATTGGAGTTCATTCGAACGACCAGTCGCTTGCCCCACTGTTCGATCGCCTGTGGGTCGAATCTTGACCAATCTAAGTCATTTAACAGTGTTTAATGGTCCATTAGCCTCGTCTATTGTCACTAATAACCTATTAAACTCAATTTTAACATTTTGCTTCATTTACATAGGTGATTAGGTCATTTCACAGTTCGGTTCTTGATTCAATCCAGTGTCGCTATTGTAGGTCGGTAATGTGCTGATTTTGGTAGGATTCAAAGAGTAGTGTACCTGTAAAACGTCACTCGAATGTAAGAAACTTAACAGCAATGTATATCAGAATCTGTGGCAATTTTGACAGAGTAACGGTAAAGAACGCGATTTGGGGTGCTATTGGGAGTGATGAGTGAGATGCGATCGACTGAGGCCTTAAATACTGACCCTAGGTTCATTCGGCCGACTGGCCTCATTCGCTCAGTTCATTCGGGCGACTGAGGTTCAGTCGTACGATTGGCCTAGTCAATCGCATTCAGTCGGCCGACTGAGTCTCAGTCGGTCGACTGACTCATTCGGTCTCCTTCATTCGCCTCTTTAGTTGACCGACTGAGCCTCAGTCGGTCTACTGTTTCATTCTCCCCCTTCTATTCGGTCGAATGGATCATTTTCATGTCCATTCGGCGATTGGAAGCCATTCGCATAGTTGGTCGATAACCATGATCCACTAGTGCGAATGGGTCACACTTTGTGAGTTTACAGTCATTTTGAACATTTACTATTAAGACCCTTTTCACTTTTGATAATAACATTGTAAGCTCTTAACCAATTCAGTCACTTCAGACGTGACCTTTTAAATTTTGAAAAACATGTGGCCATCTCAGACATGACCCTTTTAGGTAAGTTAATTCCTTCTGATTTCCCTGATGTAGTCCGACAGACACACAAATTAAAAGATAAACATAGAAACTTAAACTAACTACACAACTAAAGTTTATTTTTGGACTTTTTGTGAGAGATAAAACCCTAAGATGGAAATCTAAGGGATTTGATTAGGAGTAGACAGCTTCAACTTAGATTGATCATATCTGGACCAACTCAATTTTGGAATCATACAGGAATATCAAATCATTTGGGACTTGTTATTAAAACTCTTTGATGCTTAAATTCTCGGTGTTCATCCAGAGTCGTTAGCAACTTAAGGAAATCATACTGAAACTCTTAGATTTTCACATTGATTTGAACTCTTGAGAATGTAGCCACTAAGATTGTCAGTATGTTTGTCCACTTAAATCCATACACAGACTTTTGACGCAGACTGGTGACTGATTTAGGTTTAATTATTTCAGCTAACATTTGTGGATCCCACACTTATATGGTAATCAACATTCCTCAGAGGTTTTGAGCGGTCTACGGGTATTATTACAAGAAGAGACTATTCTTAGAGCTTTCAAAGAGAAGCCTGTCCTCAGGTCAGTGCCATCGCACAGCAGAGAGGCGGCAAACAACAATGAATTCTAGAATATCTAGGTTATGCTTATCCTCAGGTCAGTGCCATCGCACAGCAGAGAGGCACACAACCTATCTCCTTGTTAGAGCAGCTTATTTTATTTGACATATGCACCAACAACATAAGTCATTAGCTTTATTGCATTTGTCTTTCATTTTTTCTTGCTTTGCTCTAATTATGGTCATCCGCACACTTTTGTGGCATTTAAATGCTCATTACCCCTTATTGGAATATATTTGATTGTGTTAACCAGTGATAAGATGGAAGCCCACAGTCAGTTGAACAACTTAGTTTGATCTTGAGATCACCAATCAGGTCTAATTGTCTATTGTGTTGAATCTACCAACATATCATTTGTGGTCTAGCAGCCTCTAAGTCTACTTTCTTTGTGTCACCTTAGGAGTTGCCAGTTTTCTATCATCTTCCTTTTTATATTGCTTAGACTACACAGACTTATACTTTGAACTTTTGCATCTTTTCAAACCTTAAATTTTAAAGTCCCTCTTGATTTGTTCCTGTGTACTATCATATTCCAAAGGTATTGAATCGGTATCACAGACACAATCTACCTTATTTCAGCTAGTTACCCCTCTCCCTCATTTTTTTTAATGTTAACTTGCTGACATATTCTCCCCCTAAAATACTAAAATCATTTCGGATTTAATTATTTTTGGATTTTAATAACAGCAAAATAACATGAGTTTAAATATAACAGACAAAAAGAAAAAAACAGATAACATAAAATAAAATAAACTTTAACGAAACTACATCGGACTACACATTATTCTCATCAGGAATTACCTCACTTTTCTTTTTAACGCCGTTGACCTCTAGCAAATATTGAAAACGTGGTTTATCAAAGGCTTTAGTATAGAGGTCAGCACGTTGAAAATCAGTATTAATTTTAACCACATCAATTAAGTTCTTTTCAAAACAGTCTCTTATGAAGTGGTATTTAATACCGATGTGTTTGGTCTTAGGATGTTGAACCGGATTTTTGTTACTGCAATTGCAGCAGAGTTATCAACAAAAATAGGAGTAGATGAGAATTTTAAACCGTAATCCCGCATTTGCTGTTGAATCCAAATGATTTGTGAACAGCAACTTGCAGCAGCAACATATTCGGCTTCACAGGTTGACAATGCAACCGATGTCTGCTTCTTACACTTACATGCCAGTAACTAATCTTCTCCCAAAGAATTGACACCCCTGCTGTAGACTTGTAGTTCATTTTGCAGCCTCCATAGTCCGAGTCACTATACGCTGTGAGCTCAAAATCGTCATCATGAGGATACCACAACCCCAGTGTGGGTGTACCCTTTAGATAGCGAAAAATCCTTTTGACCCCGATCAGATGATTGACCTTAGGTTTAGCCTGATATCTGGAACATAAACATGTAGCATACATGATATCAGGTCTTGAGGCAGTGAGATACATGAGGGATCCAATCATTCCTCGGTACATAGTGGCATCTACAAGATCTCCATTCTCATCAGGTGCTATATCATGATTCGTAGCAAGTGGAGTCCCAGCAGCAGAAGCATTCTCCATGTCAAAGCGACTGAGAATGTCTCCTACATACTTGGTCTGATGTAGAAAGATCCCATTAGGTGTTTGATCCACCTGTAACCCGAGAAAGAACTTCATCTCCCCCATCGCACTCATCTCAAACTCTTTCTTCATCACTGCTTCAAACTCTTTGCATAACTCTTCGTTCTTTGACCCGAAGATTATGTCATCAACATATATCTGTACAAGCAGTAGGTCACCATCCTTTTCTTTAATAAACAGTGTACAGTCAATGACTCCCCTGCGAAAGCCGTGTTTCACAAGATGAGTCGAGAGTTTCTCATACCAAGCTCGAGGAGCTTGATGAAGCCCATATAAAGCTTTGTCGAGCTTGTAAACTCTATCCCGATGATAAGGGTCTTCAAATCCCTCGGGTTGACTTACATAGACTGTTTCCCTGATTTCCCCATGAAGGAATGCACTCTTCACATCTAATTGGTAGACTTTAATCTTCATGTACGATGCATAGGCAAGGAAGATACGAATAGCTTCCATCCTTGCCACGGGTGCAAACACCTCATTATAGTCAATCCCCTCGACTTGGCGAAAACCTTGAACCACCAGTCGAGCTTTGTTCCTGATAATGACTCCTTGGTCATCCTTCTTGCATTTTAGTACCCATTTGGTGCCAATGACTTTAGCACCTTTAGGTCTATCAACCAGAGTCCATACACCTAACTTCTTAAACTGCAGAAGTTCTTCTTGCATGGCACTCACCCACGCCTCATCATTTAGTGCTTCACTGACATATTTTGGCTCAACCTGCGAAACAAAACATCGATAAGCACCATCATGAATGTAACCCTTCTCCATAACTGAGGCGTAATCAGCTGAGTATAGCTGATTTCGGGTTTGTACTCCTGATCGGACATCTCCAATAACATTGTCAAGGGGATGATAGACGTTTAGTCGTGATCCTGGAGTAGTCGGCACAGTCACCTCCGAACCAAGATTGTGAACATTTTGTTCTGCATCTGAGGAATTGGAGTTTGAGGTTCCGAAGTCGAGGGTGCATCACTTATGGATGCTTGTGGACTTTCAGGAACTGGAACCTGTCCTCCTGACTGTTCTGGTCATCTGCTTCAGTTTCATCTTCAGAGGAGGAGTCACTGTCATCGACTACCCCTTCTGACTGAGTAGATGATTCTCCCTGTGTGCTAGATGGTGTATTTAGAATATCATACATCATCCTAGTAGCTAACTCATCATCCGAGGGAGAGAGAGAGGTTGAAGGATTTGAAGAATCCATCATAATCGAAGAAGTATGCAGGTCCTTTGCCTGTAGGTGGTGTGGTATATCTCTGAACGTCGACATTACACCACACTTCTACAAGACCCGTTGAGTTATTGTAAACTCGCTTGTTCGGTATGTTGTATCCTAGAAAAATTCCTTCAACTGCCTTCTCGCTGAATTTTCCTTCTTGTGTCTTCTTCAGAAGTGTACACGGTGCGCCAAAAGGTTCAAGATACTCCAAATTCGGTTTGCGTCTTTGAAGTAGCTCATAACATGTCTTTCCGTGGCGCTTGACTATTAGGACTCGATTCAGTGTATAACACGCATTTGCCACTGCCTCATTCCAGAATTGGATAGGCAGTTTCGAGTCTGCCAGCATAGTCCGGCTGTCTCTATCAAACTCCTGTTCTTTCTCTCAGCAACGCCATTCATCTGAGGTGTGTAGGCAGAAGTGAATTGATGCACAATTCCCTTTTCCTTGCAGTATGCCTCCATCCCTTGATTCTTGAATTCTGTCCCGTTGTCTGAGCGTATTTGTCGAACTTTTAGCTTGTAGAGTGATTCCAGTGTGGTTACTAATTCCTTGAATGTCTCCAAAGTTTCTGATTTTGATTTCAGAAACATTACCCAAGTGAACCTTGAGTAGTCATCAGCTGACCAAATAACAGTACACGTCGCCTGCAATGCTCCTTGTACTAACTGGACCAAACAGATCCATGTGAAGAAGCTCAAGAGGAAGTTCTATTGAATGAACTTTCTTTTCCTTATGAGCCTTCTTTGTCTGTTTGCCTTTCTTGCAAGCTACACAAAAGTCAGGAAGTTGGAAGTTCTTGACATTCACTCCTCTCACTAAATCCTTCTGAATCAAATGATTCATCTTCCTTTGACTAATGTGTCCCATTCTCCGATGCCAGGAGATGGAATCCTTCTCAGTAGCTTTAGATAAAAACACTGAACCTCATGATCCGTTGTGGCAGCTGTTGACAGATCCAAGACATAAAGGTCTTTATATCTTGAAGCAGTCATCAGAACTTGGTCCTCTGGGATCATATATTCTTTCTTCAGCACGTAACACTTCTGGTTATCGAAGATGACTTTAAATCCTTTATCACAGATTTGGGAAACAGAAAGTAAGTTGTTCTGAAGTTGTTGAACGTAGTTCACCTTATCAAACTTAACTTTCTGATTTCCCACTTCTCCCTGAGCTGTGATATAGCCTCCTTTGTTTCCTGCAAAGGAAACATGCCCTCCTTTTATTTGTTTGACGTTAGATAAAAGGGCTCTATTTCCTGTCATGTGCCTGGATGCTCCGCTGTCTATAATCCACGTGTTAGTCTCAGCACTGTATCGAACACCCTGCACATACAAAGTAAATGAATCAGTTTAGGTTAGGAACCCAAGCTTTGACTGTCTTGGGTTTCCCAGAGGCATCACACATCATAAACTCCACCCATTGACCCTTAGAGGGTGAGGGTAGCTCAGGTTCCTTCTTGTTATCAGTATCAGACACGAGGTGGACTTTTCTTTCCATAAGCCAGATTTGTGCAATGCCTGTTTATGATAAACAGTCGTCTGGCTTACAGGTTGGACTTTAGGTTCACTAGCTCTTCTAGGTGGAGTTAAAGAGCTCCTCTTAGAAGACTTAGGTTTTGAGTCCTGAAGTTCAATCTTCTTCCTAGGTGTCTGATAAAATTACAGTAGGAAGCAATGTGTCCATATTCTCCACAGTTGTAGCACGCTCTGCTATCAACTTTATGATTAAACTTTCTTTGTGGAGAGGTGCGTGACACTCTAGTAACATCAATCACTTTAGTTTTGACTCTTGATGTTTGATGTTTTCTCTGGTTAACAAATTTACTGTTTTAACCTGTTTTCACTTTTTGGTTAACTGGTTTTTGACTTGAAGCATGTGAAAAAGTAGCATTTGAAGTCCTTTTAGGTTCTGATTTGACTTTGTTTGACCCTGACTTTAAGTTAACTTTTTCAAATTCATTTTCCAGGTTAACACAAGGCAATTTACCCTTTGCCTTTGAAGTGGCCTCCTTTTGTTTCTGACCAGATTCAGTAGATGAACATGAGGTGTCTGGATCAGTAACAAGAGGAGTGGTCACCACATGATCCTTGATGGGGTTATTATTTACTGGTCTAGACTTAGTGTTCATCAAGGTCTCAGGTGGTGGTGGAACCACTTTGTAGCCTAATCCCTCCCCGTTATTCCTTTCTCTTACTAAGTGTTGGACTATATGTGAAGAACTAGTCCAACTATGCAGTTTCTGTTTTAATGAATTAACTTCGACTTCTAGAACTGCCTTTTGTTTCTTAGTGTCTTCTAGGGAGTTTAGATAGTACCTAATGTCATTTGCTTGGTTAAAAGCCACTACTTCGGTTTCCCTAAGTTGTTTAGTCAATAGGTCTATCTTTTCTTTATAACTATGCTCATTTTGTTTTAGTACTCTATTAGCCTCAGTGCACAGACGTAAATCTTTTACTAAGTTATCATTATGATCTAATAACCTAGCAAATTTTCATCTATGCTATTCTAAAAGTGTCACAATCAGAACAAGCATGGTTATTAAAAATTTGGTCAGTGGTACTTACCTGAGTTGGTTCAGAAGAGTTAGCCATCAGTGCAGCATCAGATGATTCTGGTTCTGGTGATTCTGGCTTTTCTGTCTCTGATGTGGAAACTTCCTCAATTGGTTTGTAACTGACCTCGGCTGCAGTTGTTTCTTCACTATGTGACATTGCTATCTCAACTGCTATATCACCTTCACTCGCAGAATCATCATCAATATCCTCAACACTGGCAATGTTAGATTCTCCTGGTGAGACAAACCTGAAACTCCAATCCTGTCCTTCATCATCATGAGCAGTTAAGGCTTTTGGATCCTTGTTTGATGAAGTAGAACTAGAGGCTTGCTTGTCTTGGCGAGTAAAGGATGAGAACGGGTTCCCATTCCCCGTCTTCTTTGGCTTGACACATTCTCTTTTGAAGTGCCCCTTCTCACCACAGTTAAAGCAGGTCACTTTACTCTTGTCGAAGCCAAAGGTGGTGTCCTTAGTAGCAACCAAGTTCTGTCCAGTCTTTTTCACAAACTTCTTCGCCCTCCGGACAGCACTTGCTAAGGCCCACATTATATCCATTCTTTCAAGCTCCATCTCATCCACCTGCTCGTAGTCCTCATCTGCCAGATGGCAGTTTCCAATCTTCCCGGCAACAAGTCCATCATATGAATGAACCACTGCTGCTAAAAGATCCATATGCTCTCGAGCTACTTCCACGGTCACATTACCGAGGTTCTCGATCTTCAGTTTGGTAGCGTTTGCTTCTGATCCAATATGATGGGTACATGATGACCCAGACGTGTCTGATCCAGAAGGAGAAGCATGTGAAGGACCTGACGAGCTAGACACAAAAGCAGTCTGGAGGGGTGCTCCAGATGTCTTAGCTTGAGGCGTGGCGTTGTATAAAGCTGGATTTTGTGTGTACGAAGACTTCTGAGCTCTATACTTCATCCTTAGTGCTTCTTCTCGCAACTTAAGAATGAAGTCATTTATATCCAGCTTTACAAGGATTCCATTCTGTCTCAGGTTAGACACGAATGTAGCCCACTTATCAGGCAACCCGTCTGCGAAGTTGCTTACTTTCTCTTCCATGGTAGTAGCCACTCCATGTGTATGCAATTCGCTCATCAAGTGGTAGAATCTGTCTATGACTTCGTCCAAACTTTCATTACCAATTGATGAGAAGTTATCGAATTCCTTCTTTAACTCCTTTGCCTTGATTGCCTTCAATGATGCATTACCATCATATCTCTTCTCTAGCGCATCCCACAGTTTCTTGGACTGCTTGTTCTCTGAATACTGGTGGAATATGTCTTTGGGGATAGACTGAGTGATCAATGCATAAACTCTTTTCTCTGCATTGTACTTTACTTTCTGTGCGTCTGTCATCCCGCTTAATGTTAGTTTAACTCCATCAGCTCCCACCGGTGTACTATACCTATCTCAATGGCTTCCCACAGATTAGGATCTACTCCATTAAGGTAGATCTCAAAACGTTGTTTCCAGTGGGGAAACTCATCTAAAGTCAAAAGCTTTGGTGGTTTATTGTGATTCCCCACCTCACTCTCAAGCAACAGCAGGTTCTGTATCCTTGAGTCCTTCCCAGCAGTAAAGGCTGACATCTGATCTTCCATGACGAATAAACTTATAATCTAATCAAACAAACTTTCACTGATGCGACTGAAGGATGCGAATGAGCTAATCGTGCGTATAAGCTCTGCGATTGGTTCAATCGTGCGAATGAACTGGGCGATTGGTTCAGTCGTGCGAATGAATCTGGTGCGTATGAGCTATGCGAACGAACGGTTCAGTCGGCCGAATGAGGGTGCGACTAGGTCCAATCGTGCGTATGAGAATGCGAATGGAGTCCAGTCGTGCGAATGAGTCACTCGTGCGACTGAAGCTGCTGTTTTGCGAAAATTTCTAGGTTTGACGGGTTTCAGCCGTAAAAATTCGAAATTTCACAAGTTCTAATCGCCTAAGTCCGTAGAAACCAAACGTCGATGAGCAGGGAACTTCCAAGATCACTTTTGATGCCAAAGATTGCGTTTTTAGTGCAAAAACACAAACTTTTATGCAATCTTGATTGAATCAACACGTAATCAACAGCCAATAGCTCTGATACCACTTGTTAGGACCTGGTATTTGACCGAAATACCTAGAGATCAACGTGTAACCAGATCAAATAGTGCGGAATCCTATTTGATTGGCGATCCAATCAGTGAGAACACACGAAGAATCAATCAAGGATTGAAAC
The DNA here is from genome assembly GCA_025506515.1 of Flaveria trinervia. Taxonomy (NCBI): domain Eukaryota; kingdom Viridiplantae; phylum Streptophyta; class Magnoliopsida; order Asterales; family Asteraceae; genus Flaveria; species Flaveria trinervia. The sequence continues at coordinate 52,424,835 of CM046458.1, forward strand.
TAACGTTAGAAATCGATAAGGAATCGATCTAATGTATTCTATGAACTTGGAGAACGATTTGGAAGGTTTCTGGACGGCTAGGGCTCGTCTGGAATCGTACTTGATCGAGTGTCTTGTTTTTCACGAATTGAGTTGTATTTATAGGTTGGCACTATTCAATCGTGCGACTGAACCATTAGTTTGGTTCAGTCGTGCGATTGAACCATGCGGTTGATTCATTCGTGCGACTGAGTGTTCAGTCGTGCGACTGAGCCAATCTTATGTTACAGTCGTACGACTGATCCAGTCTCCTGGTTCAGTCGTGCGACTGAGTCAATCGTGTGAAGTTCTTCATGTGTATGGTTCATTCGCATGAGCCATTCGCATGGAACTTCATTAAGTTAAGTTTGAATGTTTTAATTAATTAATATAATATTATATGTAATCATTCAAGTAATCATAAACCCAATCAATTCAGTCACGACTCATTAATGAACTATTAAACATTATAACCAACAGACTATCAATATCATTCATTAATCATACCAAACAAGATCTATTACATCACATATCATGATCTAGGGACAAACATGTATCAACAAAAAAAAAAAAAAAAAATCAACGAGTGCCGGAGGATCAGAAGGTGAAGTTTGCTAGCCCATGTCTTTTGTGGACTTGGACTCTGTGCTATGTTCAATATGTCCTAAGCGAGCTAGCAGGGCTATCGGAGTATGCGATGGCTCTAGTTGAAAATGCTGGTGATTGGTGGATATTCATGTCCATCATTCGGAGATGGGCAAGTTGAAAAGGAGTTCTGGCAGTTAGATGTCGGTAATCGATGACACATCATCAAATACCGTAAATTCAATTAGATGGCACGTCTGGTGCGGGATCACTGGCGACACCGTCTTCCACGAAAGATCAAGAGGTATATTCAGGGCTTGTCCGAGAACATCCGTAGGCACATGATCGCCGCCCGACCAGCACGTTTAGGTCGGCAGTTGACCTGGCGGGAAGATTGTATCGACGAGCGGGGGCGATGGCGATGACAAACGAAGGGGCGGAGCGAGCTATGTTAATAAGGGAGGGAAGGCGAGACAATGATGGTGATTTGAATATCGAGGTACTGGTCGGGGATGATGATCGGAAAAGAATGGTAAGAAAAGGAATATTTGCAACAAGTGTGGCACACTCATGAGGGGGAGTGCAAGTGGGGACTGAATTTTGCTTCAGTGTGGAAAGGAGGGCCACAGAGCGAGGGACTGTCAAATGCCTAAATGCTACGACTGTGGCAAGACAGGACACATGAGCAGAGACTGCAAGAAGTCGAGGGTAGAAAGTTCAGGTACGAGGAAGGAGAACAGAGGGTGAAGGCTAGAGCCTTCGCTATGACGGGGAGGAGGCTAGGTCAGACTCCAAGGAAACGTTAGGTACGTTCTTGCAAGTTTAGATTTATGCATCTATGCTTTAGTTGTGACATTAGTAGTAGTTTTGTTGTTGCTATTTTCTGTGATCTTGCACGTTAGGGGTAGGAAGATCGATGAACCCTTCAATGTAAGAATTGCTATTAGTAATTCTACCAGGTTACATATGGCCTAGAGGATTGCACGATAGAATTGAGAAAGAGCACTTGTTCCTGCTAGGCTGTTCAAGACAGATATAGGTAGGTAGACATGTAGCTTCGGGTGAGTTGATCAGTAGTCTATGACTCAAACCCCAAGTGTTGCAAGAAGATGGATTGATCACCGTGCAACTAGAGTTCGGTGACGACCTACGACCATGAAGTATGAGGAAGGCTTCAAGCAGGAGAGCAGATTGCTTGATTTGAAATCGAGTAAAGCTAATACTAAAGTGAAGAGGGTCATTCCCAGTTGTTGCTTAGGTAGGAGAAGTGGCATCGACCTGAGCTACCTGATGAGTTAAGTGGAGTTCATCTGATGTTCCATGCATCTCGTCTAAGAAAGAGCTCAACCGATGAGGATATGATCATGCTACTAGAGAATATGGAGATGGACAGAGTATCCAACCACTAGGAGCAACTGGTTACCATTAATAATATGAAGGAGAGAATAGACTAAGGACGATGATAGTTTCACTTGTGCAGGTGCAGTGAAGCCTAAAGGGATCTGAGTTTAAATGCAAGATCAAAGAAGAGGCGAGACAGTGTTACTCGTAACTGTTCGAGAAGCGACAGGTTTCGGGGACGAAACCTCCTTAAGGGGGGTAGACTTGTAACACCCCGAATTTCTACTTAAACAAAGGAAAAGAAAAGTAAATAGAAAGAATAGAAATTGTGCACAACTAGAGGGGGATAAAGTGTACAAAGTACAAATCTTATTATTTTAAGATATTTAAGGGCATGGTGTGCCCATTATTTCTTCTTCTTCATCTTTTCTTCACGGCTAAAAAGAAGAAGAGAGAGAGAGCCCGGTTCTAGAGAGAAAGGGGAAGAAGAAGCTGAAAAAGGTAAGTCTTCTCTTGTTTGAGCTCAGTTTCAGTTGGGTATTGAGTTCTTGACCGAAGTTCCGGTTGTTTAGAGTTTACTTTCGGGATTCAAAGAGCTGAATCGAAGTGGGTCTTGAACTGGAGGAGTGTTGTTCAAAAGCTGCTCAAGGTGAGTTTCTAGAACCCCTCTTTGACTGATTTTCTACTAATTTTGGGCTATTATGCATACTAAGTAACATTTTGAAAGAAACCGTGGGTTTACATCTCTCTGTTCGAATGTTGTATGTACGTATGTATGTTTTAGAGTTGGCTTATGAGTTAGAGATGATGTTTAGCATGCTTAGGTACCCTTAGTATGTTACATCTGTGTTTGGGTATGATTAGAATGATAATCTGGTGAAGATGATAACATAGAAAACATTTCAAAATGATTAAAATGAACATGAACAGTAGACCATGCGGCCATAGGTGGCTCATGCGCCCAAACAGTTTTCCATGCGTCTACCATGAGAGCCCCGACGCCTAAGTGTCGGCCATGCGCCAAGAGTGGGTCATGCGCCTGAACAGTGACTCATGCGCCCAGCATGTTGGCCATGTGTCTAAGTATTGGCCATGCGCCCAAGTGTTGTCCTTGCGCCTAAATAGTGCCCATGCGCCCAAGTGAAGAAAATACTAAGTGTGGACCATGCGCCTAAATAGCCCTGCGTCCCAGAGATTGAAACGGCTAAGTATTGGCCATGCGTCTAAGCAGTGCCCATGCGCCCAAAGTGCTTGTAACGGCTAAGTGATTGGTGATGCGCCTGAACAGGGTAGAAACGCCCAAACAGTGCCCATGCGCCCAGACTGTTTTATACTTAGAATTTTTATGCTCATGCGCCTGGAAGGACCCATGCGCCCACTTTGGACTTAAGGTTTTCTAAGTGGTTTTTAAGGGGTAAAATGGGGACATAGGTATGGTTATGATGTGATGGCTTATGTGTGTTATGCATGTATGATGTGCCTGTATTGGTGATGATGTATGTTTATGTTTATGTGTGTCCATTATTATGTATGTATGTCTTCCCTTGGCTTTGTGTTGAACGTTAATAAATGTAATGAAAGTATTATGTAACGTAAAGTGGAAGATAATGAAAAGAGGAACATAATGAATGAATGCATGCATGAATAAATGAATGAATAAAAGAGAAAGTATAGAAAGGCTTGCAAGCATATGTATGAGGTGAGCGACTCTGTGTCGCAACAGACTCGAAAGAGGTCCTTGTCGCATATCCCCGTACTGTGTCAGTCTTCGGACATGAGTCGGGGGTTTGTGTGTCAGGCCCTGTTAGGATCAGTGATCACAAGTTTGATGTATTAGAGCGTAACGCAGCAGAATAAGAACAAGAATTAGACAAATTATAGCAAGAATTAGATACTCGTATGCATTAAGAACAAATACGGTTATAACGAGAGAATATATTTCTATAACAAGGAATGTTTCTATAATATCGAATATTTCTGATCAAAATCATTCTACTATTACAATAGGTTGACACTCCTTATATAGAGTGCAATCACTGCTGTTATCACGGGAAAGTGACAACTGGCAGATCTATTACAAAAAGAACTAACTCTTAACAAACTACTGAAATGTTCACAACTACTGAGAACATATCAGAGTGTTAAGTACAAAATATGAAACTACTGATAAGAAACTACTGAAACTACAACGACTGAAGAACAAGCTGTTCAGTCGTTTTACAAAACTACTGAAAAACATAAAACTACTGAAAGGTAAACCGTCACAACTACTAAAGAAGACCTCTTCAGCTGTTGTGACAACATCTGATACTTTGGTCTTCAGCACTTGTGTCTTCAGACTTTGTCTTCAGCACTTGTGTCTTTAGACTTTGTCTTCAGCACTTGTCTTCAGACTTTGTCTTCAGCACTTGTCTTCAGACTTTGTCTTCAGCACTTGTCTTCAGACTTTGTCTTCAGCACTTGTCTTCAGACTTTGTCTTCAGCACTTGTCTTCAGACTTTGTCTTCAGCACTTGTGTTCAGACTTTGTAATTAGCTGTTGTCTTCAGCTGTTGTGGTCTTCAGTATTGTTGTGACGTCTGTGGACTTAAGGTTTTTCTGATCCAGCTCATTGGTTCTTTTTGGTCCAACAAACTCCCCCTGAACCAATGCAGGCAAAACCTTTAACTTTATTGAGGTCCCACTTATTGTTGGCAGAATGTTGGTCTTTTTCCTTTTTGTCAATTGAGAAGATGACCCATATCAGCACTGGCCTGGTAATGAGTCTCTGATGATTTGGTTGGCAATGTGTTAGGACCTGGTATTCGACTGAAATACCTAGAGATCACGTGTATACCGATCAAATAGTGCGGAATCCTATTTGATTGGCGATCCAATCAGTGAGAACACACGAAGAATCAATCAAGGATTGAAACTAACGTTAGAAATCGATAAGGAATCGATCTAATGTGTTCTATGAACTTGGAGAATGATTTGGAAGGTTTCTGGACGGCTAGGGTTCGTATGGAATTGAACTTGAACGAATCTCCCTGTTTTTCACGAATTGAGTTGTATTTATAGGTTGGCACTATTCAATCGTGCGACTGAACCATTTTTTTGGTTCAGTCGTGCGATTGAACCATGCGGTTGGTTCATTCGTGCGACTGAGTGTTCAGTCGTGCGATTGAGCCAATCTGTTACAGTCGTACGACTGATCCAGTCTCCTGGTTCAGTCGTGCGACTGAGTCAATCGTATGAGGTTCTTCATGCTTATGGTTCATTCGCATGAGCATTCGCATGGGAACTTCATTAAGTTAAGTTTGAATGTTTTAGTTAATTAATATAATATTATATGTAATCATTCAAGTAATCATACAGTCAATCAATTCATTTACGACTCATTAATGAACTATAAACATTATAACCAACAACTATCAACATCAGTTCATTAATCATACCAAACAAGATCTATTACATCACATATCACGATCTAGGGACATACATGTATCAACAAACTCCCCCTTGGACCTAGATCTCTCTAATGTCTTGTTTTCTTCATTACCTTCTCATATTTCTTGTACTTGTCCTCTTGTGTGACTCCCGCGTGAATATCAAACGCAAAGCAAAGTCGTATAACATTTTGGAACTGGAGGGCTTGTACAATGTCTTGTGTGTCATAGAACAGTGGCCACTTGTATAATGTATAAACATCATTAGCAGACAAGTTGGTTAGCCACATTGGGTCGAATACCCTGACAGTATCCATTTGATCCCCTTTGTTAGAACTATGACAGCTTCAGCAGTTCTCCAATCATAGTACCACCATTTGAAGTGTGGAGTGAAGTCCTGTGGCATTTCCCTGAGAGGGATTCTCGACATAGTGCAGGAGGACTCCACTTCAACACAATCTTAGGTTTTCCAGTAATGGCATCCATCTCAGACCTTCTAATATACCTTGTAGGTTGTTGAGGTCTGAAGTTAATCCATCTGTTGTGGTACTCTTTCTTGAGGGCAGCCTCAAACCAGCCTGACATTTTTCTCGTGTCAGCATACAACAACTTCAACTTGGCTAGCTGGTTGAGCTCAAATCCAGGTAGAGTCTTTAGATCATGTGGAAATCTAAAGTACTCTATGCCCTTTTCCCTCTTAACGGCATAAACGTTAAGATCATCAAAATAGGCCCATGCTATAATCATGCCTGACACCGTAAGATGTTTCTTGACGCTGTAGAACTTGGTGTAGGCATCCCTCTTCGGTGCATCACGTTGGGCTCTGACTTCCTTAAAACATTCAGCCCATTCAGCCTTTCGAATGTATACATCTTCGTTTGAGGCTTAGGCTGTTCCTTCGTCTTTCCTGCTTCCTGCTCCATCTTGTCCAGTACCTCAAACATATCACTGACTAGGGACTCACCCAGATTGGGGACCACATTACCCGCGTTGTCAGCGTATTGAGGGTACTCTTCAGCAGCAATATCTTCAACCTCAACTTCATCAACGTCGTGTAGTTCGTCGTCACTGGTTGAATCAACTGTTGGAGCATCCTTGACAATATCATCAGGATTGAGTCTGAACATTTCTGCCAGTTGCTCGTTAGATAGGTCGTGAATTATTTCACCTTCTTCAGGTGTATAACTCACTGACCTTCTGACAATCCCTTGCAGATCAAGAATCATTGTGAGTTGAGACTTGACCTGTTGAAGGGGAGCAATATCAAACTCATCTCTGTGGTACTTTGGATCTGTTTGATTTACACATTTCACATTCAAATCATTAGTAATATATCAAACAAAATGCATTAAGTTAATATAAACATTCAGTACATCGTTTTTCAATACAGAATACAAAAGTAATTAAATACATAAACATCCACTATTTACTTTTATCCTGTATGCTAGTCTCTTCGTGTGACAGGTGCAGAAGTAGAAGCTGACTGATCCTGTCGGTTCTTTGTTCTCTGCTCTTGACCGGGAGCTGAGACAGAGTCAGCTGCTTCTCCTTCTTCAGTCTCTTCATCAGCACACCACTCTTCTGTTTTCTCTCTTCATCAGAATCACTGTCATCATCATCATCATCATCACTCTCTCTTTCTCCATCCTTTATCTTTAGAGGTTCCTCCTTTGATCCTTTTAACTTTAACAAAATGGACCTCTTTGCCTTTTCCAACTCTTCTATCTGCTTACCTGATGTGACGCTTTGTGCTCGGAGTTGGTCCAACTCAGTGTTCTGAGCAGCCAATTTCTGGGCCTGCTCCTTAATAGCTCGATCCTGCTCTGCGATTTTCTGCGATTGTGCAGCAGTCAGGTCGGTGAGCTAGCGGATCTGAGAGGTCTTTTCCTCATCAGCCGCCAGCAGTCGTAACACCATTCTGTTTAAGGCTGCCAGCTGTTCCTCTACCCCTATTGGAGGTAGAGGAGATCGAGAGGTGTGTGAGGGTAGGCTGAGGGCTCGGTTTGGTGGCTAGTGGTGGTGGTGGAGGTGGTGAATATCGGGTAAGGTCTGGATGATGGTGGTGAGTGTGGGGTGAATGTAGTAGTGGTAGCAGGGGTCTGGCTTGTGGTGATGGTATGGTGGTGGTTGTGGTTGCTGTGGGGGGAGGTATGGTGGTGGAAGGTGTGTCTGCAGAGGTGGTAGTGGTGGAAGGTATGGGGGATGTGGTGGTGATGAAGGTTACCTTCGCTTTTTTTCTTTTTCTGACCATGGGGTGAGCCATCCGTTTTCTCCTCGTTCCCCTCGAGGTGGATGCTCCCCCTTCAACCCCGCCTGAGGACCCGGAGCATATGATGGATCAGTCTCTGTATCTCCGGATCCTCTCGTTTGTTCACCGACAACCCTCAACCCGTGCTCTGTGGGAACCACTTTCCTTCCACAGTCCGGGTCAATGGCTCCTCATCAGATTCATCTTCATCTTCCTCGGTAAGCACAAAATCTTGATGGAATCCTGCTGACTCAGTTACCTCAGCAGGTGAGCCAGACACCGAGGGAACAGAGTCAGACACGGTGCCTCGGGATGGAACAGCCTCATCCTCAGTGTCATCCTCCTCAGAGTCATCAGTAGGGAGGACAATCGGCTCCACGTCGGAGTCACTGTCCTCGTGACGCCATTGGCGTCTCCCCGTGCCACATAGCTTTCATCTGCTAAGTGGCCAATCATTCTTTCACTTGGGGTTTAATCTGCTTTCCCCTGTAAACTCTCATTCTGCCCAGAGTAGTATCATCCATTATTTCCAGAGCCACTGCGTCATGACTCTCTTTGGGCAACTGTGGCAGCTTCTCGTTGAAGATAAGCTGTAAGAATCTGGGGTACATACAGAACCCCTCTTTTCCCTTTACCTCCAAATTCTCCACCAAGTAGGAGAATATCATGCTGGAAAAACTAAAGGGGTGGTTCAGAACCAGTGCCACGTAGGCATTTTGAATCTGGTCTGAGAGGTCGTCAAACCCACCCCTCCTTGAAGCTACACACTTTAGAATCACGTGAGCTAAGTACTTGTACTGGGGGCTCAGGTTGCTCTTGTTGAGCACACCTGAGTTGATATCCCCAGCGTACTTTAGCCTTAGGAAGCATCCTCTTACAGTCAATGGATGTAGTTTTGTAGGATGATCAGCATCCTCCCCGAACTCCAGGACCCTCGAATATCGGCGGCAGAGATCTCAATACCATGGCCCAGTATGGAGCTCCTGATACAGTAAGGATCACGAGAGCGGTTCCCGAGGCATTTTCCCAGAATGCCTGATGGAGTGATCTGTAAGGCGTGCAAGGAGTGGAGATCGCCTTATAGATCCGGGACCGTCTCAGAAATGCAATTATTTCGGTAAACTCAGCCCCGTTCCTGGTGGTGTGATCCAAGTGGGCACAGATGTTGTGCTTGGGATTTATGGTCCACTTTTCTGCCATTTATCTGTAACACACAAGACATAGAACTATTAATACATAAGACATGAAAACTTCTTTCTAAGTGTAAATTTGAAAGTCATTTTGATTCATTCGTGCGAATGAATCATGCGACTGAAGTCAGTCGCCTGTTGAGACATGCGACTGAGTTCAATCGGGTGTTTGAGACATGCGATTGAGTTCAATCGGCTGATTGAGCCATGCGATTGAGTTCAATCGGCTGATTGACGCATGTGATTGAGTTCAATCTGCCGACTGGACTCATTCGGGTGGTTCAGTCGGTCGAATGATCCAATCGCAAGGTTCAATCGTGCGATTGGAGTTCATTCGAACGTCCAGTCGCTCGCCCTACTGTCAATTCGAGTCGTCTGTGGTCGAATCTTGACCAATCTAAGTCTTTTAACAGTGTGTACTGGTCCATTAGCCTCGTCTACTTGTCACTAATAACCTAGTCAACTCAATTTTAACATATTGCTTCATTTACATAGGCAATTAGGTCATTCATGTTCGGTTCTTGATTCAATCCAATGTAGATATTGTAGTTCGGTGGTGTACTGATTTTGATAGGTTGAAGGAGTAGTGTACCTGTAAAACGTCACTGGAACAAAGAATCTTAAGCGCAAAGTATATCAGAATCGGAGGCAATTTCGACAGGGTAACGGTAATGAGCGCGATTCGGGGTTTTTTTTGGAGTGATGAGTGATATGCGATCGATTAAGACCTTTAAATACTACCCCTAGGTTCATTCGGCCGACTGGCCTCAGTCGCTCAGTTCAATCGGGTGACTGAGGTTCAGTCATACGATTGGCCTAGTCAATCGCATTCAGTCGGCCGACTGAGTCTCAGTCGGTCGACTGACTCATTCGGTCTCCTTCATTCGCCCCTTAGTTGACCGACTGAGCCTCAGTCGGTCTCCTGTTTCATTCTCCCCCTTCCATCGGTCGAATGAAACAATTTCATGTCCATTCGGCCGATTGGAAGCCATTCGCATAACCATGATCCACTAGGCGAATGGTCACACTTTGTGAGTTTACAGTCATTTTCAACATTTACTATTCAGACCCTTTTCACTTTTGATAATAACCTTGTAAGCTCTTAACCAATTCAGCCACTTCAGACGTGACCATTTAAATTTTAAACCATGTGGCCATCTCAGACATGACCTTTTTAGGTAAGGTAATTCCCTTCTGATTTCCCTGATGTAGTCCGACAGACACACAACTCAAAAATAAACATAGTAACTTAACCTAACTACACAACTAAAGTTTATGTTTGGACTTTTTGTGAGAGATAAAACCCTAAGATGAAAATCTAAGGGATTTGATTTGGAGTAGACAGCTTTAACTTAGTTTGATCATATCTGGACCAATCAATTTGGAATCATACAGGAATATCAAATCATTTTGGGACTTGTTATTAAAGCTCTTTGACGCTTAAATTCTCGGTATTCATCCAGAGTCGTTAGCAACTAAGGAAATCATACTGAAACTCTTAGATCTTCACATTGAGTTGAACTTTGAGAAGTATCCACTACGATTGTCAGTATATTTGTCCACTTAAATCCATACACAGACTTTGACGGCAGACTGGTGACTGATTTAGGTTTAATTATTTCAGCTAACATTTGTGGATCCCACACTTATATGGTAATCAACATTCCTTAGAGGTTTTGAGCGTTCTACGGGTATTATTACAAGAAGAGACTATTCTTAGAGCTTTCAAAGAGAAGCCTGTCCTCAGGTCAGTGCCATCGCACATCAGAGAGGCGGCAAACAACAATGAATTCTAGAATATCTAGTTATGCTATCCTCAGGTCAGTGCCATCGCACAGTAGAGAGGCACACAACCTATCTCCTTGTTAGAGCAGCTTACTTTTATTTTACACAAAATGCACCACAACATGAGCCATTAGCTTTATTGCATTTGTCTTTCATTTTTCTTGCTTTGCTCTAATTTTGGTCATCCGCACACATTTGTGGCGTTTAAATGCTCATTGCCCCTTATTGAATATATTTGATTGTGTTAACCAGTGATAGATGGAAGTCCACAGTCAGTTGAATAGCTTAGTTTGATCTTGAGATCACCAATCAGGTCTAATTGTCTATTGTGTTGAATCTACCAACATATCATTTGTGGTCTAGCAGCCTCTAAGTCTACTTCTCTGTGTCACCTTAGGAGTTGCCAGTTTTCTATCATTTCCCCGTTTTATATTGCTTAGACTACGCAGACTTATACTTTGAACTTTTGCATCTTTTCAAACCTTAAATTTTAAAATCCCTCTTGATTTGTTCCTGTGTACTATCATATTCCAAGGTATTGAATCAGTATCACAGACACAATCTACCTTATTTCAGCTAGTTACCCCTTCTCCCTCATTTTTTTTTAATATTAACTTGCTGACATATTCTCCCCCTAAAATACTAAAATCATTTCGGATTTAATTATTTTGGATTTTAATAAACAGCGGTAACATAAGTTAAATGTAACAGACAAAAAAAATAACATAAGATAAAGTAAACTTTAACGAAACTACATCGGACTACAAATTATTCTCATCAGGAATTACCTCACTTTTCTTTTAACGCCGTTGACCTCTAGCAAGTAATGAAAACGTGGTTTATCAAAGGCTTTTGTATAGAGTCAACACGTTGAAAATCAGTATTAATTTAAACCACATCTATTAAGTTCTTTTCAAAACAGTCTCTTATGAAGTGGTATTTAATACCGATGTGTTTGGTCTTAGGATGTTGAACCGGGTTTTTGGTTACTGCAATTGCAGCAGAGTATCAACAAAAATAGGAGTAGACGAGAATTCAAACCGTAATCCCGCATTTGCTGTTGAATCCAAATGATTTGGGAACAGCAACTTGCAGCAGCAACATATTCGGCTTCACAGGTTGACAATGCAACCGATGTCTGCTTCTTACACTGCCATGTAACTAATCTTCTCCCAAAGAATTGACACCCTGCTGATGTAGACTTGTAGTTCATTTTGCAGCCTCCATAGTCCAGTCACTATACGCTGTGAGCTCAAAATCGTCATCATGAGGATACCACAACCCCAGGGTGGGTGTACCCTTTAGATAGCGAAAGATCCTTTTGACCCCGATTAGATGATTGACCTTAGGTTTAGCCTGAGATCTGGAACATAAACATGTAGCATACATGATATCAGGTCTTGAGGCAGTGAGATACATGAGGGATCCAATCATTCCTCGGTACATAGTGGCATCTACAAGATCTCCATTCTCATCAGGTGCTATATCATGATTCGTAGCAAGTGGAGTCCCAGCAGTAGAAGCATTCTCCATGTCAAAGCGACTGAGAATGTCTCCTACATACTTGGTCTGATGTAGAAAGATCCCATTAGGTGTTTGATCCACCTGTAACCCGAGAAAGAACTTCATCTCCCCCATTGCACTCATCTCAAACTCTTTCATCACTGCTTCAAACTCTTTGCATAACTCTTCGTTCTTGACCCAAGATTATGTCATCAACATAGATCTGTACAAGCAGTAGGTCACCATCCTTTTCTTTAATAAACAGTGTACAGTCAATGACTCCCCTGCGAAAGCCGTGTTTCACAAGATGAGTCGAGAGTTTTCTCGTACCAAGCTCGAGGAGCTTGATGAAGCCCATATAAAGCTTTGTCGAGCTTGTAAACTCTATCCCGATGATAAGGGTCTTCAAATCCCTCGGGTTGACTGACATAGACTGTTTCCCTTATTTCACCATGAAGGAATGCACACTTCACATCTAATTGGTAGACTTTAATCTTCATGTACGAGGCATAGGCAAGGAAGATACGAATAGCTTCCATCCTTGCCACGGGTGCAAACACTTCGTTATAGTCAATACCCTCGACTTGGCGAAAACCTTGAACCACCAGTCGAGCTTTGTTCCTTATGATGACTCCTTGGTCATCCTTCTTACATTTTAGTACCCATTTGGTGCCAATGACTTTAGCACCTTTAGGTCTATCTACCAGTGTCCATACACCTAACTTCTTAAACTGCCGAAGTTCTTCTTGCATGGCAGTCACCCACGCCTCATCATTTAGTGCTTCACTGACATATTTTGGCTCAACCTGCGAGACAAAACAGCGATAAGCACCATCATGTATGTAACCCTTCTCCATAACTGAGGCGTAATCAGCTGAGTATAGCTGATTTCGGGTTTGTACTCTTGATCGGACATCTCCAATAACATTGTCAAGGGGATGATAGAAGTTTAGTCGTGATCCTGGAGTAGTCGGCACAGTCACCTCCGAACCAAGATTGTGCACATTTTGGTCTGCATCTGAGGAGTTGGAGTTTGAGGTTCCGAAGTTCGAGGGTGCATCACTTGTGGATGCTTGTGGACTTTCAGGAACTGGAACCTGTTCCTCCTGACCATTCTAGTCATCTGCTTCAGTTTCATCTTCAGACGAGGTCACTTTCATCGACTACCCCTTCTGGCTGAGTAGATGACTCGCCCTGTGTGCTGGATGGAGTGTTTAGTATATCATACATCATCCTAGTAGCTAACTCATCATCCGAGGAGAGAGAGAGATGTTGAAGGATTTGAAGAATCCATCATAATCGAAGAAGTATGCAGGTCCTTTGCCTGTAGGGGGTGTGAATATCTCTGAACGTCGACATTACACCACACTTCTATAAGACCCGTTGAGTTATTGTAAACTCGCTTGTTCGGTATGTTGTATCCTAGAAAAATTCCTTCAACTACCTTCTCGCTGAATTTTCCTTCTTGTGTTTTCTTCAGAAGTGTACACGGTGCGCCAAAAGGTTCAAGATACTCCAAATTCGTTTGCGTCTTTGAAGTAGCTCATACATGTCTTTCCGTGGCGCTTGGCTATTAGGACTCTGTTCAGTGTATAGCAAGCATTTGCCACTGCCTCGTTCCAGAATTGGATAGGCAGTTTCGAGTCTGCCAGCATAGTCCGGCTGTTTCTATCAAGCTCCTGTTCTTTCTCTCAGCAACTCCATTCATCTGAGGTGTGTAGGCAGAGGTGAATTGATGCACAATTCCCTTTTCTTGCAGTATGCCTCCATCCCTTGATTCTTGAATTCTGTCCGTTGTCTGAGCGTATTTGTCGAACTTTGAGCTTGTAGAGTGATTCCAGTGTGGTTACTAATTCCTTGAATGTCTCCAAAGTTTTGGATTTTGATTTCAGAAACATTACCCAAGTGAACCTTGAGTAGTCATCAGTGACCACATAACAGTACACGTCGCCTGCGATGCTCCATGTACTAACTGGACCGAACAGATCCATGTGAAGAAGCTCAGAGGAAGTTCTATTGAATGAACTTTCTTTTCCTTATGAGACTTCTTTGTCTGTTTGCCCTTCTTGCAAGCTACACAAAAGTCAGGAAGTTGGAAGTTCTTGACATTCACTCCTCTAACTAAATCCTTCTGAATCAAATGATTCATCTTCCTTTGACTAATGTGTCCCATTCTCCGATGCCAGGAGATGGAATCCTTCTCAGTAGCTTTAGATAAGAAACACTGAACCTCATGATCCGTTGTGGCAGCTGTTGACAGATCCAGACATAAAGGTCTTTATATCTTGAAGCAGTCATCAGAACTTGGTCTTCTGGGATCTATATTCTTTCTTCAACACGTAACTTCTGATTATCGAGAGAACTTTAAATCCTTTATCACAGATTTGGACACAGAAAGTAAGTGTTCTGAAGTTGTTGAACGTAGTTCACTTTATCAAACTTAACTTTCTGATTTCCTACTTCTCCCTGAGCTGTGATATATCCTCCTTTGTTTCCTGCAAAGGAAACATGCTTTCCTTTTATTTGTTTGACGTTAGATAAAAGGGCGCTATTTCCTGTCATGTGCCTGGATGCTCCGCTGTCTATAATCCACGTGTTAGTGTCAGCGCTATATCGAGCACCCTGCGCATACAAAGTGAAAGGATCAGTTTAGGTTAGGAACCCAAGCTTTGACTGTCTTGGGTTTTCCTGGCATCACTCATCAAAAACTCCACCCATTGACCCTTAGAAGGTGAGGGTAGCTCAGGTTCTTTCTTGTTATCAGTATCAGACACGAGGGTGGATTTTTCTTTCCATAAGCCAGATTTGTGCAGTGCCTGTTTATGATAAACAGTCGTCTGGCTTACAGGTTGAACTTTAGGGTCACTAGCTCTTCTAGGTGGAGTTAGAGAACTCCGCTTAGAAGACCTAGGTCTAGAGTTCAGAATATCAATCTTCTTCCTAGGTGTCTGATAGAAATGACAGTCAGAAGCAATGTGTCCACATTCTCCACAGTTGTAGCATAACCTGCTATCAACTTTATGAGTAGACTTTCTTTGTGGAGAAGTGCGTGACACTCTAGTAACATCAATCACTTTAGGTTTTGACTCTTGGATGTTTGATGTTTTCTCTGGTATAACAAATTTTACTGATTTAACCTGTTTTCCTTTTTGGTTAGCTGGTTTTTGACTTGAAGCTTGTGAAAAAGTAACGTTTGAAGTCCTTTAGGTTCTGATTTGACTCTCTTTGACCCTGACTGTAAATTAACTTTTTCAAATTCATTTTCCAGGTTAACACATGGCAATTTACCCTTTGCCTTTGAAGTGGCCTCCTTTTGTTTCTTACCAGATTCAGTAGATGAACATGAGGTGTCTGGATCAGTAACAAGAGGAGTGGTCACCACATGATCCTTAATGGGGTTATTATTTACTGGTCTAGACTTGGTGTTCATCAAGGTCTCAGGTGGTGGTGGAACCACTTTGTAGCCTAATCCCTCCCCGTTATTCCTTTCTCTTACTAAGTGTTGAACTATGTGTGAAGAACTAGTCCAACTATGCAGTTTCTGTTTTAATGAATTAACTTCGACTTCTAAAACTGCTTTTTGTTTCTTAGTGTCTTCTAGGGAGTTAAGATAGTACCTAATGTTGTTTGCTTGGTTAAAAGCCACTACTTCAGTTTCCCGAAGTTGTTTGGTCAATAGGTCTATCTTTTCTTTATAACACTGCTCATTTTGTTTTAGCACTCTATTTGCCTCAGTACACAGACGTAAATCTTTTACTAAGTTATCATTATGGTCTAATAACCTAGCAAATTTGTCATCTATGCTCTTCCTAAACGTGTCATAATCAGAACAAGCATGGTTATTAAAAAGTCGGTCAGTGGTACTTACCTGAGTTGGTCCAGAAGTATTAGCCATCAGTGCTGCATCAGATGATTCTGGTTCTGTTGACTCTGGCTTTTCAGTCTCTGAGGTGGAGACTTCCTCATTTGGCTTGTAGCTGACCTCGGCTGCAGTTGTTTCTTCTTTCTTCACTAGTGACATTGCAATTTCAACTGCTATATCACCTTCACTCGCAGAATCATCGTCAATGTCCTCGACACTGGCAATGTTAGATTCTCCTGGTGAGACAAACCTGAAACTCCAATCCTGTCCTTCATCATCATGAGCAGTTAGTGCTTTAGGGTCCTTGTTTGATGAAGTAGAATTAGAGGGTTGCTTGTCCTGGCGAGTAAATGATGAGAACGGGTTCCCATTCCCCGTCTTCTTTGGCTTGACACATTCTCGTTTGAAGTGCCCCTTCTCACCACAGTTAAAGCAGGTCACTTTACTCTTGTCGAAGCCAAAGGTGGTGTCCTTAGTAGCAACCAAGTTCTGTCCAGTCTTTTTCACAAACTTTTTCGCCCTTCGAACAGCACTTGCTAAGGCCCACATTTATCCATTCTTTCGAGCTCCATCTCATCCACCTGCTCGTAGTCCTCATCTGCCAGATGGCAGTTTCCAATCTTCCCAGCAATGAGTCCATCATATGAATGACCACTGCTGCTAGGAGATCCATATGCTCTAGTGCTACGTCTTCACGGTCACATTACCGAAGTTCTCGGTCTTCAGTTTAGTAGCGTTAGCTTCTGATCCAATATGATGGGTACATGATGACCCAGACGTGTCTGATCCAGAAGTAGAGGCATGTGAAGGACCTGACGAGCTAGACACAAAAGCAGTCTGGAGAGGTGCTCCGGATGCCTTTGCTTGAGGTGTGGCGTTGTATAAAGCTGGATTTTGTGTGTACGAAGACTTCTGAGCTCTATACTTCATCCTTAGTGCTTCTTCGCGCAACTTAAGAATGAAGTCATTTATATCCAGCTTTACAAGGATACCATTCTGTCTCAGGTTAGACACGAATGTAGCCCACTTATCCGCAACCCGTCTGCGAAGTTGCTTACTTTTTCTTCCATGGTAGTAACCACTCCATGGGTATGCAATTCGCTCATCAAGTGGTAGAATCTATCTATGATGTCGTCCAAGCTTTCATTACCAATTGAAGAAAGTTATCGAATTCCTTCTTTAACTCCTTTGCTTTGATTGCCTTCAATGATGCATTACCATCATATCTCTTCTCTAGCGCATCCCACAGTTTCTTGGATTGCTTGTTCTCCGGAATACTGGTGGAATATGTCTTGGGGGATCGACTGAGTGATCAATGCATATACTCTTTTCTCTGCATTGTACTTTACTTTCTGTGCGTCGGTCATCCCGCTTAGTGTTAGTTTAACCCCATCAGCTCCCACCGTGTACTATAACCTGTCTCAATGGCTTCCCACAGATTAGGATCTACTCCATTAAGGTAGATCTCAAAACGTTGTTTCCAGTGGGGAAACTCATCTAAAGTCAAGAGCTTTGGTGGTTTATTGTGATTCCCCACCTCACTCTCAAGTAGCACAGATTCTGTATCCTTGAGTCTTTCCTAGCAGTAAAGGCTGACATCTGATCTTCCATGATGAACAAACTTATAATCTAATCAAACAAACTTTCTGATGCGACTAAAGGATGCGACTGAGCTAATCGTGCGTATAAGCTCTGCGATTGGTTCAATCGTGCGAATGAACTGGGCGATTGGTTCAGTCGTGCGAATGAAGCTCGTACGTATGAGCTATGCGAACGAATGATTCAATCGGCCGACTGAAGGTGCGACTAGGTCCAATCGTGCGTATGAGTAGTACTAATGGAGTCCAGTCGTACGAATGAGTCAGTCGTGCGATTGAAGCCGCTGGTTTGCGAAAATTTCTAGGTTTGACGGTTTTTCAGCCTAAAACTCGAAATTTTACAAGTCTGATTGCCTGAGTCCGTAGAAACCACACGTCGATGAGCAGGGAACTTCCAAGATCACTTTTGATGCCAAAGATTGCGTTTTTAGTGTAAAAACACAAACTTTATAAATCTTCATTGAATCAACACGTAATCACGAGCCAAAAGCTCTGATACCACTTGTTAGGACCTGGTATTCGACTGAAATACCTAGAGATCACGTGTATACCGATCAAATAGTGCGGAATCCTATTTGATTGGCAATCCAATCAGTGAGAACACACGAAGAATCAATCAAGGATTGAAACTAACGTTAGAAATCGATAAGGAATCGATCTAATGTGTTCTATGAACTTGGAGAACGATTTGGAAGGTTTCTGGACGGCTAGGGTTCGTATGGAATTGAACTTGAACGAATCTCCCTGTTTTTCACGAATTGAGTTGTATTTATAGGTTGGCACTATTCAATCGTGCGACTGAACCATTTGTTTGGTTCAGTCGTGCGATTGAACCATGCGGTTGGTTCATTCGTGCGACTGAGTGTTCAGTCGTGCGATTGAGCCAATCTTATGCTACAGTCGTACGACTGATCCAGTCTCCTGGTTCAGTCGTGCGACTGAGTCAATCGTATGAGGTTCTTCATGCTTATGGTTCATTCGCATGAGCCATTCGCATGAGAACTTCATTAAGTTAAGTTTGAATGTTTTAGTTAATTAATATAATATTATATGTAATCATTCAAGTAATCATACACTCAATCAATTCATTTACGACTAATTAACGAACTATTAAACATTATAACCAACAGACTATCAACATCAGTTCATAATCATACCAAACAAGATCTATTACATCACATATCACGATCTAGGGACATACATGTATCAACACAATGTATGGATGGGAGCTCTGTATTGGGGAATTGGACACTGAGCTGTTCCCCCATCCATGAGACTCACTTCCCATGTATAAGCCTGTAGGATTCTCTGGTGTATGCTCTGAGAAACATAATTTGTTCTTCCATGGTCAGGTTCTCAGCTTCACTATCAAACAATCCTTCACGCCATACAGCTCTGAGATGTACTTGGCCTGTTTGCCATTTTTGAGCTCAACTGTTGTAATCTATCTGTATGCAAACTCATCAGGATGAGTCCCTTCAAGTAACAGACTGAGCTCATTTTGTTTGAAGTTCTCAAGCCTCTTGTAGACTAACCCCTTTTTAATAACTCTGTTCTCTAACATCTTTTGGGGTGGCTGTTTAGTCTCATAGGCCTTCTTGAAATCTTCTACAATCTCCCAGGGTGATACTACAAGGACCACTGTGATCTCTTCATCTACGATCCTTTTTACTTGGCCCTTGTATCTCGAAGGAATGTCTTTCTTTACAATCCTGTGAGCCACCCTATGATCATGCCATACTCTCACCTTTTCCTTCTGATATTGAATGTGTTGGCAAGGGTGTACAACCTCAGAGCTTCTTTCTTCATACTAATTATTGATGAAGAAGCAGCATAAGTTTTGTCGATGCTTTTCAACATCTCATCGTCATGAAGCCTTTGCGGCTGCTCTTCTTCAATCTTTACTCTCACAGTTTCCATCTGTGAGGTGGGAGTGATGGGCATGGTTTGGCTTTAGGCAATGTTAGGACTGCAGACAGAGGCAGCCTATCTTCTTCCACATCATCCTCTTCTTCTTCTTCTTCTAGCCTCAACACCCTTCTCTTCTTCTTCTTGGGGTGCATCATCGGCTGTTGGTTTAGAGGGTAAGAGTGTTGGTTTCGTGGGTTGTGGTTGTGGTTGTTTTGGAGAGGGAATGTTGACAAGCTGAGTTAGCATTTTAGAGGTGAGTGTGGCTTTTGAGTGTTTGGCTAGCTTAGTCCTGCTCCCTGCTCCTGCTTTATTCAAAGCTTCGACTACTAAACCCTTAGTGTATGCTTCAGACGAACAGATCTTGGAGGTTATGGCCAAGATACTATCCCTGGTCCATGATTTAATCTCGATCAATGATCTCCCAAGATATTTTGCAATGAATCTGATCATGATCTCTAGTCTCTCTCTTTCTAATGCATCATAACTTGCCCATCTTGAGTTAATTTCTTCAACTTCAAGTCTCCTGATCTCTGAGTCAAGCTGTGAAGTATCAAACCCTTGTCTATACAGTTGATCAATAATGGCATCCATTGATTTACTGTGTGTAGCATCTGCCATTTTGATCATCTCATCGAGTTGGAGTTCTTTCTCTTTTCCTTCACCCTTCCTCTTCTTATATGTGACATGAAAGTCTTTGTGACTTTCACCCACTTGATCATTTTCGGTTCCCTTCACAAACTCGTCTTCCTTCTCGGTTTCCTTTTCTTTCAGTTTGCTCTTCCTCTTTGCTTTCACTGACTGACTCTCCCCCTTTTTGGTTGCATTGGTTGCAAGGGTTTGAGTAGCAGAAAGCCTTGTGCTCACAAGCTCCTCCACCAGGGGTTGTATGATTGAGGGAAGCCTCTCATCCATGGTTTTGATCACAATGTCTGTGATCATTGGGGTGATGAGAGGTAGGGATTGCTGAAAGATAGCAGCTGTTTGCTCAAAGGGGTTCTGTCCCTCAGAAGCAGTGCCTTGGCCAGAATTCCATGGGCTTTTGCATCAATCTCAAACAATTTCTTATCCTCATCTGAGTATTGCTCCTTCCTCTTCGGAACCATTTGATTGGTTTCCGGGTTATTCACCATAGGCTTGTGTGGACCATGTACCACTGATGTCCAACAACCTGTGCTGTTAACAGACAGGTGATGGAGCATTCGTCGTTGCCATATGTTATACACATTCCTAACCAGCATTGGAGGCTTGGTTGAGGAACCAGTATTGTGAGGATCATTGGAAGGAGTAGTCATTTTTAGTCCAAATACAATTTAATTCAAGCTTTTAAACATTTTTACATAGACCACAACAAACTCAATGAAAACCAAGAGAAAATCTCAGGATGAATGACCAGAAACACAGAAAATTCAATCTCTATAACCGTTTCTTGTAAAAAAAATGCTAATTCAATCAAACTTGGATCTTGAATAGCAGTTTCAATGATTAACCTGCTCTGATACCATTTGTCAGGATCAGTGATCACAAGTTTGATGTATTAGACCGTAACGCAGCGGAATAAGAACAAAAATTAGACAAATTGTAGCAAGAACTAGATACTCGTATGCATTAAGAACAAATACGGTTATAACGAGAGAATATATTTCTGTAACAAGGAATGTTTCTACAATATCGAATATTTCTGATCAAAATCATTCTACTATTACAATAGGTTGACACTCCTTATATAGAGTGCAATCGCTGCTGTTATCACGGAAAGTGACAACTGGCAGATTTATTACAAAAATAACTAACTCTTAACAAACTACTGAAATGTTCACAACTACTGAGAACATATCAGAGTGTTAAGTACACAATATGAAACTACTTATAAGAAACTACTGAAACTACAACGACTGAAGAACAAGCTCTTCAGTTGTTTTACAAAACTACTGAAAAACATAAAACTACTGAAAGGTAAACCGTCACAACTACTGAAGAAGACCTCTTCAGCTGTTGTGACAACATCTGATACTTTGGTCTTCAGCACTTGTGTCTTCAGACTTTGTCTTCAGCACTTGTGTCTTCAGACTTTGTCTTCAGCACTTGTCTTCAGACTTTGTCTTCAGCATTTGTCTTCAGACTTTGTCTTCAGCACTTGTCTTTAGACTTTGTCTTCAGCACTTGTCTTCAGATTTTGTCTTTAGCACTTGTCTTCAGACTTTGTCTTCAGCACTTGTCTTCAGACTTTGTCTTCAGCACTTGTGTTCAGACTTTGTAATCAGCTGTTGTCTTCAGTTGTTGTGGTCTTCAGTAGTTGTTGTGACGTCTGTGGGACTTAAAGGTTTTTCTGATCCGGCTCATTGGTTCTTTTGGTCCAACAGGCCCCAGCACAGTATCAGTCTTCGGACATGAGTCGGGGGTATTGCATGAGACAGGATGCAGATTGTGTACTCCGGTACTGTGTCGGTCTTCGAACATGAGTCGGGGGTTTGTTAGCAAGCCCTGGCACAGTATCAGTCTTCGGACATGAGTCGGGAGTATTGCATATGTCGAAAGTGACGGATGATGAAATTTGTGTCGCGTATCCCGGTACTGTGTCAGTCTTCGGACATGAGTTGGGGGTTTGTTTGTCAGGCCTAGGCACAGTATCAGTCTTCAGACATGAGTCGGGGATATTGCATGAGACGAGATGATGAGGTGAGCGACTTTGTGTTGCAACAGACTCGGATGGAGTTCAATCCCTATGATTGACTCGTATGGGATCTTTGTCGCGTATCCCGGTGTTGTGTTAGACTTCATACATGAGTCGGGGGTTTGTGAGCAGGCCCCGGCACAACATCAGTCTACGGACATGAGATATTGCAAGAGACAAGATCCGAGTAATATTGAGTAATGAACGAAAGATCATGTATGAAAGAACGAACGTATGAATGAACGTAAATGAATTATTGTAATAATGTACAGAACGGGATCCTTGTCATTCGACCTCAGTAATCGTGGCTGAGTGCCACGAAGAGGGTAAAGTCTGACCGGATCTAGAAAGATAAATGAACGATAATGTAATACGTTGAACGAACAAATATAATGAACGTAATGGAAGATAATAATGATATTATCTGTTTGTATGTATGATGCATGATCACGAACGGTTGTATAATATAGTATGTTTTGAACGAACGGTTTTAATGAAAGTAAAGTAATTTATTATAAAACTAGAGCTAACTCAGCGTCGTTGACGTTTGTATGCATGATAGTTGGCAGGTATATGTTGATGCTGAGGAGTTGCAGGCATGGATGCATAAGCTACTAGGAGCCTTTTGAGGCTGGCATCCGTATTTTGACATGTCTTGTATTTTGAGATGAAAACTAAAATTTTAAATGACATGTTCTAGTTATAAATGAAAGTTTTAAATTCCACTACAAAATAATGTACATTTTATAATGTTTTTTGTGCGATGAACCACCAGCTGTAAGGTGCCCAGGAACGGGGCCTTACATGTTTATGATAGATTCACGCATAGGTTCATGAGTGAAGCGTAATCCTGCTTTCTATTTATGTTTCCTCTCACTTACCAGTTTTTTACAATCATTTTTGAACTCTTAACTTTAGCAAGATCCATTTGAGTAGCAGCATGTGCTATCTTCTCCTGTTTCAGATTTTTATGCATTGATTCTTCTTGTTTGAGTTTCTCACAAATTTTATATGAGTATGTTCTGTAGTATTCAACATGTTCAAAGCATGATTTTATACATAGCTTTTCTCTCACTTCAGATGGTATTTCAGGAAATTTTGGAGATGAGGTTTCAGATTTTAAAGATGAAATGTCATCCTTTGGTTGATCAGACTGTGCCATTAGAGCTATTTCATCATTATCCTCCTTAGGATCTGATTTGTCACTCCAATCATAGTCATCTTCATCATTTTCACCTTCTACCTTTGGATCATTGTTTTCTGACCAATCTTCTTCCTGAATTTCTGTAATAAGAGATAAACTAGATGTTAAATCATTAGTAAATTGTTCAGCATATGCACTCCAATCATAACCATCTTTAATGTTGACTACAAGAGCTTTCTTGGTTTCATCAGATGATTTTGCTTCATCTTTAAGCTTAGGCATAGGAAGACTTTGATAAGGCTTTTGATAAGTCTTCTAAGCTTGTTGAAACCTTTGATTGCTTGATTGAGCACTTCCTCCATTATTTCTTGGAGCTTTGCATTCTCTTGAGAAATGGCCATAGCTGTTACAGTTAAAACACCTAGATTTTGACTTGTCAAATCCAACAGTCTTGTTAGCACTTGGCTTGTACTTCCTGTTGACATATGAGTGTTTTTGTGTCCTGTAAGCATTCAATACCATTTGCCAATTTAAGTCCATTTCTTCCACATCTTCAGGATCCATTTCAAATAAATCCTGCAAAACAAGATCTAGTTGAGTTAAATGGCTACCTTTATATGCTTGAAAACTATCCATAAATGCAGTAAATGCAGTTTTTGATTCTTCATCCTCTAATAGGATGTTTATCACATCTTTACCTTTGCTAGATTTAGCAGAGTTAGATGAAGAAGTCTCTGATTGAACATTTGATGCTTGGGACTGAGATTTAGGAGGAGATTGAGAATGAGATTGTGTTGTGTAAGTAGAGGCACTAGTAAATGATGAGTCAGTGAAAAATCCTGCTCCGAAAAATAAATCTCCTTCTTCTTCTTTAACTTTCTCACTTTTTGCCATGAAAGCATTTTCAACTGTGTTTGTTGGAGAAGCAACAAACTGTTACTGAGACATTCATGCTGCTCTATCATTGTTCCTTGAGCTTTCATCAATTTCTACAGACTTAATCTTAGCAATAAGTATATCTAAATCCATAGGGAAATTCTCAGTATGCTTTAGTAAGGTTACTGTTTGTTTCCATGATGATGGTAAAGCATTGAGTAGTCTAAGATTTAGATCTTCAAGATCAGGCTTAATACCAGCTATTGACATCTCAGTAGTAAGTTGGACAAATTTGTTCATCATCTGGTTTATAGTTTCTCCAGATAAATATTGAAACAGTTCCAATTGCCTTTTCAACTTTTGTTTCTTGAGATTTTGAATCTCCTTTCCTCCTTCACATATAGTCTTTAACTCTTTATACATGGTATATCCAGTTTGATATCCATCAAGCCTTGCAAGAACTTCCAGAGGTAGTCCTTTACACATCAAGGAGTATGCTGTGACATCATTTTTAACTCTTGTCAAGTCATCTCCTTGAAGACCATCTTTAGGATAGGGTTCTGGAGAGTCTTTAGTGTATACCAATCCTCTATCAGGTCCATCAGTGATTATGGGAATGAATGGTCCTTTTTCTATGGATTTCCAAAGATCAGTATCAATGGAATTTAAGTGATGTTTCAACCTAAGTGACCAATTTTTAAAATCAGCTATGTTTTTAAGTTTTGGAACTCTATTTTTAGAATCTTCTGATTTCACCATTTTTATATTTTTGTTGTTTTCTTATATTCTGAATTAAAAAATTGAAAATGTTTTCAAAGAATTTTCTTTAAAAAAATTCTAAGTATCGAGGTTGAAACGCCTGAACAGTATTCAAACGCCTCAACAGTTGATGCGTCTAAGTTGAAAGTTGTCTAAGGGAATGCCTTAGAAATTTTTTCCAAAACGCCTAAAATTGATGCGTCTGAACTGTTGTAAAACGTCTGAACAGTTGTGATGCGTCTACACAGTGTTTATGCACCTACACAGTTGTCAAACATCTAAACAGTTGAAATACATCTCAACAATGATGCATCTGGACTCTCTCGAATAGTGGTCAAACGTCTGAACTGAAAACGTCTACACAGTGTTGGTGCGACTAAACAGTAGTCAAACGCCTAACACTTGGACAATTTTTCAGCAAACTTCAACCCTAATGCGTCACATTCATCATTTTCATGTGAATATAATAGACTCGAATCTTCTGAAAATCTTCAAAAGTTGATGAAATTGATTGACACTTTTCAATTAGATGAGTTTTATGCCGATAATCATTCTTCTGAAATCAATTTCTATTGATATCAACAACAAATCAATTAATTTGCAATTTTCAGTTCGAAAAAAAATGAACTTTACGAACACAAATTCACCAAATTAACTCAAATTTGATGCATTCAATTACTAATTGTGGTTCAAATCATATTTCTGATGATCAAACACATCTCAAATCCACAAGTTTTCATTTGAATTGTCTATCAATCACAGATTCAGTAAGCTTTTTGAGTTTCAAAGTTCGATAAACTTCAAAATTACTCAATTAACAGCTACCAACAGCTCTGATACCAATTGATTAGGATCAATTGAGCTAATCTGTGATTGATAGACAGCTACCAACAGCTCTGATATCTGAACACAATTCAAAGAAAACACATACAAAGTAATCGAATTCAAACAAGATATTAACAAATCACAGTTTCATGAATATCAAGCAAAGACAAGTACAAGTAATGAGCAGTAGTTCGTTCACTATCTTTAAAACTCTCCTACTAACTAAGAGTCTAAGCTATTTATAATGAAACATAAAGGAACTAACAATTACAAAAATAGTCCCTATACTAGTACAAAATGTTAAAATACAACTAAAGACAACATGTTAATCTTTCTTAGAGCACTAACACTTTACTTCAGCTTTATCCTTCAGCTTTCATCTTCTATCTTCAGCTTTCAAAGAAGTCTTCAAGTTCTTCCTTGATATTGAACATTGGCTTCTTTTTCTACATCTCCTGTTCTTTCAAAGCATTTGCAATAGCATACTTAAATTTTCTTGCAAGAATGCCTTGTTCTGGTTTAGCTTCATTTGAATTTTTATCTCTAGTTTGTTCATTTTTCCAATGTATCTTTTGATAGAAATGAGATATCAATATTAGCATATAACTTAATAGGATTTTGACTTTCCTTTGAGTATATTTCTAATACTCCTTTCCTTGAAATTCTCATAAACTCAATCTCTTTAATATCCTTTTTAACAATGTTTGCATATGCAAGAGCCTTTCTTAATGATATTCTTTCCATTGCAGCATTCATCACATTGATGATGGAAATGAAGTACTTCTTGTCTTGCTCTGCAACTTCTGGAGATACCTTCTCAAACTTTTACCCAGATAAAAAAGATATATAACTTGGATGCAAAAATTTTAGTTCAAAAGCACCAAAAAGTGTAATCATGTCCTCATCCCATTGTTCAAGATTTCAGACCAATTTAAGCTCAAAAGTCTTAGAGTTATAAAACCATCTGAGAATTGGTTTTGACTTTTGATTACTATCAATCACTTTTATTCCAGGAGATGTAACTTTTTCAACATATCTGTCATAAAATTATATCATGAAATGTTCTTCTTCAGATTCTACTCCTTTGAGCTTTTTGTTCTTCTTTAAAGTAGCAAAATACTCCTTATCTTCTTGATCACATCTTGTTTTAAGAAAATTGCTTGATCTATCCATTCCTGTTCTCAATAATTCTACCATCATCTTACCACGTTTAGAATCAGATGGATTGATCAAATGTAATCTGTTTAACTCTTTTAAGTCTTGCACTGGAAGTTTAATGATGCTTGAGTAAAAGTGATATACATCCCAAACAACATTTACTCTTTTTATAAAAAATGCATCAAATATCTCATCATACTTCCATGCTATTATCTTCACTTGGATTGTGAAATCAGGAGCAATCATAGCATCTAACAACTCAGCAATTGATTGTCCTTTCTGTAAAACATTTCTCACCAAGTCTCTAGTTGATTTGGCATTATCAAAAATCTGTCTTTGTTCAGAAGATGCTTTATATGCTTTCCTTTCGGTATCAGAAAACATTTTAATCAAATCTTTTCTGCTATCATGAGCATATGATTTTCTTGCCATCTATTTAATCTCTTGAGGCTTCAACACTCTTGTTCTTTTGGTAATCTCAAGGTATTGAGGATTATCAGTATCAAGAATGATCATCTTCTTTAATTGCTTTTAGTTTCTTGAAAACTTCTAACAAGATTCCTCAAAGATACAGATTGTAATCTTTTCAATTTCCTCCATGGGTAATTTCTAGCTTGCAACCAAGACTTCAATGCTGGAATACTCATATGATCAGGGTCAGGATGGTGCAGCTCAGAGCTTGATAATTCATCTATATGAATACTTTCTTTAGCTCTATTCCATTCACCATGTTCCATTACGATCTCATTTGGATCAATGGGAGCAACTGACTCTGCAGCAATGCATTTCTCATATTCATCATTGATTTGAGAAACAGTCAGTCCATCCAAAAATACTCTATTGTACTTCATCTTCACCAGGTAGTTGTATCTATCCTCAAAATCTTGTGGAATTTCATCTTGATCTTGAATTGGTTCTTGTGTAGAGAAATTTGATACAAATTGAGCTTCATCTATGTCTTCTTTATCTAAGACTTCATCATACCAGTCATCACTAAAAATTTCTTCAATGTCTTCTAAAGCTTCAATTTGTTCTTGACTAATTTTCTCTTCAACAGTTTCTTCTATTCTTTGAACTTTTGAAGATGTTTCTGTTAGAATTGTTTCTACCACATCATCAAGTTTTCTTTTGCCTTTGATCATCTCAGGAGTCTCTTCAACAATCATCTCAGCACTTATTATTTGTTCTGGTGAGATAGGCTTTTGAGGTTCCTTTACTTTTATTAATTCATCTTTCAATTTTTCATTTTCATTAGATAATTTATTGAATTTATCTTCAAGAATGTCATAGTCCTTTATCACAACTTCAAAATTTTTATAACATCTTCTTTATCTTTTGCATAACTCATAATCTTTTCATTTTTCAGCAAACTTTCTTCTTTCAACTTAGAATTCTCATCATTTAACTTCTGAATTTCCTTCTCAGAGATATGTTCATCTCTTTCAGTTTATCATTTTCAACCTTTAATTCTTCAATCTCTTTCTATTTATTCACATTTTCTTCTTTCAAATGTTCCATCTCATTTATATCAATTGTCTCCTCAGTTTGTACAGACACATTGTGTGTTGTACTCAATAAAATTTCATCAACACCTTCATTCACTTTAGCTTGAAATACTGGTTCAAATAGCATATCATTCATGAAATGAAAATCAAAATTTTGATTTTGTGAATCTTCTTCATGAGCAACAGTAACTGGTTCATCTTCTTGAACATCATGAACAGAATCATCATGAATATCAACATCAGTAGCTTCTTCAGTTAAGTTCTGAGTTTCATTGACATTACATTCATCATTCCTTTCATCCGTAGCTTCTTGATGTGCGTCAGATGCACCATCATTTCCATCATCATCATTATTATCATCATCATCATTAGTTGATGAGTTTTCCAGAATCTTCATCATCATTTTCTTCATCATCATCATTAGTCACATTATCTACAATATCATCAATAAGATCATTTGGATCTATTGGTTCATCTTCAGATAAATGGTAGTGTGGTTGATTGATGTCTACCTCATCCATAGCTACATTCCTTATATACTCAAATAAAGGAATGTTTTGAGCACCAGCGATCATAGCTAGTCTTTTATAAACATATTTAGACATGTGCTCCAATTGCAATTTATCACCTTCAACTCCTTCAACATATAAGTTTGGATTTTCTTCATTAATAAGCATTTGGAGAAATCTAGGATACATTAAGAATTTATTTCTCTTTCCTCTTTCAAGATTGAAAATAAATCCATTCATAATCCACTTAGCCATGTTAAATCTTCTATTTGTGGCTAAAGCAATAATAGGAGATGCAATGTCCACTGGGAATGAATCCCAACCTGCACTTCTTTTGGACATGCAATGTTGAAAAATATAACACAGAAGTTTCTAGTGTTTGTACACTCTAGCTTTGAAGAATTGTTTCTTTGGAAAATGATCAGGATGACCCATTTGTAGAAAAACTTCTCTACATTCATTAAAAGTATACTCTATAAGTCTTGTGGGTCATTTTCTCTAAGTTTAAGAGTTGTTCTTATTGCTTATTCAGAGACTTCAAGCATTTTATCAGAAATAATAAAAGCTCTTAAAACTTTGTTCCCTTCTTCATCTCTTTCTATGTTTGCTATTGTCCAAAATCTTTTGATTAATCTTACATTTATCAAAGGACTAGCACACATTGCATAGACATATTTTGATCTTAGCAAAAGTCGAATAATCTCTTCATAACCAGCTGCTTCCCTGTTTTCTTCATCTAAGAATGCAATAACATTATGTTTAGGCTAAAATTTCAAAGATGCCATCTATAAAAATATAGAGAAAAAGTATATTAGAACATTGAATTTTGCTTATGAATTTGCATTTTGTAATATTGAATTCAATTTTGACTTACGATTTTGACTTTTTTACTTATGAATTTAATTTGTGAACTCTTAAAGTTTATTCAATTTTTATCTATCAATTTTACCAATTAATTATTTGAATTCTGATTCATCCATTTTTATTTAAAAAATATTTTTTTTATTTATTTTCAAAAATTGAATATGTCTGTTCATCTTCTTCTTCTTCCTTCAAAGAACCCAGCTATGCAACTATCATCAACATCATTCATGATTTCAGTTGAAGAACAATATATCTAGTTGCTCGACATTTGGTACATATCACTAATTGAGAGTCAATTTTAGATATGATTAAGATCTGATTAGTTAAACTTTGAATATTCCATCGTATAGTGTTCGAACGCCCAAATAGCAGTCAAACGACTATTTCAATCGTCATGTATTTAACCAAAATCTACTAATTTGAATCACAAACTTACATTTATAACTCACATAGTATCTATCAATCAACACAGATTTGCTTCAAACAATAAAATCAGAAAGTTCGATGAAGACCAGAGTCGATAGTTTAGAGGGTTGTGTTTGGAGAATTTTGAGTGTGAATGAGAAAAAAAGTGTAAGTGTTCAATATATATTAAGTGAAATTTTAGACGCATGAGCACTATTTGTGCATATGAAACCCTAAAATTCACAAATAATGAGACGTATGAGCACTGTTTGGCCGTATTGACTTAGACGCATGAGAACTGTTTAGCCGCATGAGCACTGTACAAACGCATAAGCACTGTTTAGGCGCTTTTGCACTGTTCAGGTGCTTTTACACTGTTCAGCCGCATGAAGTTCCTGAAACGTCCAACACTTGAAACTTTTGAACCATTTCAACATTGTGTAGACGCATGAAACATTCAAAACGTCTAACACTTGTTAAACACAGACTCATTATCACTGTTTAGGCATATGGGATTGTGAAACGCCCAAACACTTGGTTAAACTCATGGACTTATTACAACTGTTTAGACGCATGGGAATATGAAAAACGTCCAAACACTTGGTTAAACTCATGGACTTATTGCAACTGTTTAGACGCATGGGAATGTGAAAGATGTCCAAACACTTGAATAATTTCCTGAAAGTTCACCATGCTCCTATTTAGACGTATGAACACTATTTAGGCGCATGAGTTGACTTTGAGTCTTACATTTGTGTTTTCCAAAATTCTTCACCTACACACTATTTAAACATATTATTAATATTTCATACTAATATTTAACATTTTAAGCATAATTTTGAATTTTCCAAAATTTACATTTTATACCCTCAAATTTGAACTTTTTACATTTTGCACATTCAATTTGATTTTTAACATTGTTAATTCTTCACTTGTTGATTTACTTTTTAAAGTTTATCTGTCCCTTCATTTTAATCTCAAAACATAATCAAATATCTATTTTTCAACTTTTGCAAGAAACATTTCCACTTGCACATTTATATAGGTTCATATCATCACTTTCAAAAGTTACTCACATACACTTTGAACATATAGCATCATCCTTTCAATTCAACATTTTAATTTGATTTTCTCAGAAACAACTCTTTCATTTATTACTCCCCCTAAACTTTTAAGTTTGAAAAACTTATAAGTTTCCTAAGGTAACAAAATAAGATCACACATCTCATTGTTATATTGCCTTCACACACATAAAACATGCATAGAATCAAAATGAAATCAGAATCAAAATCTAGTATAAACAAAGAATTCATGTCTGCAGTGAGATCATATCAATGAAGATCAGCACATCAAAATAAAAAGAATTTTGAGTAGTCATAGACAGTGAATAAATCCTGATGAAGTGTGTTCCAGGTCAGTGATATCACAGCAAAGAAGACACAAGATCTAAGGACAGAAAATGAGTGTTTTTGACAAACTATCAGCTTTCTTACTTTTTCAATTCTTGGATTGATGAGAGTATATTTTTAGATATGACATGATGTATATAATACAAAGACTTGGAAAGCTCAACTATCATCAATATGTGCAAGAAAGAACATATACTCAACTTTTTACCTGAACTATATGTATAACCAAAGCTCATGTTACTTAAATGAATAGAGAATGATCATCGATAACCATTTGATCAGCTCTATCTATCCATTTGAATACATTGTGCACATTGGCATCTTTTGCATCAAAGACAAAATCCAGGTCTGTAATGACTTACAACAAAGGATATCTTAGCACTTCAGATCTATGATGACTCATAACAAAGAAGTGATATGATGCTTGTAACAGATCTCATGATTAGTCACATCACCATCAGGTGTGAGAGGTGTAACTTAACAAGCAATCAATTTGATAAGCCAAAGCATCTCAACAGTGTTCAGATGAATACACACAAATATAAAGATTTAGTGTAATCACAAGAATTTACTTTTTCATATAGTAGCTTGATATTGTCTACACAGCGTATCTAATCATGTCAGACTTTATTAATGAGTGAAATATGAAACTGATCTCACTAATGTACTATCATTTCTCACATATTGCAAAACAGATTCTTGTCTAAAATTAAACTGACATTTAGAAAAAGACTCTATTTTTGGAGTTTTGAGTTTATACTTTTGTATTTGGTTTTTCTAAAAAAACACACACACAAAATACAAATAGGAATTAACATTAAGAGGATCACTTATGATAGTCTTTTGATTTAAGGAGTTCACATATGATTAATAAGACCAATTGACTCCACTAAATACTCAAACCGTCCTGGTAGGAAGGATTTAGTAAATATATCCACCAACTGTTTTTCTGTTGCAATTTGAATCAATATGATTAACCCTTTCTTAGAGTTATCTCTAAGAAAATGATATCGAATTTCGATATGTTTTGTTTTTGAATGTTGAACAGGATCAGCTGTAATGAACATAGTTGTAGTGTTATCAATGTAAATAGTTGTTTTAGAAAATTGAACCCATAATCCAGTAGTTGATTTTGCAACCAAAGGATTTGCGAACAACCTGCTAATGCAGCAATGTACTCAGCTTCTGCAGTTGAAACAGAGACATTTGTTTGTTTCTTACATTTCCATGAGACTAATCAGAGACCAAAAAAATTACAACCACCCGAAGTAGATTTTCTATCTTGACAACATCCACCATAATCACTATCTGTATATCCATGTAGTTCAAAGTTACCCTCATAAGGATACCAAAGCCCTAAAGCTGGTTTACCTTTGAGATACCTGAATATCCTTTTTACAGCAATTAAGTGAGATTCTTTCGGGTCTGATTGATTCTTGGCACAAACACAAACAACATATACAATGTCTGGTCTAGATGCAGTAAGATACATCAAAGAACCAATCATTGATTTGTATAATGTTTGATCAATAGATTTTCCATTTGGATCAGATTCAATCTTGGTGTTAACATCTGCTGGAGTTCGTATGGACTGACACTCTTGCAACTTAAATTTCTTCAAGAGTTTGTCAACAAACTTCTCTTGATTGATAAAAATTCCATCACCAGTTTGCTTGACTTGAAGTCCAAGAAAGAAATTAATCTCTCCCATAGAACTCATTTGGAATCGAGATTTCATGTTTTCTTCAAATTCATTGCACAATTTTGGACTTGTAGAACCAAATATGATACCATCAACGTACACTTGTACACATAAGAGATCATCATTATCCTTCTTTATGAATAAAGTTAGATCAATTTTCCCTCTTGTGTATCCATGTTGGATAAAGTGCTGTGATAATGCCTCATACCAACTTCTAGGGGCTTGATGAAGTCCATATAAAGCTTTACTCAACTTATACACTCGATGTTGAAATTCTGCATCCTCAAAGCCCGGAGGTTGCTTCACAAACACATCGTTAGTGATAGGACCATATAAAAAGGCACCCTTTACATCCATTTGATACACCTTAAATTTCATGAATGAAGCATAAGCCAGGAAAACTCGAATGTATTCAAGTCTTGCAACTGGTGCAAACACCTCATCATAATCTATCCCTTCTTCCTGTGTGTATCTTTGTGCAACAAATCTTGCTTTGTTCCTTATTACTACACCACGATCATCAGTCTTATTTCTAAATGACCATTTTTTGGCTATGGCATTTTCTCCTTCAGGTAAATCAACTAAATTCCACACTTCTTGTTTACGGAATTGAAGTAATTCTTCTTGCATAGCTTCTATTTAACCATTGTCCTTTAATGCTTTGGTAACATTTTTAGGAATAATTTGAGAAAGAAAAAAAGAGTATAAGCATGAGTTTGCTTGTTCTGATTTACTCCTTGTTGTTCTCTCATTCAATGGACCAATAATCTGAGAAATTGGATGATTCTTGCGAATACGAGATGTTGGAATCTCATCACATTGAACATTAACATCCAGATTTGTTTGGTTTAAGTTGGAGAGCTGATCTGTCAAGTTAGAAGAATGTGGATTGAAGATTGGAACTTGAGTCGGTGAGTTAATAAAGTAATCAATGTTACCGGTATCAACTGCATCACCAAAGATGGATGATGTTCTAGACTCAGGTTGCACAAACTCATATCATCATTAGGAATTGGTTGCGATTCTTCCTGATCAAATGAGACTGATTGATCATTGAATCGAATTGTTGAGTCTTTGACAAATGATAAAGATGGGTAGTGTGAGCCAGAATCATCTGGATCGTTAGAATCTGAATCCTCACTGAAGGATCCAAGATCTCCTCTAGATTTCTTCTGACCTGTAGAATCAAGACAATCTGATTGATTAACAAGTTTGATTGAAAAGAATTTGAAAATGAATCTAAATCAAATAACCATGCAGGACCATTTGAAACTGATGGAAAAGAATTTTCCAGAAATTTAATGTTGAATGTTTCAAGAATTATATTCGTCCTAGATTTATACACTCGATAGGCTTTTGAAACAGATGAATATCCAACAAAAAATCCATTATTAGATTTTGCTTCAAATTGTCCTCATTAATCATTTGAATTAAGAATCATAACAGGACAACCAACTGATTTTAGAAACTTTATGTTCGATTTTCTTCAAAACATTAACTCATAAGGAGTTTTCATTTTATCTTTCACAATTAAGATTCTGTTCTGAATAAAACACGCAGTTGATATAGCTTCATCCCAAAAAGTGATAGGAATTTTTGCATCAGCTAACATAGAACGAGCAGCTTCAATTAGTGTTCTATTCTTCCTTTCAGCAACTTTGTTTTGTTGAGGAGTTCTGGGAGCACTAAACTGATGAGCTATCTCTTTCTGAGCACAAAACATTTCAATGTTAGCATTTTTGAATTCCGTTCCATTATCACTTCTTATTATTTTCACTTTATTTTCTAATTGATTTTCAACTTTAATGATAAATTCTTTCAGTAAATCGGCCGTTTCAGATTTAGCATACAAAATGAAAACTCAAGAAAATCTTGTATAGTCATCAATGATAACTAAACAATATGATTTTCGTCCAATACTCTTGACATTTGTTGGTCCAAAAAGGTCCATATGTAACATTTGAAGAGGTTTGGAAGTTGAGTTTGTGAGCTTGGCCTTATAAGACGCTCTGTGTTGCTTTCCTTTCAAACATGTTGAGCAGTGATCAGTCGTTGCAAACTTCTTAAATGGAAGTCCAATGACATGATTTCCTCATACAAGTTTGTTCATATTCTTGAAATTTGAATGTCTGAAACGTCTATGCCAAAGCTGGCTTTCATCATTTGATGCTTTAGAAATTAGACATGTTGTTTCAGTTGAAGGATCAACTTGAGACATATCCAGCTTGTATACATCTCTATCCCTTTCAGTTGTAACAATTATCCAATCTTTGCTTATCTGAAAACCTGGCTTCAAAACATAATAGAATGAATCATCATAATAACAAAGTATGATTTATCACATATTGAGGATAC
Source organism: Flaveria trinervia (assembly GCA_025506515.1). Lineage (NCBI taxonomy): Eukaryota > Viridiplantae > Streptophyta > Magnoliopsida > Asterales > Asteraceae > Flaveria > Flaveria trinervia. The sequence goes on from CM046458.1 coordinate 52,460,485, forward strand.
ACTTAAAAGATTAAAGTTCAACTGTGAATAAAAATTGACATTGTCAAAGCTTGTTATCCCATTTGATACTATTCCTTCTCCTGTTATTTTTCCACCAGCATCACCACCAAAGGCGACGTGTGCTCCATCCTTTTTCTTAAAATCTTGTAACAATGCAGGATTGCCTGTCATATGCCGGCTACACCCACTATCCACGTACCATGTATTAAGTGGTCTTCTTGGGCGTACCTGCACAACAAGAAAATTAAATTGAGATATCCACCCAAGCCGAGATGGTCTTGGGTTTTCCAAATTTATTAATAATGGTAAATTGTTTATAATGAAGATTATTCAAATCAGGTTTATTCTTGATGAATTTACCAATCTTGTTTTGAAAATTGTTTGAGTTATTTTTCAAAACATTCATACCATTTGATTGATTAATTTTTTACTCGTATAGAAGACTAACCTTTATATTAGTCATTCTTACCGATCTTGGTATGAATTGTTCTTGCACATTTTGTTTAGATCTCACAAAATTATTCTTTTGAAAAGATATCAAACCTAAAGTAGGTTGATTTGTTAATTTTTGAAATCCGTCAGTTTGATTTCTCATATATTGAGGATTAACATAACCTTTGCTCATGTTTGAATTTGAAAATCCTCTAGTATGTGATCTCTTTCCAAAATAACAATTTGCAGTATTGTGAGTCTTCTCATCACAATAAGTACAATATTTGTTAAAATAACAATTAGCTGTGGAATGATTTCTCATGTCACATATGTGACAGTACTTGTTGAAATAGCACTTAGCAGTATTGTGATTTTTCATATCACATATTTCACAGTACTTTTGTGGAGTCATAAACAACTGTTTGTTAACTTTTGACATGGACACAATATTTGATTCATTTTTATATTTTGGTGTCAAATAGTTAAACTATTGTTTTTCATTTTTTCCATTTTGATTTTGTGCCAAATTATTTTGCATCTATTTAACATGAACTTCCTTCTTGAATTCATTAGGAACGAATATTTTTGCTACAGCGGAAGTCTTAGAATCTGAACTTGATTTCAGATCAGAGTGAGATTTGTTCATAGTATTCACCTTGTTGGTTTGAAGAGAATTCATATTTAACAAACCGGTGACACAAATTTTATTGGTTTAAGTCTTGTTGACTGATTTGTTTCTTTGATCAACTTTTCTGAACTTTTGTTTTGTTCAGATTTTGTTTTTGATGATTTCTTTCTTCTTCTTTGATTCATTGACTTAGAAGAACTTGGTTTACTTCTAGATTGAACATCATCAGAAGAAGATTGCTTTTCAGATTGAACTTGTTTTAGATTAATAGTGTTTGAATCTTCTGATGTTCCTACCTATTATTTATCTTTATCTTTGCTTTGAACTTTCACTTCTTCTAATACAGAATGAATTTGATCAGAAGTGTTTTGTTTTGCTTGTTTTGATTCATAAGATTTATCTTGATTGGATGACCATTTTTAATCTTTTCTTGATCATTTTCAACAAAAACTTTTACATTTTCCTTTTCTTCTTCTGAATTCTTGTTTTTGACCTGAAAGTCTTTAAGTTTAGCTTTATTCTAAGGAGAATGGTCATGTGTATTAAAGTTCTCTGATAAAGTGTTTGTAATAGATTCAGGCATAGGTTCATGAGTGAAACCTAACCTTATTTTCTGTTAATTTTTGTCTCACTTACCAGTTTTTCTACAATCATTTTTGAACTTTTTACTTTAGCAAGATCCATTTGAGTAGCAGCATGTGCTATCTTCTCCTGTTCAAGATTGTTGGTCGTCTCTTCCAATTGTTTAGAGACAATTTCTAATTCTTTTAGTGTTTTGTTCCATGAAGTCTAAAGAGAAATAATCTTTTGATCTGCTGTTTTATGATCAGATTTTAGTTTATTATGCATTGACTCTTCTTGTTTTAATTTCTCACATATTTTATATGAGTAGTTTCTATAGTATTCAACATGTTCATAGCATGATTTTATGCAAAGTTTTTCTCACACATCAGATGGGATTTCAGGGAATTTTGGAGATAAGGTTTCAGATTTTGAAGATAAAGTGTCAACCTTAGGTTGATTAGACTGTGCCATTAGAGCTACTTCATCTGTATCCTCCTTAGGATTAGATTTGTCACTCCAATCATAGTCATTTTCTTCATTCTCACCTTCCACCTTTGGATCATTATTTTCTGACCAATCGTCTTCCTGGATTTCTGCAATAAAAGATAAGCTTTATGTTAAATCATTAGTAAACTATTCAGCATATGCACTCCAATCATAACCATCTTTAATGCTGACTACTAAAGCTTTCTTGGTTTCATCAGATCGTTTTGTTTCATATTTAAGCTCAGGCATAGGAAGACTTTGATAAGGCTTTTGAAAAATCTTCTAAGCTAGTTGAAACGTTTGATTGCTAGAACTTGATTGAGCATTTCCCCCATTATTCCTTGGAGCTTTGCATTCTCTGGAGAAATGTCCATAACTGTTACAATTAAAACACCTTGATTATGACTTATCAATTCCAACAGTCTTGTTAGCACTTGGCTTGTACTTCCTATTGACATATGAGTGTTTTTGTGTCGTGTAAGCAATCATCACCATCTGCCAGTTTAAGTCCATCTCTTCAACATCTTCAGGATCCATTTCAAACAAGTCCTGCAAAACAAGGTCTAATTGAGTTAAATGGCTACCTTGATATGGTTGAAAACTACCCATAAATGCAGTGAATGCAGTTTTAGACTCTTCATCCTCTAATAGGATGTTAATCACATCTTTAAATTTGCTAGATTTAGCAGAGTTAGATGAAGAAGTCTCTGTTTGAACATTAGATATTTGAGACTGAGATTAAGGAGGAGATTAAGAATGAAATTGTGTTGTATAAGCAGGAGCACTAGTAAATGATGAATCAGTGAAAAATCCTGCTCCAACAAACAAATCTCCCTTTTTTTCTGTAATTTTCTCACTTTTTGCCATGAATGCATTTTCAATAGTATTTGCAGGAGAAGCAACAAACTGATACTGAGACATTGATGTTGCTCTATCATTATTCCTTGAGCTTTCATCAATCTCTACTGCTCTATCTTGACAATGAGTAGATCTAGATCCATGGGGGAACTTCTGAGTATGCTTTAGTAAGGTAACTATTTGTTTCCATCATGAAGGTAAAGCATTAAGTAAACTAAGATTTAGATCTTCAAGATCAGGCTTAATACCAGCTGTTGACATCTCAGTTGTAAGTTAAACAAATTTGTTCATCATCTGATTTATGGTTTCTCCAGACAAATGTTGAAATAGTTCTAATTGCCTTTCCAACTTTTGTTTCTTGAGATTTTGAATCTCCTTGCATCCTTCACAAATGGTCTTTAAGGCTTTGTACATGGTGTATCCAGTTTGATACCCATTAAGCCTTGCAAGAACTTCCAGAGGTAGTCCTTTACAAATCAAGGAATATGCTTTGATATCATTCTTTGCTCTTCTCAAATCATCTCCTTGAAGACCATCTTTAGGATAGGGTTCTTGAGAATCTTTAGTATAAACAAACCCTCTATGAGGCCCATTAGTGATTATAGGAATGTATGGTCCTTTCTCTATAGATTTTCATAGATCAGTGTCAATGGAATTTAAATGATGTTTTAACCTAAGAGACCAATTTTTAAAATCAGCTCTATTTTTAGGTTTTGGAACTCTATTTTCAGAATCTTCTGATTTCACCATTCTTATATTTTTGTTCTTTTTTCTTATATTTTGAATTAAGAAATGAAATGAAAAAGTTTTTTTTTTTGAAAAAGTTTCTTAAAAAAATTCTAAGTATCAAGGGTGATGCGCCTAAATAGTAATCAAACGTCCAAACAGTTAATGCGCCTAGGTTGAAAGACGTCTAAGGGACTGCCTTAGAAAAAGTTTCCAAACTACCTAAGTTGATGCGTCTGAACAGTAATGAAATGCCTGAACAGTTTTAATGCGCCTACACAGTTGTAAAGCGCCTCAACAGTTGTCAAATGTCTAAACAGTTCTAAGACGCCTCAACAGAGATGATACTTCTGGACTTATACTCTTCAACAGTAGTCAAACGTCTGAACTGAAAACGTCCAAACAGTGTTAATGCGACTATACAGTAGTCAAACGCCTAACACTTAGACAATTTTTCAGCAAACTTCAACCCTAATGCGCCACATTCATCATGTTCATATGAATGTAACTAACTCAAATCTTTTGAAATTCTTCAAAAGATGATGAATTGGATTGAAACTTTCCAATTAGACTTGTTTTATACCGATAATCATTCTTCTAACATCAATTTCTTTCAATATCAACAACAAATTATCAATTTTGTGATTTTCAATTCGAAAAATAGTGAGCTTTTCGAACACAAATTCAACAAAATATCTCGAATTTGATGAATTTAACTGCTAATTATGGTGTAAAACATGTTTCTGATGATGAAACACATCTGAAAGTTTCCACAACCCGGGAACAAGTTACAAAGTGTAATGTTGTTTGAAACAGATACATCAATTGTTTTGAAAATGACAAGTTTGGCCCGAAAATGCATCCTAGGGTCTCCACTAAGGCAGCACACCTAGAACCTCAGCTAGCATGATCACCTGAAAAGATATGCTCAAATGGTCCACAAAATTTTTTGTGAGTTTGCAGGTTTAAAGTAAATAAGTAATTGATGCTGTATAAAGTTGTTGCAGAATACTGTGCATACAGTTATAAGCAAGCAAAATCACATGACAAGAGCTTTACAACCAAACCTAATGACGTACACAAAAAATCTTGTCGGAATATATTCACCCAAGGCCCGTACCTGGCTATTGTTGGTACTAACTAGTATACCAACACGAGGGGGGGGGTGTCAACCCAGTAGTACTACCAATGCCTATTCGTCGGTTCCCATACTGGAATTAAATGGTTGTAAGAAAGAACCACAAAGCAGACTCAAGCATGTATCAGATAAGTACCCACAAACAGTAGCACGTTGATTCCAAGTATGTAAATTGTATGTATATTGTACAGCATAGAAAACGGGCGAGCATACTTTTCCCCCATGTTCGTAAATGTTTGTAAAGTAGTATAAGCATAAAAGGGGCCACGAAACTCACTTGTTTAGTGGTAGGTAAGAATGATCGAATTCCCAACAGTTGTATGCAGAGAACAGTCAAACACCTAATGACAGTTATCGTTAAGCATTAATGACATGTATAAAGCGTATAGTAATGTTTGGTCGGTTCGGGTTGTATCGGTTCGGTCGTGGGTAGCACACACACACAAGCGGACACACGTATCAGATTATGTAGATCCAAGTACTACGAGTAGTCGTCATTGCTTATGACATCCGTGAAATGATCTCATGGTTATGAAAGATAGTACTTGTTAAGTATTTGGAGTTCCAATTGGATTGTCGATAATTGTAAAATGTTAGGTTGTTTTCAATTGAAATAGTATGTGCATGTTGATAGCATTGACTTTAATCTTTGTTGTCAAGCAATGAAACTTTTACTGATGTTACCTTATCATCATCAGACGTTCAAGGGGAATTTCACACTCAATATCATCAGTCACACAACAGAACCAGACGCTTGACTCAACGCTCCATCCATACGAATCGACCTTCAGTCATACGAATCAGCTTCATTCGTACGATTGAGTCTTCATTCGCATGACTGGCATTCAGTCGTACCACACAACACACATTCGCACGATCCAACCTCCATGTGCACGAATCAACCCTCAATCGTGCGAATTAGCTACTTTCGTTCGATTGAACCTTCATTCGTGCGATTGGACTCCAGTCGTGCGAAACACGCACAATCACATACATTCAGTCGGTCACGTGACTCAATCGCACACACACTCATCCGCATTGACTCAATCGCACACACATTCATTCGTTCGCACAACTCAGACGCATGACATCCCTAGTCGCACGATTCAGTCGCCCGAAAGACCCAATCGCATGACTCAGTCGCACGACTCACCCAGTCGCACGACTCACCCAGTCGCACGGCTCAGTCGTATGACAGACCTAGTCGCCTGAACTGCAGGTTCGCGACTGCAGAAGTGCAGAGCAGCCTTCGGCTGCTCCGAGCACGGGTTTTACACAACAAGGACTTCCAGAAACACTCTACAAACATACACAAACATGAAACACAAGCAGAAAGACCTCACACGCACCCACACGACCTCATGTGTTCGAGTTGAACCCGAACACTCAAAACCCTAGTTTGGACAGCCATGAATAAGCAAGGAAATGGACAACCAAGGTCGTCTACCTGCTAGAATAGAGTAGACTAGGCTGTAGATGGAGTCTAGACGACGAGAACAAGACCAAGCGGTTGGATTTGGAGCTAGAATGAAGAAGATGTGAAGAAGAAGGTGAAGAGGAAGATGAAGATGAAGATGAAATGAGAATAAGGGCTGGAGTATGGGCTTATATACCCAGCCCAAGTTTGCAAAATGGTGAGTTTTGTCCCTGCACTTAACTTTCGAGTTCCCCAAAATTTGTTTCGGTTGGTTACGACCTTTAAATGTTCGTTATATTAAGGTTAAAAGTGTGTTTAATGGTATTTGATAGTCTAAAATGGTTTTATTAATGACAATGGTTGAAATTAAAAATGATATATTTGGTGGTAATGGTGATGAAATTTATAAAAGGTTTATGCTTAGCACATGTTCTTGAAGGAAGTATAGGCACAAGGGAAAATAAAGCAGACATGATTCCTTAAAGCAGGAGTTCATGAAGAAAAGGAAGAATAATTAAAATAATTCTATGCTTATTTATGTCGTTCGACGGACCTTAAGGTGACGGATGTCACACAGGCTCTTCAAAAGATAAAGGGAAAAGAAAGATGACTGTGGAAGAGCTTCAGGAAGCGGAAAAGATTGAGAAACTCAAGATGAAAGGAAGACTTCCAACGGAGAAGTTGCTAGCTGCCAGCACAAAAGCAGCTGCAGCCAATTAGGAGGCTGTCATCAATAAGAGAAGAGAATAGATCATTGACCACCTTATCCAAATGGGAGCTTCTAATGAAGAAACACTCCTACTACCACTAGAGTAGCTGGTGGATCTGGAGAAGGCAACCTGGCTAAAACTTGAAGAAGAAGCCAGGTTGGCCTTGTAAAAAGAAGAATAAAAACAGAAGGAAGCTGAATTATAACTAAGGAGAGACAGGATAAATTTCCTAATCTCCAGAGGCTTTAATCTTCAAGAACTTTCTCCAGACAACGATGAGACGATCTTCTGGCTCTACAACAAAGAGCAGGATCAAATGGGGAAAGAAAGAAGAAAGGCTGCAAGAGAAAAGAGAAAGGAGACGAAGAAGAAGGGGGAAAAAGCTAGGGTCACTGCAACCAGGAAGCTCAGTGAAAAGTCTTGGATGAAAGACTATCTTCGGGCCCATGGCTTCTCTAGAAGGCAGGTGGGTGCCATGTCTGAGAAGACACTCCAATGGATTGTTAGTGAAATCAAGGCTGACATCCGGTTGGGAATAAGGAAAGATATGTACAGATGGGTAAAAGGGATGACCTTCACTTCAACCACTCAACCACAACCTGAACTCTCACCCCTACCTTTCACCATAAAAGCCGAACCCTTCACCCTTGAACCCACATCTTGCCCACATCCACTTCATCACCCCAACCACCTAAACTTCCTATCCTCCTACCAAAAACTCTTCGCAGAACCTCTGAACCTCAACCTACCCAACAACCATCCAAACCATCCCCTCAACCTTCTCAACATCTCTCTCTTGAGGAGTTCAAGGTAATCAAGACCAAGCTCATCAACTGCACAACTCTGAGCGAAGTCTTATGTGATGAAGATTCTATCAACATTACCTATGTTGATGGATCCTCTTATTCCCTCACAAGAGATCAATTTCTTGATTTACCTAGAGGAACATTGGACCAGGTAGCTAGACTTCTAGGCCTCAACTCAGATTCATTAAATGATGAAAAGAAGAAACTTAGAAGGAAACTAATGACTTTGCTGGATACCAAGAAAGAGGACAAGATTCATAGTCAGTCTGTTATGCCTAGAGAGAAAATAATCCAGTGGAGGTTCGATGAAACTTCTCACAACTTTGTTGTTGAGAGGGAGAATGGCGAAGTCAATTAACTTAATGCAACCTCTCTACTACACTCCAGCAGGTTTGATTTTGCTGAGTTACCAGAGAAGCCATTCTCCAATCCCTCCAACTCTAAAGTTGCTGCACTCATTAGAAATCATCTCAGCAGTCTTCATCTAATTGAGCTAACTACAAAGGTCAAGATTGAAGAAGAGTTGAGATTGAGAAGACAGGAAGACAAGGAAAGACCTCCTACCAAAGGCACTGCCTTTCTACAGATGGTGGAAGGTCTAGAATTGGAACCTATAGTTAGATGGGAATATGATTACAGTTCCCATCAACTAACTCTTTTCAGAGGGCAACAACAGAGGGTACATGTTATCCAAGGTGACAGACTGGACTTCCTGTCTTCCAAGGATCTGTACAAACTTCTCAGCACCACATCAAGAAAGAACAAGGAAACAGACAAATATCTACTCTCCTTGGTGCTGAAAGTTTTGAGAAGCATAAACAAGTGAAGTTTTGGTAGCATCAGCCTAGGGGGAGTTTGTTGAATCAAGAAAAAGGCTGGTGCAACCAAAACCAATTCACTTAGACAATTTTGGTACTACATGCAAGGGCTTCCAAAGCTTAGCATTGAACTTCCTAAGGCTGTAGAGTTCTTCCGGAGACAAAGTGAAAGATAAAATTCCAAAGACAGAACTCTACTTTCGAAGCAAAGAACGTGCTTCTGAAGATCAAGTCTTTGAAGAAAAGCCTAAAGACTACTTCCGAAGTATGATGAGAAGAAGTCTCCAAGCCTTGGAAGAAGCAGCCTCTTCCGAAGTATAAGTGGCTTCGGAAGTACTTACTCTTCCGAAGCCATTTAACCTTCGGAAGACACTGCTATGAACCAGTGGAAACAAGTATGGTCTCTGACACTCCGCTGTAGACCTCTGATACTGTATGGCGTTTTCTCAAAGAGCCATGTAGTTCACCATACTTTATTCCACTGTTCACCTTTTTATGATAGTACAAGTTACCAACCATATTTGGTGACAAAAGGTAAGTCAGGGACATGTCCTGACTACCAAATCTCAGATAAGACTTTATTCGAGATACCTTAAACTATAGTCTTGTAGTATAGACTTTAGCTATAGGATCCCAGCTGGTATCAAAGTATATCTGGCTGTAGGTAGTATTATATATAGGTTCTCTTTGTAACTCATTCCACACTGCTGGTCAAAGTCTTGTATTATTGAGTTGAGAAGCAATATATAAAAGTACCTTGAAAATTACTTCTTCTGTTATGTACTACTCTCTATATTATGACCAACTCTTACTAATTCTATCCTTACCCGAGTGTTGTTCTAGGTGAGTTTGAGAGAAAAACAATGTGTTAAGTGACAAATATCGATACTGCAATTACAATAAAACTCCTAGTCATCTAAATCTTCAACCGTGATATTGACTTTTGTTGACTTTAACCGTGATATTGACTTTTGTTGACTTTGACTGTGTTGATAATATAGACTATCTTGTACAGCTCCAACAATACTCCCCCTTAGTCTATCATTATCAACGTCTTCAAACGAAATCAGCACTGAGAAGTCAACATTAGAAAGATTTTTAAATTGAAGCTTTCTGAATTGACAAGAAAATTTATTCATCTCATAAGTTCCCCCTATTTATATGCTCCCCTTTTTCGTGTGCATGCTTTGCGTGGATATTGGAACAGATTTCCTCAATCTCTAATCTTGAGTGCTTCAGAAGATGTAGGAAGAGGATTCTTAGCTCGGTATCTTCTACAAACTTGAGGGACAAGTTCTCTGATCAGGTACACTACTCAACTGATAATCGGCCATCACTTACCGCAAATATCTGAAACACATTCATAAACACAATCTCGATATTTCTAATTAGATTATTTCATTTTAACATAATAAACCCATGTTTATTTGTGTGTAAAAAACAAGCGAACCCGTGTTCGTCTGTGCGTAATTTCTGTGAAATGCATGAAAAATGATAAAATTGTAATAGCATAATATGGAAGAACTAAAAGAATTTTGAAATGAAAAATTATTATAATTTTTTTTATTTTTTATTTTATATATTTATTATATTTTTTTATAATATAATAAAAAAACATCACTCAAGGTCAGTACTTCCGTACGACAAAGGAGATTAGCACAAACACAAGATACATAAATACACCAATCATGACTCAAAGATATGGCTTATATGATTTGTATCATGGTGTGTGAAAGATCAATTCTCAATCCAATTTTTGTCGGGACTCAGTTTTCGTGCATACCAAAATGATTGAGTAAATCCAAACATCCTTAAGAATATATTTTAATTCAAATCATTATGTTGTTGTCTATTTTATTCTTCAAGCTGAGCCTACCAAGCATAGCATTAAAGAATCTGTTTGCTTTTCTATTATTTGCAATTAAAAATAAGATATAAATCAGATAACAACGTCAGTTACTATTATTTCTTATTTTAAAAACGCAAGTCATGCAAAAACAAGCATTTCAAGATGATATACAATCATTTCTCAGTCATCTCAAATCAAGTTCCCAGTTCTTTTTTTTTACTTTTTATGTAATACTTATATATTCTCATCCTAAATTTTTATTTTTGTAAACCTACATTTTTTTGTTTTTTTAATTTTTTTTGTAGAATTGTACAAAAGTAGAAATTTACCTAAGAAGGTCTTCCAACCTACATTGATATGAATATAAGACATGAATTCTCAAGAAATATGCAGTGATTGTGAAGTGAGAGCGGTGATAGTGTAGATAAAAATCCAGATTATGAATAAAATACTGTAATATTAACTTGTTTGTTCTACCTCAAATTTGAATTAGGAACAATATCTGTCAGTAAACCGAATTACTAACAGTCCTCATTAACAGATTAGTTTGAAAGGGAAACCTAAGCCATCGTAGTCCTGGAAGTTCCTTTTTCATCAACATAAGAAACCTGCTTCAGCACACAACCGTTTAAACAATCTGGGATATTTGTATCCTTCTTTTTAATTTCCAAATTTAATTTGGATTTGAATGAATTAAATTTGGAAAACATTTTCTGTTAAGACTAGAAGGAAAAGAATTTGGTTTTAAACCTTTGATCATTTTCATCTTTGTATCATGCGAAATCGGCTTCACATGAAAATGTTTGGATGGAGGGTTTTTCATCCAACCATTCAAAGATGTGTGCTTTTTACCTCTTCATCTAGAGAAGCAACCCGTGTTGCCTTCACCATCTCGAACATTCTTTATAGACTTACATCCGGAGAAGCAATTTGGTTTGCCTTTACCATTCAAAGCAAGTGTTTGAGGACATTTCTTTACCACATAACCTTCTTTTCCACACTCAAAACAAGCCTTGAAGGGCTTTTGATGCTTGACTGACCCGTGTGAAGCATTTAGAATTGGAGATTGCTTTAAGGTTGTTGTAGATTCTTACTTGGTTTGGTGTTTGCTATGCTGAACTGGGGATGAGATCTTCACTGATTGACTTGGTTGTTTTGCAATTCTAGAAGAGATCCACATTTGCCTTGATTTAGCTTCTAGAAGCTTTTATGACTTGAGAATGTCAGGAGATATCTTGATCTATGAGGAACCAACATGCTCATCTATGATTGATTCATCATCTGAGCTTATCCAATCTTGTATACAAAAATCTTTCTCCAACGGATCTTGATTAACACCTCCTATTGTGTCGGCTTTGATTATAGGATTCTGATTGCTTGATGATTCGACAACTGTTCCTTCTTTTACAAACCTAACAGGAACAAACGAAGGAATATTACCTGTTTTGAATTTGTTCATAAAGGTTGGAGAAGCAATTGATATTGGTTTTAGAGCATCAGAAGTGGAATCGTCATTAAAGTTCTTATCAGACCCCTGCTTGAGAAATCCCAAACCTACTAGAGAACTCTGCACATCTCTAACCTCTTTAAGATTAACGTTGTTGAAACTTGTGTTTAAACAATTAGTTTCTGCAACTTCAATCAAATCATTTGTTGAATGAGGTTTGGGGATTAGTGAATAACATAAAGTAGAAGGAGGTGGAACTGAATTAAATACAGTTTCACAATCAGATTTATATCCAGTCCCATGTTTTACTCGCGCCCCTTGTTGTTTAGCAATAAGCTCATCCTTTTTCATGGGTAAAAGGGTCCATTTATCAAGCTTTGTTTGAAGCTTTGTCATTTCAAATTAAGCTAAAACAGTCCTTCTCTCAAAATATTAATTTCAATGTTAAGCTCCAAAATGGTTCTTCTTAAAAGATCATTTTTAGCCAATGCTTCATTAAGGTGTTGTTTGTTTTTTCTGCAGGAAAACGTCTGGAGTCTGCGGACCACATTTGCAGACATCTGCAGCAGAAGAGGTAGACCAAATGTCTGTAGTTTGCAAGAAAAAGACTATTTGTTTTTAACATCTGCAGAATGGTAAAAAATATTCTGTAATTACATTAAACCTATTTTTAACACTTATTTTCTTCGACTTGTAACACACACACACACATCTGTACGTACATACAACATATATACACATCCATGGTCTGGCCGATGGGGGAGGTGGGGCGTAGGTAGGGGAGGTGGAGGCAGTCGGTGAACGAGGTTGGAGGGGGGGCGGAGCAGGTGGGGGGAGGGGGAGGCGAGGGCAGGTGGAGGGAGAAGGGGCATTGATGATCCGGCCGGTGGGGGAGGTGGGGTGGCGATGGTCCGACTGGTGGGGGTGGTGCGGCGACGGTGGTCCGGCCGGTAGAGGGAGGTGGGGGAGGTGACGGAGGTGAGAGGAGGTTAGAAGATCTCAGAAGACATAGGTCCACATCTTCTCCATGCAGATCTACTGCAGTTGTTTTTTAATGAAACGTCTTCCAAAAAACAAACAATCTGCACAATCAAAACCTCTTCCCGCATCTGCGTGCACGCAGATGAAGAGGTGGGGAAGATGTTTTGGTAAAAACAAACAGCACCTAAGTTTCTTTGAAAAAGCACTTTCATTTTTTTAATTCCTAATTGACTATTTTTAATTCTTTTTCATTTTCCAAGAACAATCTGTTTGCCTTATAAATCCCCAATAACCGGATTCTTCAAGATGAAAAACACATATCCTGAACAGTCTCATAAGGAAGACCCATGATAGTTTGTTCTGCAGCCAAGCTTTGTTCACAATTACGAGCCCTTGTGATTTTTTGTTGTTCCTATTCTTTGACCTCCCACATCTCACATCATTAGATTCTTTCTTTCTGTTATCAGCTTTTCCAACCTTATCATCAACGGTTCTCATAGACTCTGGTTTACTGTCATTGTCGACTCTCAAAGCTTCATAGTCTACGTCAACAATTTCTCTGAATTCAATATTTAAATTCGAATCAGTTCTCGATAACTTCAACTTTTCAGTCATCTCTGTTTTATAATCAAGTATGCTTGTTACTAAAGAAACAAGATCAATATTAAGTGTGTGGGTTTGAAGTGGGAACACGGCTTGTTGAAATTCGTTTCTTTGGATATCCAGCTCGAGAGATTTTAGTCTGTTGATCATATCCTAAGTTTTGCGTTGACATAACCTCTTTCTTTCTTCAGCATTTTAACTTGATGATTCCATGCAGATGGAAGAGAGTCGAGAAGCTTTTGAATCTGTTCATGATTACTAAGATCTGGAACATGTTTCTTTAGATTATTTGCCACCTTTAAGAATCGATCAATCAAATCTGACAATTTTTCTCTTCATTGTTGCAAAAGAGTCAAACCGGCTTTGTTGCGTTGAGAAATTATCTAATTTAAAGTCTTCTGAAGATGACATTTTATTAAAAATTTTGAACAATTAAACGCCTCAAAAATATTTTTCCAAAAATTTTAAAATATTCTCCCCCGGGAAAAGTATTATTTTTAAATGTCACACTAGACAATCTTAACAACTGGGGTCCAGCTTTTGAACTCAATTAATCCCAACTAGGGGGGAAAAGTCATCTTTAACATTCAAATTTCTTTAAAGAAATGATAATTTCGCCAAAATTATAGTTTCGCAGAGCCAGTTTCGCTGTGAAATCTAGTTTTGGTGTGAACTCTAGTTTTGGTGTGAACTCTAGTTTCGCTAGAAATTTCGGTAGCAGTTTCGCTAGCCAAATGCCTAAAACAGCTTAGTTTCGTCGACAAGTTTCCACAAAACAAGCTTGAACTTTCGTTCATTGACACTTTCGGCAGCAATTTCGCTTGTAAATCACCCACTAGCGACGTTGAACTTTCGTTCAACGAAACTAGTTTCGCAGGACAGCAGAAAAATTTCAATAAGGATAAGCCATGTAGTTTCTCTAGAAGAACTCGTAGTTTCGCTAGATTAACTGATAATTTCGCTGAATGAAGCTGAAAACCTTTTTCAACATGAAATCAATCTGAAATCATCAAAAACTCAATGACTTTGAGACCTGATGATTAACAGAGCTTCCCCAACCAATAACCAACAAAAATCAAGCAATTTCCATATCAAATGCACCCGAATTTTATCTAAAATTGATGAAAACTTGATATTGAACAAAAACAACCAAAATCTCAACTTCTCTTTCTAGAAATCTTCAAATCTTCAGTGAATTTGATCCAAAATGGCTCTGATATCAAATTGTAACTCCAGGATAATCACACTTGAATCAAACCATGAAAAATTAGATCAAAATATGATAATCACAATCAAAACCTCTTTGATCTTCAATTAGATTGCAAAATATGTGTTTACAAATAATCTCTCAATCTATTGGTCATGCAACCATCAACAACACTATTGACTCTTAACCTATTTATAGTCTAGACTAATATTCACTAATTGCACTTTACTTCCTAGACTTAGGCTAATTAATAAAAATTTACATATTAAGCATAAAAATGACAAAAAATAAGATAAAATATATTTTGTTCACACAAAATATATTTATTACAATAAAACTCCTAGTCATTTAAATCTTCAATGTCTCGTCTCGGTTCTTCGTCTCGAACGTGTCATGTTTGACTTTTGTTGACTTTGACCGTGACGTTGACTTTTGTTGACTTTGACTGTGTTGATAATATAGACTATCTTGTACAAATCCAACAAAATTATTCACAAAACAAATAAATAAAATACAAAATCAAAATAGTAGTACTTTATACTGTAAAGTTCTGATCTAAAAGATGTATGCAAGCTAAATCAATAATTCGTAATTCTTTAATAAAAATTTTAATTTGATTAAAATTTTCTTACTGTAATACAAGAACCTTGATAAGTGAATTTTTATACACATTTAATTTGCCTCTTGATTCATGCAGGACCGTTGAAGGGTACAAGCTTACAACACAACAACACAAAGAGAAGAGTGTGCAACAACATTTAGCAGATAAAATAAGGAATTAGAAACCAGTTTTGTGAGAGCTAAGAAACACAAGTATTCAAGAAACATAACAAGAACAACATAAGTAGTTGGTTTTCAAGGTTGATGTATATTGTTCTCTAGATCCTTACAAGTGTTTCAAAAGCAGTCATTTAATATACAAAGGACAAGAGATACTTATACTATAACCTACAGCCAACCATACTTTGAAGGCCAGCTGGATACATGATCTAGACAACAACAAAATCAATGTTGAGTCAAAAGGCAGATTGCCTTTTGACTAGTGACTATGACATGCCATAGCTCACATCCTAATATATTAAAATAGGATAAAGTACATAAAGTAGAAAGTTACAAACTCAAGACCTCAATGTACAGTTACCAAAAGCATGAACCTTTCACTAACTTATGTAAAGTTGGTGTCTTATCAAAGTTGTAGTGGAAAGGGGTCCAGCTTTATGGAAAAGGTACATCAGATAAAGCATGTGTTCAAAAGTCTTCGGAAGAAATCTGTCTTCAAGTGTTGGATTCAGAAGACTATGTCTCTGAAGCTTCGGAAGACTTCATGTTTGGCTTCAGAAGATATTGGTCTTGGCTTCGGAAAATTTCACACTTAGAATATTTTCTAATGTTGGGTGTGAAACTTCCTAATCAGTTTTTAGTACACTTGTGCATGCATGCAGGAGAGACTTTGGGTGTTTAGGTTGCATCAACCTTATATTAAACCTTACAAACTCCCCCTAAGCCGATGCTACCAAAACACTTGAAGACTTTAGATGTTTACAGTCCTCATCATGGAGATGATCAGGATCACTCAGACTCTCAAAGTGTCTTCTCATGTCAAAGAGATCATGTAGAGGCAGATTGAACATGTCTTGCTATGTATAGACATTTTCAATACCTTGATCTTTTATAACATGCCATCTTTCTGGATTTGAAGTGTATGTCCAGGACAAGAAGGGTCTTCTTAAAGCTAGATGAGCTATTTGAATTGGAGTTGATGGAGCATCCTCTAGTTGCATATCCTCAGGATGTTCTGACTCATCCTGAGGTTTGGAGATGGATGCTTCTTTCTTCTTCTTCTTTGGCTTTGGTCTAGAAGCCATCCTTTTTCTCCTCTTTGAATCTTTTAACTGAGAAGATTGGCTTGCAGCACCTGATTGATCTTTTTTGCCTTTCTTAGTTAGGTCTTCCTCTCTCACATATTCAGATTGAGAGGGGATAGAACCCTGCTGTGGATCAGAAATGGAAGCTTGCTGAGGCTCAACAGGAGATTCAGGTTGTGTTGTCTTAAATGGTTCAACCTTGATCTCCACTTCCTGAGGGGCCTAACTTGGTGGGGAGTGTAAGTCAACAAGTTCACCTCTTTGAATCTTCTGCTTGATCACCATGATGTGCTCATCTATGGTGGATAGAGACATAGGACCAAGTCTCCTTCCAGAGAATCCATAAAGCTTCAAGAAGCTTATCATCCTCCACCTTTGAGCAGACTTCTTCATGCTTTTCTGGATGATGGCTCTTGATTTTGCAGCTTCTTCCTTTAACTTCCTCTTTGTGATCTTTCTTTCTTTGACTATCTCAAGTTCAAGTTGTTTGAGGTACTCAACTTAGTGTAATCAAAAGGTAAGGGAAGAAATGCATCAGCCTGATAGAGGCTTGTGGCACTTGGGTAGTTGATCATGTTGATCCTATCCTTTTCTTTGACTACCTAAGGTTCTTGTGGAAACACATCCTCTTGTATAGGACTTTCTTGAACTGGGGAGAGAGTAGGCACATGCTTGTAGTGTTTTTTTTGTGTTCTATCTTCTTTGATTTGAAGAAGTAATTTTGCATCCTCTGCCTCTTTTCTTTCCTTTGACAGTTCCATGTCAGCCAGTTCATTTAATTCATCTAAAGGGAGGGAGATAATATTGTCAATGTCGTAGTTCCTGGTCTGCAAGTAGTTGATCTTGACCTCCCTTAACTCATCATCCTGAGTGTTTGGCCTGGGGGCAACCCTGATAGCAGATTCCATTATTCTTGTAGACCTAGTAGAGGAACTTTCTCCCCTTAGCTTCCTTCTCCTCTCTCTCTCCTCTTTCTCAATCTCCTCAGAAGTCATTTTTCTTTTCCTTTGTCACTCACAGACCTTTGTGACTCAGGGTGGAGAGAACTTTGGCCTTCGTTGCTTGGTGTAGCTTCCAAGCTCTAGCCAGAGAGAGGTTGAGATGTACCTTCACCAGCAGGTGTCTCATCAAGGGAATGAACCTCTGTAGCAGGTGATGGTGAGACAGGGCTCTAAAATTTTGCCACTGCGCCATCAGTCAAGGTTTCCTCTATGAAGCTAATCATAGGGTCTGCCTTAACATCCAATTGACCAATGATATTGCCTAATTGCCTTAGTATCCTTCTGAAGCTGAACACTGTAGTGATCTGTCTTGAATCTTTGAAGGCAGCCTGTCAGCTTGTCTAGATTGGCTTTGGTTGAAAAGTAGCATGCTGACAAGGTCAAGACTTTCATAGAAGTTCAAAGTCTGAAAGTTGAAGACTTCTTACTGCCCTTGAACTCTTTAAATGATAAGGGCTCTTCTATTTTCATCATACATCCACCCTGTAATGTGATTTAAAGTTGGTGGAGATGACATTGCCCTTGGTATTCCTTCCTCAAAAAGACTTGAATAAAAGAGTCTGTAGAGTCCACATCAATGTGAACTTGAGGAAGTTGCTGAGTATGGACAATTGCAAGTGAAGATGGTGAGTCTTCAATGTCTATGCTTTGTGAAGAACTCCCAGGTTCTGTGTCTATGATGACTTTCTCCCCCTTTTTGGTAGCATCATCCACTTGCATAGATGAGCTAGAGGTTAGGTCAACCACATTCACCAGTTCTTGTGTTCCTGGTTGAGCTCTTCTTAGAGGTCGCCCTGCTAGTTTTTCCCTAAGATAAGAAATCTCAAGTTGTTGTTCATTGAACTTGTTTTGTAGGGTAGTCACCTGAGATTCAAGGTGACTAACCTTTGAGACTAAGTAGGTGCATGTTTTGACAGTTTGTACACTTTTAGCCTCAGATTCCCCTCTTCGTCATCAAAAGAATCATTAGGGGATAAGAGTAAGGGACCTAAATCTTCTCTCTCACCACCAGCATGGAGTTCTTGGCTGCTGGATTTTCTCCGCTCAAAGACAACTTCAGTTGAAGTGTCAATGGGCTGAGTTGCCATGATTGAGATCTGAATGATGTAATCACTTGCTGAAGTGAGAGCCTCTTCCATATGGATCTCTTGAACAAGTTCAAAAGGATCCACCTCAGTGATAGGGACTGATATGGGCTAGACTCAGGTGAGTCAGGAGCACTCGTCTCTTTGAGTAGGGGAGGAATAGAGAGACTCATGACACTCACTAAAACCTAAGTCCTCATTAGTATAGAATTCAAGTTGGGAATGGGTTGGTTTAAGTCTTAAGGCTGGGGATAGTAGTTGTCCCCTAAAGGTTGTTCACTTAAGTGTTGAGACTCAGAGTAAAGGCTTCAGGCAGTTGGGCTTATGAGCTTATCAGGCTGAGCATGAGGAACCTCAGCATTGATCTTTGAAGTAATGGGAGTGGTTTGCTACTCAGGAGAAGTGGGAGCTCCAGTATCCACTTCCTCCTATATAGGTGAGTATATGGGGACCTACACAGACTCAATTGTTTAAGCAGGGTTTGTTTGGATTTTCTTTTGTAGGTTAAGGTGATTTGTGGTTGTTTTGGTAGTTGAGACGTAGAAGGTGTCGGTTCAACACTAGCCTGTGTTGCTAGGTTATCACCTTGAGCAATGAGCTCTAACATTTTTGGGACAATGGCTATTCTACCCCTAAGTAGCCAACAGTTGACTTCTTCAAAATTTTAAAGATGTCGGGATTTATCTGTCCCAATTTAAGAACATTACCTGTTTCCCTCAATTGTGAGCCCAATTCATAGTTGAGAATGTATTGAACATATCTAAGAAATAGTAGTACTCTAAGGAGTCCAAATTAGTAAGCAGATTTGTATGTACAAATTAATAGTACCTGAACTTGACCCCCTGAACCATCCCTTGCACTATAAAGGAGAGATCTTCAGGAATCTGGTCCCAACCCCCATCCTTGTTGGATAAGATGTGGATGACCAAATGTAGTTAGTATGTCCACTGGGATGAGACCTTCTCTTTCTTGAAGGTCTTTACAGAGAAATGCCCTTCATAGCCCATATGTTGGAAGGACTAGTTAACAGTTTCTTTTGGAAAGGATAACTCACCTTCCTCATCATCCAGCTATAGATGAGCATTTATGGTGGCTGGAGTGATGAAGATTGTCCTTCCCTGCACTATAGCAGATAGTGCCTTCTCCCATCTAGAACAACCTCTTGACAGGTTTTCCAGAAATCAAGTAAATGATCCTCATAAAGAACAAGATCAATGGTAAGAGAGGTGAAGTAGTTAGACAAAGCCAAGAAACGGCAAACCTCTGAAAACTGAGGATCTTTCTTAGAGTTTAATAGAGCAACTTGGTTGTGTTGCCTGTGTAACTGCATGGAGAAATTACGGTCATTTCTTCGGTTAAGATTGGCCATTTTAGAAAACTTAAAGATGAAGGAAAGATGAACGAAGGCGGTTTCAGAGAGAAATTTAGGAATTTAGGTTTGGAGGAAAGATGAAGTTATAGAAAGAGGGGGAACCGTTGGGTTTATATGTGAAAAGGATTCAAGACAAAGTTAATGAAAGAGGATAAACTTTGAAATCCATATGTGTTGATACATATATGTACCTAGATCCTGATCTGAATGTAATATGTCTTATACTTTATGTAATTATTGGGTACTAAATGAAATACAAAATGTTTGGTTGTGTTATAATGTTTAATATTTCATTAATGAATTGATTAACGCATATTGGCGTAATTATATAGGTTTGTGATTGTTTGAAGTCTTATGCATAATGTTATAATATTGAATACACTCAAACTTGGTGAAGTGAAGCTCTCATACGTCCGACTGGACCATGCGCCCCAACAGTGGTCATGCGTCGAAATGGCCATGCTACTGAGTGTCCATGCACCTAAATAGTCCATACGCCTGAACAACTTCATGCGTCTAACTCAGTCGCACGACTGAAAGCTTTGTCGTGCGAATGGATCAAACGCATGGCTCAATCGCACGAATGAACCATGCTAATGGTTCAGTCGCCCGAATGAGCAACCCTAACCTATAAATACCACCTAATTCGTGGAAAAACGTAAGCATTGAATCCATTTCGACTCCAGACGTACCCTAGCCGTCCAGAAGCCTCCAAGTTCGTACTCCAAGTTCATAGAACGCTATACATCGATTCTCAATCGATTCTTCACGTTAGATTCAATTCGTTATTGTGTCTACGTGCGTTCTCACTTATTGGATTGCCAATCAAATAGCTTTCCGCACTATTGGTTTGGTTTAACACGTTAATCAGTTGGTGTTTGGTCAAATACCAGATCCTAACAAGTGGTATCCAAGAAACAGGCTCTTGATTACGTGTTGATTCAATTGTTTTGATACAAAATTGTGTTTTTGCAATAAAAACACAATCTTTTTGTGTCTAACGAAGTCTTGGACGGTTCCTAATCGAAAAGTGTAGTTTTTCCGGCATACGACTATTAGGGTTTGATAAAATTTGAGGTTTTACGGCCAAAACAAGTTTAATCTACGAATTATCAAACTTCAGCAGGTTCAGTCGCATGATTGGCTCAATCGCACGACTGAGTTAATACGCATCCTTCAACGGCACGATTGAACTCATTCGTACACTCATTCGTACGACTGAGATATTCATTCGGACCGCACAACCGCGTTAGTTTATTCGAACGACTGACTCATCCGCTTTAGCTTAGTCGCACGATTAACCTATTCGCACTTGTTCAATCGCCTTAATAAGTCCAATCGCATACCTTCATTCCCAGCTTGTTAAATAGTAAAGTGAAGGGTAATGGAGGATCAGTTTTTAGCATACATAGCAAGTAGAGATACACGTATCCAGAGTCTACTGCTGTTGGAGAATGAAGTGGGCATTCACAATAAACCCCCAAAACTTATTACGTTAGACGACTACCCACAATGGAAGCAACGTTTCGAAATCCACTTAAATGGAGTGGATACAAATTTGTGGGAGGCAAAAGAGTCTGGAACAGCTTCTTGCATAGATTTGAAGATGAGCAAAGCATATTCACCGTGAGGTTCTTTTGTCAAATAAGTTTGATGTGTACCCCATTATTCGTCGGACTTCCAGAATAGGTGAATGTATTTGGAACACGAAAGAGAGAAGAGAAGATGTCAGCAGTCAGTGCTGATTTTGTGGGGTAGCCAGGAGCATCTGACTACTTATGGGCCAATCAAGTTATATTTATCTGCACAGAAAGGATTCTGCTTCTTAGGGGGAATCTATGTATAGAGAAAGTGAAGACGCAATCAGAAAGTGATGATCTAAATCGGTTTCAGATGATGAATCTTCATGCATGCTGATTTGGATGATATTGTCAGCTGTGGATTGGAACCTTCAACCTTTTGCCCAGTACACCGTGTGAAGACGCAAGGAGAGCACAATGTCTATATATTGGGATATGCTGAATATGAGGGGGAATTTCTACAGGTGGTGATGTTAATCAGGTTAGCCTGTGTGAAGATCGAAGCAATGGAAAACTGTTCGTATCATTATCTGGAAAAATCAGTCATATGGGGAATCTTGCTGCTATGATGGTGTTCTGCAAAGTAAACGAAAGCTATTGCACCTAAATTCATTTTTAGGGATATGGTAGTAACCTGACGGATCGGCAACTTTGGCTAATATGGTTTTCGTTTGATTCTATTAGCAACCAGAGCAAAGATTGACTGAAGATTGTAAGAGGTGTTATCTACTATTCGCAAGCAACGTCCAAGGGGGAATTTGTTGGAGCATATACAGTAATATATAGTGTGCCCGTCACTTTTTGAATAGTCTAGGCTTAATGTTATACACCTGATATGTCGTAAACACATGAAACTGGGTCATTCGCAAGAGCATATGCGAATGAGACTCAGTCGTACGACTGAGCCATGCTAATGGACCAGCCGTGCGACTGAGAGATGCGATTGGGACATTCGTAAGATTGAACCATAAGTATGGTCCAGTCGTACGATTGAACCATACGCATGGTCCAGTCGTACGCTTGAACCATACGCATGGTCCAATCGCACGAATGGGCCCAGTCGCATCTAATATGGGCCGAGGCGTATATATACCAGTTTCAATGTGTAGAGATAAAAAGGATTCTCTAAAGGATTTTGAGAGGAAGTCTGCCCGGAGCCTAGGGCTGCGGGATGAGAGGGGAGATCATGCTCGATCTTCCCCTTGCCAAGAGTCATGATTCTTATGTTGTAAAAAGCTTGTAATCGTTAGGTTTTAGCAATGAAACCATTCAATTATAGTTCATATTATTGTTTGACTTTTGGTTTGATGTTGTTTATCCTTCCGTCAAGAACATGCTCGGATGTTTATCGATCCGGAGAAAACCGACTTCACAATTGGTATCAGAGCCGGATCCTGCTAGAATGATCTAACAATCATTCTAGCAACCCGAGCTCTTGATTTCTAGATCAAAGTTCAGATCTTGACGTTAAACCCACATCGTGTTCTTCGTGTTTTGCTCAGATCTTGTCATGTGTGTTTCTTCTATGTTAAAATCAAATTCGAAACCACGTTCCTATCACCCTTTCGAATCTGATGATGCCTACTTTGTTTCGGTTCATGTTAAATTCGTCAGATTAGGGTTTTGGGCGGCCTTGGTGGCTGCAGATCTGAAAATCTGCGTGCAGACCCGTTCATGCGACTGGGCCATACGAATGGACCATTCGTACGATTGGGCCATGCGAATGGACTATTCGTGCGACTGGACCAGTCGTATGTTCAGTCGTGCGACTGGACCAGTCGTATGTTCAATCGCACGAATGAGACATCCGAATTGACTCATCCGCATTTGTTCCAGACCAAAAAAACGAGGGAAAAAGAGAGGCAAGCCAAATGAAATAAATAAGATCGTACGTGTGATATCGATTTAACGTGTGGAAGATGATAGTACACAAGTACAAACCATTTGGGACTTTAAAAATCCAAATTGAAAAAAAGATACAAAGTTCAAGTATAAGTCTGAGCAGTCTGAGGAATATAAAAGGAAATATGATAGTTAAGCTAGCTACTACTAAGGTAACACAAAGAAAGTAGACCTAGAGGTTACTAGACTACAACTGATATGTTGGTAGATCGAACACACAAGATGACTAGACCGGTTGGTGATCTCAAGATTAAACTAAAATGTTTGACAAGTTGTGGGAAACACCCCTGGTTAACACAATCAATGGGATTCCAATAAGGGGTGACAAGCAAAATAAACGCCACAAAAGTGTGTGTAAGACCAAAGCATGAGCAAAAGCACATGAAAAATGCAAATACAATCAAACTGATAACCTATGTTATTGGTGAGATCTGTGCAAAAAGAAGAAAAATTGCTCAAACAAGAAGATAGGTTATGCGCCTCTCTGCTATGCGGTGGCACTGACCTAAGGATAAGCATAACCTATATATTCTAGAACTCATTGTTGTTTGCCGCCTCTCTGCTGTGCGATGGCACTGACCTGAGGATTGGCTTCTCTTTGAAAGTTCTAAGAATAGTCTCTTCTTGAATTTTTACCCTTAGACCGCTCAAAAATCTCCTGAGGAATGTTGATTACCATATAAGTGTGGGATCCACAAATGCTTGTTGAAATAAACAAACCTTAAAACGATCACCAAACTGTGTTGAAAGTCTGTGTATGGATTTAAGAGGACAAGTATGCTGACAATCACTATGGCTACAATTCTTGAAAGTTCAAATCAGTGTGGGGATCTAATAGTACTAGTATGATTTCCTAAATTTGCTAAATGACTCTAGATGGAAATCAATGAAAGAGCATCAAAGGTTTTAGCTAACTTGTCCTAAATGATTTGAATATCCTGTATGATTCCAGCTTGAATTGGTCCATGTATGGTTTAAAATATTGAGGCTGCCCTCTCAGAAGAATTATTCCTTAGAGTTACATCTTAGGAATTTACCCTCACAAAAACACAAAAAAACATGTCTTATTTTTAAGTTTTCACTATTATTTCTTTTATGTCTGTACATAGTCTGTCAAATTCAGTATGTTAGTATCGGACTATGTCATGGAAGTTGATAAGAGACCTTATCATTTAAAAGGATCATGTCTGAGGTGATCAAAAGGTTTTCAAGTTAATAGGATCACGTCTGAGGTGATCAAAAGGTTTTCAAGTTAAAAGGATCACGTCTGAGGTGATCAAAAGTTTTTCAGGTTAAAAGGATCACGTCTGAGGTAATCAAAAATTTTTCAAGTTAAAATGATCGTGTCTGAGATGATCAAATGATTATAATGTTAAATTAATAGTGTACAAAGGCTTAAATGTCAAATGGTCATAAAGTAAGAAAAATTTCAAGTGTATGACCCATTCGCATGACTAGACCATGAGTATGGACCATTCAACCGAATGGCTTATACGAATAATCCATTCGGCCGATTGAGAGTGGGTGAATGAACAAGTCGCACGACTGAACTCTAATCGGACGACTGAAGGTGAGCGACTGATCCAATCACACGACTGAGGTCCATTCGCCCGAATGAAATGAGCGAATGAGTCCAGTCATATGATTGAATCCAACTTTAGTATAAATAGAGGGGGAGTCGGTCGCAGAGACTCATCACTCCAAAATTAACCCTAATTCGCACGACTGTCATTACTCTGCCAGATTTTCATTTGATCTTTCTATACCACTAATTCTTGTGCACTGACAATTTCCACTGACTATACAAGTACAATGCGGTTCAATCCAACCATCTCTCATTCAATTAGACTACAAAATCAACAAGTTCGGTCCAAACCAAGAACCGAGACTTGTTTGACTAAATAACCCAATTAATTCAAGAAATCCACTAAAATTAATGTTTTTATGTGCTAAGTATGATGATTGCGAGTCCAATGAACCAAAACACGACATCTAATCATAAGAATTGGTCAAAATTTGAATTTAAATTGAACAGCAGTCTGTCATGCGAATGGACAGGTTGATGAACTTCAGTCGCACGACTGAGTAGTGCGAATGACAAAACTGCACGACTGAACCACGCGTATGGTTTCAGTCGCATGACTGATATACACGAAAGAGTGTACATACGTATGAGTTCAATCGCATGACTGATATACACGAATGAGTGTACATATGTATGAGTTCAGTCGCCTGACTGATATACACAAATGAGTGTACATACGTATGAGCTCAGTCGCATGACAAGTCATACGTATGAGGTAAGTCGCACGACTTGATTTCAGTCGCACTACTCATACGCACGACTAGATCTCAGTCGCATAGTCTCATTCGCACGACAGATCAAAAGAAATGTTTACAAGTCTAAGTGATTCAAGATATTCTTATTCAACGGATACTAACGTTTTCTTTTGTAACAGATGACGAGTCGGTGGACAATGAGCACCAAGCACAATATCTGTGCTTATCTGGATCAGTCATCCAGAAATGCACCGGACTTTGCTAGAATCATCTCATTTCTTAGACGTTCAAGGATCTCTCACGCAATCTCAACTCCATGCACACCGTACAAGTCTATTCAGCAGGCCTTCTGGGAAGGTGCTATAGTTGATAGAACATCAGAGCCTCATCGAATCTGAAGTTCGATATTTGGAGAGGCTATTGAGATCTCTGAGGAAGATCTCAGGATAGTGCTGCAGCTTGGGGACGATGCTGAATGTCCAACACGATTACACCCCTGACTGTCAGAGGTTGTTTCCTGGGGGCTAAGTATGCTGGGGACATCAATGCAGGGGTGCTCAACAAGAGCAACCTGTGTCCCCAGTTCAAGTACCTTTGCGCATGAACTACTTAAGTGCTTAGCGTATCGAAAAGGAGATTTTGATGAGCTGTCCGATCAAATCCAGAACGCATATGCTGCTCTGGTGCTGAAACATCCATTCAGCTTCTCCAAAATGATCTTCGCCTACTTGGTGGAGAACATTGAAGGGAAAGGGAAGGAGGGCTTCTGCATGTACCCTCGCTTTATGCAGATGATCATAGACCAGAAGCTTCCTGCCTTGCCGAAGGAGAAGGAAGACGTAGTGGTACTCGAGGTAATGGATGATACCACTTTGGGAAGGATGAGGGTTTACAGGGGGAAGCAGGTAAAGCCCCCTGTGAGGAGATTATTTGGGCATCTGGCCCGGAAAGACTATGTGGCGCCGGCTAGGCGTAAATGGCGTCACATTGATAGTGACTCTGAAGAAGAGCAGATACAGCTCCCTGTTGATGACTCTGATGATGATAGCGGAGATGCTGGAGATGAAGGACCCACTCAACAAAGGGGTCCCACTACTGCTATTCCATCTCCAGCATATGCTCCCACTAGGGACGGAGCGGAGACTGCTGGGTTCCACCAGGATTTCATGCCAGGTGAAGAAGAAGATGAGTCAGATGAGGAACCGCTGACTCGGACTGTGGGAAGTAAAGTTGTTCCCACAGAATGAGGGCTTTAGGCGGTTGGCGAATGCCCAGGTGGATCGGGAGAGAATGCTGTTGACCCCACTTATGCTCCCGATCCGCCAAGCCGTGTACTAGGGGGAGCATCCTCCTCGACAGGATCGAGGAAGAAGAGGATGGCTCAGCCCCATGG
The DNA here is from genome assembly GCA_025506515.1 of Flaveria trinervia. Lineage (NCBI taxonomy): Eukaryota > Viridiplantae > Streptophyta > Magnoliopsida > Asterales > Asteraceae > Flaveria > Flaveria trinervia. The sequence continues at coordinate 52,487,633 of CM046458.1, forward strand.
ATTGAAAAGGAAGAAACGCAGAATCACCTTTATCACCACCACAGCCACCACCACAGCCACCATTCCACCTACCACCACTACCACCCTTCCACTTACCACCACTACCACCCTTCCATCCACCACCACACCATTCCCACCTACATCACCACCACCATTATCTATACCACCACCAATCTTCACCACTGCCACCACCACCACCACTAGCCACCTTACCGCACCATCCTCTTTCTCTCCATATCCATCAGGATCACCTCTGCCTCCCAGTGGGGTAGAGGAACAGCTCTCGGCACTTAACCGCATGGTGTTGAGGCTATTAGCACCAGACGAAGAGAAGACTGCTCAGCTGCGACAGCTTGTAGAGCTTACTGCTGCCCAAGCTCAGCAGATATCTCAGCAGGCACAACAGATGGAGATTCAACATGCAGAGATGTCCCAACTCCGAGAGAAAAATGTTCTATCAGCAAAGAAGATTGAGGAGTTGGAGACTGATGCTACTGGGGGTGTTGGAGATGATGTTAAAGAGGATGATGATGATGACTCACCTGCTGCAGGTGCCACATCTGCCAGTGAAAGGAGGACCAAATGAGCACAAGATCAAGGTGCCTCCACATCAGCCCCGCCAGCAGAAGAGCCGATGCTCCAGGACAAGAGTAATGCTTAGATGTCTTATTGTTATTTAAGATCACTTGTATTTGGATTATGAGTAAAATTAATTAAATGAATGTTTATATGTCATGTAAATGATTATGCCTTGATTATTAGCTAATGATTGTTGTGTTGAATGTTTAAATCAAGCAGATCATGATTCCCAAAGAGATGAATATGACATTGCTCCCCTCCAACAGGTCAAGACTCAACTGACATTGATTCTTGATATGCAGGGTATTGTCAGGAGATCGGTAATGTATACTCCTGAAGAAGGAGAAATCATTCACAATCTCACTGACGAGCAGATAGGCGAAATGTTCCAACTAAACGCTAATGAGATTGTGAAAGATGCTCCAACTGTGCAAACAGAAAGTGACGATGAGCTTTAGGATGTAGATGATATTGAGATAGAAGATATCACGGCTCAACACTATCCTGAGTACACTGACAAGGAGGGAACTGCTATTCCCAATCTGGGAGACACTCTTGTCAGTGACACTTTTGCGACTCTGGACAGAATGGAGAAAGAGTCAGAAAAGGATAAAGAGAAGGCCCAAGCCTCAGACGCCAAAGTAAACATCAAAAAGGCTGAATGGGCAGCATGTTTTGAAGAGATAAGAGCCCAACGCAGCGCTACAACGTTGACTGTCTACACCAAACTATATCAGGTCAAGAAACATCAAAAGGTGGCAGGCAGGATCATAGCGTGGGCATATTTTATAGACCTCAACGTTTACGCAGTTAAATGTGAGAAGGGAATTGAGTACTTCAGATTTCCACATGATTTGAAGACTCTTCCAGGTTTTGAGCTCAACCAGTTAGCAAAATTAAAATTGCTATATGCTGGCCCTCGTAAGATGTTAGGCTGGTTTGAAGCTGCTCTAAAGAGGGAGTACCACACCAGATGGGTCAACTTCAAACCTCAGCAACCAACGAGGTCCATCAGAAGATCTGAGGTTGATGCCATAACTGGTAAACCTAGAGTAGTGCTGAAGTGGAGTCCACCACGTACAATGTCAAAGATCCCACTACGTGAGATGCCACAGGACTTCACTCCACACTTCAAATGGTGGTACTACGATTGGAGAATGGGAGAGGCCGTGATAGTCTTGAACAGGAATGGCACAATGGAAACCATAAGGGTTTTTGACCCAATGTGGCTCACCAACTTGTCAGCACAAGATGTTTATACTTTATACAAGTGGCCATTATTCTACAACCCATAGGATATTGTACAAGCTTTACAGTTCCAGAAAGTGATAAGACTCTGTTTTGCTTTTGAGATAAACACTAGAGTCACCAAAGAAGTTAAGTACAATAAGTTTGAGGATTTCATGAAAGATGTTAGACAATAGATAGATCTAGGTCCAAGGGGGAGTATGTTGATACATATATGTACCTAGATCCTGATCTGAATGTAATATGTCTTACACTTTATGTAATTATTGGGTACTAAATGAAATACATAATGTTTGGTTGTGTTTATAATGTTTAATATTTCATTAATGAGTTGATTAACGCATATTGACGTAATTATATAGGTTTGTGATTGTTTGAAGTGTTATGCATAATGTTATAATATTGAATACACTCAAACTTGGTGAAGTGAAGCTCTCATGCGTCTGACTGGACCATGCGCCCCAACAGTGGTCATGCGTCCGAATGGCCATGCGACTGAGTGTCCATGCGTCTAAATAGTCCATACGCCTGAATAACTTCATGTGTCTAACTCAGTCGCACGACTGAAAGCTCTATCGTGCGAATGGATCAAACGCATGGCTCAATCGCACGAATGAACCATGCTCATGGTTCAGTCGCCCGAATGAGCAACCGTAACCTATAAATACCACCTAATTCGTGGTAAAACGTAAGCATTGAATCCACTTCGACTCCAGACATACCCTAGGCGTCCAGAAGCCTCCAAGTTCGTACTACAAGTTCATAGAACGCTATAGATCGAGTCTCAATCGATTCTTGATGTTAGATTCAATTCGTTATTGTGTCTACGTGTGTTCTCACTGATTGGATCGCCAATCAAATAGGATTCCGCACTATTTGGTTTGGTTTAACACATTAATCAGTTGGTGTTTGGTCAAATACCAGATCCTAACAGTATGCCGGTCCAACCTCTTAAAAACTAGTTTGCTTTTTGCTCAAAAGTAGTTTTTTTGGAAGTCAAAAAAGCTTCCGAAGGTAAATTGTCTTTGGAAATTTTATTGAAAAAACTTCCGAAGGTAAATTGTCTTAGGAAGATTTAATGAAAAAGCTTTTGAAGGTAAATTTTCTTCGGAGTTTTAATGAAAAAGCTTCCGAAGCCAAAATGGCTTCAGAAGAATTTCCTTAGAGTTTTGAAAACTTTGCTTCGAAAGAGAATCAATTTTTGTTCAATAGAACAAAGCTTCTGAGAGTTAATTTGCTTCGGAAGGAAATTGTCCTTGAAAACATATAAGTACCTAAGAGAGGTTATAAGCTTCAGAAGAATTTCATAATTGTCTTCCGAAGCAAAATTACTTTGGTAGTTATTTGTTTTGATGGCATAAGTTTCTTCCGAAGATAAAATCATATCTTCCGAAGGATCAAAATTTTGCAAAAATCTAAGGAAAGTCTTCCAAAGATTTCTATCCAAAGAAAATAGGAGCTTATGAAGGTGATAAACTAGACAACTTAGGACACTTAGATTTTTAATAAAATAATATGAATTAGTTTTAAAAAAAGCTACTCAAAGTTAATCATCCCAATAACTGATATAAAATACTTAAATCTCTGTTAATCAAAGGCTTTTGTAAACATATCAGTATATTGTTCATTTCTGTTAACTTTAAGTAGTTTAATTAATCCTTCTTCAAAGTTATCTCTAATTAAATGATACCTGATATTGATATGTTTTGTCCTTGAGTGTTGCACAGGATTCTCTATGATAGAGATAGCACTATTGTTGTCTATATGAATGGGAGTCTCTTTGAAGTTTAATCCCTAGTCAAGCATCTGATTCTCTATGATTGTTTCTTGCATTACCATGAGACAACCCTTCCACCAAGAAACTGACATCCCCCAGATATAGACTTTGCAGTCATATTGCAACCACCATAATCACTATCGGTATAAACATACAGATTGAAGTCAAAATTCTTGGGATACCAAACACCAAGTGTTGAGGCACTATTAAGGTATCTTGGAATTCTTTTGACAGTAATAAGGTGTGATATTTTGGTGTTGGATTGATATCTTGCACAAATACATATGGCAAACATGATATCAGGCCTACTAGCTGTAAGATAAAATAGAGACCCAATCATAGCTCTGTAAAGGTGTTCATCCACACACTCCTCCTCAAGATCAGGCCCAAGGGAGTGGTTTCTTGTTATAGAAGTCTTAGCAATCTTACAATCAGTCATGTTGAATCTTTTATGTATGTCTTGAACATACTTTGACCGACTAATGAAGATGTCATCTTCAACTTGCTTCACTTGAATTCCTAGAAAGAAATTGAGTTCCCCCATGGCACTCATTTCAAATATGTCCTTCATCAACTTCTCAAAGTCTTTGCAGAGCCTTGGATTAGTTGAACCAAACATGATGTCATCTACATACACTTGAAGTAGCATTAAGTCATTTCCCTATCCTTTGATGACGAGAGTTCCATCTATAGTACCCCTTCTGTATCTATGCTTGCAGAGATACTGAGATAGAGTCTCATACCACTTGCTTGGTGCTTGGTACAGCACATAAAGAGCCTTATCAAGCTTGCATACATAATCAGGATCTATAAAACTAGGTGGTTGTTTGACATATACCTCTTCAACAATCACCCCATACTGAAAAGCACACTTGACATCAAGTTGATAGACCTTGAAGTTCTTGGATGCAGCAAATGCCAAGAATATCTAACTGTTGGACCAAAAGAACCAATGAGCCAAGATCAGAAAACCTCTAAGTCCCACATGATATCACAACAACTGCTGAAGGCTTCATCAGCAGTTCGACAAGTGCTGAAGACTTCAACAGCTGAAGATCAAGTACTGAAGACTTCAACGGCTGAAGACTAAAGTGCTGAAGTCCAACAGCTGAAGAACACAAGTGCTGAAGTTGAAGACTAAAGTGCTGAAGTCCAACAGCCGAAGAACACAAGTGGTGAAGCTGAAGACCAAAGTACTGAAGTTCAACAGCTGAAGAGTCCACAAGTGCTGAAGATCAACAACTGATGTACAAAGTCTGAAGACAAAGACTGAAGACATCAGCTGATGACATCTACTGAAGTCATCAGCTGATGAAACGTCTGAAGTTACAAGTCTGAAGACCAAGTGCTGAAGTTTCAGTAGTTTGTCACAACAGCTGAAGACTACTTCTTCAGTAGTTGTGTTTATCAGTAGTTTTATGTTTTTACTTTCAGTAGTTTTGTAAAACGACTGAAGAGCTTGTTCTTCAGTCGTTGTAGTTTCAGTAGTTTCTTATCAGTAGTTTTGTAATAAGTAAACACTTAGCTTCTTGTAAGAAGATGTCAGCTGCTTGACATCTTCAGTAGTTTTAGTGTTTCAGAAGTTTGTTAAATAATGGTTAGATGTCACTATCAAGTGACATCAGCCTACGTCATCTTTCCTTATATAAGGAAGAATGACCTAAATTGTAATTTTGCAAAAGCCATGCCAAAGCGTGTGATTGAATGAAATATTCCTTTTGCAGAAACTTTCTCTCTCTATAACTAATTCTGTTCATTGCTATATCTTTGGTATTCTTGCTCGAATTGTGCTAGTTGGTACTCTATTCCGTTGCTGAAATCATTCGAATCGATCAAACTAGATGCTGAGATCCTATCAAATGGTATCAGAGCAGGTTAATCATTGATCGATCTAACAATTGATCACTGAAACTGCTCATTTGCTCTAAGTTTGATCGAACTAGCAAATTCGCACGAATCTGTTATAGAGATTGAAGTTCTGTCGCTTTTGGCTATTTTAATTGAGGTTCTTAGTGGTTTTGAGCTAAATTTGTTTTGCTTATCTTGAATTTGTTTGAATTTTCGAAAATGACTACACCTTCTAATGATCCACACAATACTGGTTCCTCAACCAAGCCTCCGATGCTAGTTAGGAATGAGTATAACATTTGGCAACGAAGAATGCTCCATCACCTGTCTGTCAATAGTTCAGGTTGTTGGACATCCGTGGTACATGGACCACATAAGCCAATGGTGAATCATCCGGAAACAAATCAGTTGATTCCAAAGAAGAAGGAACAATACTCTGATGAGGACAAAAAGTTGTTTGAGATTGATGCTAAAGCCCATGGAATTCTGGCCATGGCACTGCCTAATGAAATCTATTCCGGGCTTATGCATCATGAAACTGCTCATGACCTTTGGAATGCACTAAAAGAACAATTTGGTGGCACTGATGAGGTCTTAGCAAACAACAGGGAAATCCTCGCCCAACAGTATGAGACTTTTGCTCATAGAAAGGGTGAGACTCTGACTCAGCAGTTTGAGCGGTTTTCATGTTTAATCTCTGAGTTGAAAATGGTTAAACATGAATATACCAAAAGCCAAATGAACCACAGATTCCTCTATCACTGCCTGAGAGATGGGACACATATACAATTGTCCTACGCTCCAGTGCAAATCTGGAGAGTCTATCTCTCACCCAACTTCATGGGAAACTGCTTACATTCGAAAGAGAGATAGAGCAGAAAAGGAAACTGGCTTCATCTGGTAAGCTCGCTGAAGACTTTGTACCAGGCAACACTGCCTTGGTTGGTCATGAGTCAGAATATGCTTCATCTGAATGCCAGTATGATGAGCATATTGATTTCTCTTCAAACACTTCTGATTCTACATTTGTGAGTGTTGATAGTCAGTTTACTGGGTGTAATATGACAATCTATGCTTCATCATGGATGATCTCAAGGGGATTGCTGATGATGACTTAGAAGAGATGGATATTTTGAGCCAAATGGCCTTGATAAATATCAGATCTCAGAAGTTCTACAAAAGAACTGGAAGAAAGTTCCCAGGACTCTCTGGCAAAACCAAAGTTGGTTTTGACAAGAGTAAGTTGAGGTGTCACAAATGCCACAGGCTTGGACACTTTGCTAGAGAATGTAGATCATCTGGATCTAATTCTTCTGCACCCTTTGTGACTTTCCCTGGCAATAGTCAACAACACATAGGGCAACATCCTATCAATTCTGGTCATCATTCTCAACCACAATCTCCTGCATATTTTGTTCCTCAGGGTCCAATGCCATATCCTTACCCTTGTTATTACATGCCACAAACCAGTCAGGTTCAAGCACCCATTGCTCAACAACGACATGCTCTTCCTGAGCCTCAACCATCTCAATCTCATCAACCTCCTCAACCTCAACAACAAAGCTTCTTCACCCCTGGAGTTGTTGACTGGAGTAGTTTACCAGATGACATGTCTGGTCATGAACAACTGTTCACAGGTGCTGGTCAACATGGTGGTGACAGTCCTTTTGGGAATCTGGCACTTATGGCTCTGGAGTCTGCAGATGGATCATCCTCAAATGCCTCTTCATCACAGGTATCATAGGTATCCTCTGAGGCTAAGGCCAAATTATGTTCTGAAACATGCATAGCAACATTTGCCTCTATTAGAGAAGCAAATGTAGCTTTAATTAATAAGAACATAGAGCTAGAAAAGATCATTTCCAAAAGAAAAGCTGAGTTTGAGTCTATGCTTAAAGAGAAAAATGATGAGATTTATAAACTTAAATGCCAAATCACTGATGATAAGGCTAGGGAAGAGGTACTTTTAGAAAAGTACAAAGACCTTAAAGAAACCCTTGCAGTCACCCAAGTAGAGTGTGATCGATGGGTACAATCATGCAAAGGTTTTGAAATGCTTCTTAGTAAGCAATCAGCTTCCAATGTGAAGTTTGGCATTGGTTATAATCACACTGCTCCTCCTACAGATTTTGCTTCAAGAGCAGAAGTGAAATCTGATGGAGAAAGCAATAACCAATCCACCTCATCATGTGATTCACTTTCTGATAGAGCACCATCAGAAGTTGAAGTTAGTATTATTCCCTCGTTGAACCTATTAGCTGATCTTGATGGTTCAAATACTGACACTCACATGATCAAAGAGTTGATCAACTCAGGAGTTATTTCTGGAAGTCCTGAAAGGACTAGAGAGCAAGATTTAACACCTGAAGTTCAAACTCCAACTACTGTCAGCACTGAAGAGAAGAAAACTGTCAGTAGAAAGGGTTTGAAGACTACTAAAGAGGAAGTCAAGAAAGCAAATAGTGCTTCCAAAGTGCTGAAGAACAAGTCTTCAGTGGTTCATTCTCTTTAGTTGATGATCAACATAAGATGAAGAAGAAACCATGTGAAATATGTGGTTTGTTCAATCATCTTACAGATGATTGTTGGTACAAAAGAGGATCCAAACTCAAACATAAAGAGGAAATTAAAGAGAAAATGGTTAAAATGAAAACTGAGTTTGAAGCCACATTTGTACCAGCAACATCAAATCCTGTAACCCTTAAGTCTAAAAAGAAATCCAAAAAGGAAGGGGTTAAACAGGTAACAGCTGAGATTGCTCAAAAGAAGAAGGTGCAACATAGGAACTTATCAAACTCCAATGCCAATGTGTCTGGAGAGCTGAAAGCTTTATCACAAAATCAGACACAGCTGGTTATGATGGTTCAACATCTATTGGGAAGAGTTAACCAATTAGATGTTCCTATGTTGAAACCACAGAAAAGGAGGTCCAAGCCAAAGGATTCCTCTTCTTCACCATCTTCTTCCTCTCAGGCTGTTGTTTCCAATAAAACTGTTAGTTTACCATCTGTTGATGAGAACAGGCCCAAAACCAAAAAGGTTTGGGTCTCAAAATCTAACTAATTTGTTGTGTTTTGCAGGGTTCTTCAACATGCCACAGAGGCATCTGGTATGTAGACAGTGGAGGATCCATGCATATGACAGGAAACAGATCACTTCTTAATGACTACTCTCAAGGAAGGAAGGGGTTTGTGTCATTTGGCAATGATGCAAAGGGTTACATCATCGGCAAAGGCTTTGTTTCCAATGGGGAAATAAAGTTTGATGATGTTAACCATGTGGAAAATCTCAAGTACAACCTCTTGAGTGTCAGTCAAATGTGTGACAAAGGCCATGTTGCTCTTTTCACCAGTCAGAACTGACGGATTCTGTCATCCAAAGTTCTAAGTTTGATTGATAAGGTGTTGGATGAATACACTCTCCTGAAGGCCAACAGGACAGGAAGAGTGTATGCCTTAGATCTTTCCAAGAAAATAGATCTCAAAGGCCATCCTTGCCTATTTTCCAAGGCTTCCCCTCAAGAATCTACTCTATGGCATAGAAGACTGGATCATGTTAATCTCAAAAACATAAATCAGCTGATAAACCATGGTTTAGTAAGGGGACTGCCTATGAAGGAGTTCAAATGTGAAGATAACTACACTGCTTGTTTAAAAGGAAAACATCACAAAGCTTCATTTCCCTCCATAGAAGAACCTAAGTCCACTGCCTGCTTACAGCTTCTTCACATGGATCTCTTTGGTCCTGTAGAGTGATGAGTATGGCTAAGAAGAAATACTATCTGGTAATTGTGGATGATTACTCCAGATTTGTGTGGACTTTCTTCTTGCATTCAAAGGATGAGGCAGCTCAGAAGATTATCAACTTTGTGTTGTATGTTGAGAAGCAGTATTCCCTCTTAGTCAAGTGTATTAGAAGTGATAATGGAACAGAATTCAGAAACAATACACTTGATGAGTTCTACCTCTCAAAGGGAATCAAAAGGCAGTTTAGCATTCCAAGAACTCCTGAACAAAATGGAGTAGTGGAGAGAAAGAACAGGACCCTTATTGAAGCTGCAAGGTCCATGTTGGCTGATTCTGGACTGCCAATGACTTTTTGGGTTGAAGTTGTCAATACAGCTTGCTATGTACAGAATAGAGTTCTAGTAAATCAGAGGTTGATGAAGACTCCATATGAAGTTCTTCATCATTTGGCCCCTCTAATTTCATTCTTCAGAGCTTTTGGGTGTCCTTGTTTCATTCTCAACACACGGGATCAACTCCAAAAATTTGATCTAAGGTGGATGCAGGGTACTTTGTTGGTTATTCATCAACTTGCAAAGCATACAGAGTCTTCAACTGTAGAACAAAGATGGTTGAAGAGACTTTACATGTTAAGTTTAATGAATCTCCAAATGACAAGATTCCACAAAGCCCTGTGGAGCTATTTGATTTGGACATACTGCAATATGTTCCTTATCAAACTCCTACTGTGCTCCTGTCAACAGTTCACCACCTGGTGGTACTGCTGGTGCTGATGATGATGATGATAGCAGTACTCACCTCTTCAGGTTTAGTGACCAACTTCCTGTGTCCTCTAAACTGATGCTCCTGTAGCTTCAGTAGCTTCATCCACAACAAGTGCTGATGAGATTTCTGCATCTTCAACTTCATTTGAGTTGCCACCATCTACATGGTTTCAAGAGTCTACATCAACATCTGTTGCTGCTGAAGGTTCTACAAGCACTTGCACTGATCTCATTGTTTATCACGAGCTGAAGAATCACCCAATGTCTCAAATCATTGGTGATATCAATGCTGGAGTTTCAACCAGAAGTCAATTGTCCAATTTCTGCTTCTATGCTCTCTTCATCAGTCAGCTAGAGCCAAAGAATTATCATGTTGCACTTAGAGACAATGGCTGGGTTGAAGCAATGCAGCTTGAGCTTCTTCAGTTCAAAAAGCAGCAAGTGTGGGAGCTTGTTCCTCTTCCCCCAGGTAAGTGTGCAATTGGCACTAAATGGGTGTTTAGGAATAAAACAGATGAAAATGGGCTTATTGTTAAGAACAAGGCCAGACTGGTTGTTCAGGGGTTTGCACAAGAAGAAGGTATTGATTATGATGAAATCTTTGCCCCTGTAGCCAGACTGGAGGCAATTAGATTGTTCTTAGCCTATGCTACACTCGACAATCTTAAAGTTTTTCAAATGGATGTTAAAAGTGCATTTTTATATGGTAAAATAAAAGAAGAAGTTTATGTGTGTCAACCACCAGGTTTTGAGGATAATAAACACCCAGAATGGGTATACAGGCTTGATAAGGCTCTTTATGGGTTGAAAGAAGCTCCTAGAGCCTGGTATGAGACATTATCTAACTTTCTTCTGCAAAATAATTTCACTAGAGGCTCCATAGATAAAACCTTATTTATTAAGAAGGTGGATCAGCATAAGCTACTCGTTCAAATTTATGTTGATGATATTATATTTGCATCCTCTGATCCCCAGTTGTGTGATGATTTTACAAAATTAATGCAAAGGAAGTTTGAAATGAGTGCAATGGGAGAATTACAGTTCTTTCTAGGCTTGCAAATCAAACAAAAAGCTGATGGAATTTTCATTCATCAGTCTAAATATACAAAAGATCTTTTAAATAAGTTTCATTTACAAAACTGTAAGCCCTGTTCTACTCCCATGTGCAACACCACACAATTGGATGTTGATCAGAAAGGTAAAGCTGTTGATGAAACGCTTTACAGATGTATGATTGGGTCCTTGATGTATTTAATAGCTTCTAGACCAGATATTATGTTTGCTACATGTGTTTGTGCTAGATTTCAGGCTGCACCTAAAGAGTCTCATCTGATTGCAGTCAAGAGGATCTTTATATATTTGCAAGGTACACAATCTCTAGGTTTATGGTATTCCACGGGGCACTCTTGCAAATTAGTTGCTTTCTCTGATAGTGACTATGCAGGGTGTAAGTTAACCAGGAAATCAACTTCTGGTGGATGTCAATTCCTAGGCAACTGTTTGATTTCTTGGCAGAGTAAGAAACAAACATCTGTTGCTACATCCACTGCTGAAGCCGAGTACATTGCTGCTGCAAGTTGTACATCCCAAGTATTCTGGCTTCAGAATCAACTTTTGGATTATGGCATTACAGAGACTAAGACTCCGTTATTAATGGATAGTGCCTCAGCTCTTTGCATTGTCAAAAATCCAGTCCGGCACTCTAGGACCAAACATATAGAAATTAGACATCATTTTATAAGAGATTGTTTTGAAAAGGGTCTAATTAATCCTATGTTTGTGCCTAGTGCTGATGAGCTTGCAGACATTTTTACTAAGCCTTTGGATAGTTCAACTTTCCACAACTGGTGTTAAGGCTTGGTATGCTGCAGCTAGAATAAGTGACAACTACTGATGATCTCAGTAATAAGTACTGATGATCATTGGTAACCATGATCATTGGTAACCAAGCAAAGGAACCCACAGCTTCAACTGCCAGATTCAAAGTCCCCACCAAGCCAAAATCCAAACCCAAACAAGCTAATAAGGGAAATGAGTCCCCTGATGATGCTCCTGTACCACCCAAACAAGATAACCTACTGGTTCAAACCCTCCAGCAGTGTTAAAGACTCAACCGGCAACAGCCGCACAAGTATCCTCTCAAAAGGATCCTGTTGCAACCACTTCAGGGGAAACCACATTACTGAGACCTCTCTCACTTGCGGAGCTTATCATTGAAGAGCATCCCTCTCCCCGGATGCAATCAGCTTCTATCCCCTCTCCCCATGCAAATGCCCCCCAAAGTCCAACCATTATAATTGCTAATGTGCTGACTCAGCTGCATGCCTCTCCTCCTCCCCTACAACCACCAACAAAGGGGAGAACAACAGCAATTGAGGAAGAGGATACACATACTTCTGACAACCCACAGCACCAGGGTTTAAATGTTCTATCTCCTGGTGTGGATATGGAGATCAGGACATCTGGTGAGGCTGCCACCTCTTTTGAATCAGCATATGATCAGACTAAGGTTGGTAACATAACTAAGACCTCACCAGAGGCAACAGCTGATAAAGGACAAAGTTCTGAGGCTGGAAGTCCCCAGTTCCAAGACAAAGGGGCACATGCTACATCTAGTCTACACCCAGTGCATGTACATCCTGCTACAAGCAGGAGGTCAGGTGATTCAGCATCTGCTGATGATGACCTGGGCTTCTTTTATGATGTTCTTTCCCAGAACATAATCCTAGAGGAGGAAGTCAGTAGGCTGCAAAAACTACTTGACCAACTCTCTTAGGGAGAAAGACCATCTGCCACCACATCAACCCAACAGATGGCACCTTCCTCTGAAGGTCACTTAAACACACAGCCACTCAAAGAATCTCAGCCACCTGCCTCTGTTTCTGGCACCATTTCTCAGGACCAAAACCCCCCTGAGCAAATGGATGCTATCCCTCAAAATCCCCTATCTCTCATCACACCGCAGATAACTGAACTTGTCATTAAAACTGATGATGAGAGACTTCTTCTGTCTTACAACCTATGGTGGAGGATGTACTGAGCCAAAAGCTTTCTGCTGATCAAACCCTTAAAACCAATGCACCAAAAAGGGGGAGATTCCAGCAGTGAAAGCTAAAAGAAAGAGGATGGAGAAGGAGAGAAAGAGAAAGAGAAGGAAAAGAAGTGGAAATAGAGAAGGACTGTGTGTATGAGACCGAGAAAGAGAAGGAGAATGAGAATGAGAAGGGAGCTGAAAAGGAGAAAGTACATGAAAGTCAAAAGGACTTTCATGTCACATATAAGAAAAAGAAAAGTGCTGAAAAAGAGAAAAACTTGAATGAAATGGTTAAAGAGGCTGATGCTGAACACAGCAGATCAATGGACAATATCATTGATCAGCTGTTTAGGCAAGGTTTCAATACTGAAAAGCTGGACTCTGAAATAAGAAGCTTAGAGATCGAAGAGATTCAACAAAGATGGGCCAGCTACGGCATAATGGATAGAGAAAGACTTGAGATCATGATCAGATTTATCAGCAAATACCTTGGGAGATCATTGATCGAAATAAAATCATGGACCAGGGACAGCATCTTGGCCATAACCTCCAAGATCTGTTCGTCTGAGGCATATACTAAGGATTAGTAATAGAAGCTTTGAATGAAGCAGGAGCAGGGAGCAGGACTGAGCTAGCCAAACACTCAAAAGCCACACTCACCTCCAAAATGCTAACTCAGCCTGTCAACATTCCCTCTCCAAAACAACCACAACCACAACCCACAAAACCAACTCCCTTACCCTCAAAACCAACAGCCGATGATGCACCTAAGCAAAAGAAGAGAAAGGTGTTGAGGCTGGAAGAAGAAGAAGATGATGATGAAGACAGGCTGCCGATCTCAGCTATTTTGCAGTTGCCTAAGGCCAAAGATCTCTCTCTTGCAATAACTCCTGAGCAACAAAGAGATGCAATCAAAGTGAAATTGGAAGAAGAAGAACAACACAGATTGCACGATGAAGAGTTATTGAGGAGAGTAGATAAAGCATATCCAGCCACTTCATCCATCATTAATATGAAAAAACAAGCTCAGAGGATTTATACTCTTAGACATACTTTTCAGTATGTGAAAGAAAGAGTAAGAATTTGGCCTGATCCCAGGGTGGCTCACAGAATACAAAAGAAAAATATCCCTCAGAGATACAATGGGCAAGTGAAAAAGATTGTAGATGAAGTGATCTCCTTAGCCCTTGTAGTCTCACCCTGGGAAATCCTGGAAGATTTCAAAAAGGCCTACACCTCAAACATGCCCCCACAAAAAATGTTGGAGAACAGAATGATCAAAAAGGGGCTGGTGTATAAGAGGCTGAATGAGATCAGAAAGGATGAGTTACCACTGCTGTTAGAAGGGCATCATCCTGATGAATTTGCTTACAGACAGATTACAACAGTGGTACTCAAAAATGGAAAACAGGTCAAATTCCTGTCTGAGTACTATGGGCCAGAAGGATTCTTCGATTGTGAGGCAGAGGAGCTCACCATGGAGGAACAAATTGTATTTTTGGAGGCCTACACCAGGGAATCCTACAGGCTCATAGTTGGGAAGTGAGTCTCATGGATGGGGGAACAGCTCAGTGTCCAATTCCCCAATACAGAGCTCCCAACCATACATTGCCAACCAAATCATTAGAGACTCATACCCAGACCAGTGCTTATATAGGTCATCTTCTCAACTGATCAAGAAGGAAAAAGACCAACCATTCTGCCAACAATAAGTGGGAAAATAAATCAATTAGAGGTTTTGGCTGCATTGGTTCAGGGGGAGTTTGTTGGACCAAAAGAACCAATGAGCCAAGATCAGAAAACCTCTAAGTCCCACATGATATCACAACAACTGCTGAAGGCTTCATCAGCAGTTCGACAAGTGCTGAAGACTTCAACTGTTAGGATCTCAGCTCTGGTTTAATCGATTGAACAAACGTAGCAGCGGAATAGCTCAGAATTAGACAAATTCAAACAAGAACATTCGATATAAGACGATAAAAGAATGTTGTTATAGAGAGAGAAATATCCGACAAAAGGAATATTGCATTAAGATTGTCGGCCTCAAAGGCACGATTACAGGTGAGTCATCCTTCCTTATAAAGGAAAGAGTGACGTAGGCTGATGTCACTTGAAAGTGACATGTAACCGTTTTACAACTACTGATGTTTAACAACTACTGAAGATGTCAACAACTGACATCTTCTTACAAATGTTCCTAAGTGTTAAACATCTTATTTACAACTACTGAAAAACATAAAACTACTGATACTACAACAACTGAAGAACAACCTCTTCAGTTGTTTACAAGTACTGAAAAGAAAATAAAACTACTGAAGAGTAAACAAACTACTGAAAGGAAAAGAAAACTACTGAAGAAGAAAAGAAAACTACTGAAGAAGAAAAACCATCACAACAACTGAAGAAGCCCTCTTCAGCTGTTGTCATCAGCTGTTAACATCAGCTGATATCTTCAGTACTTGAACATCAGACTTTGTCTTTCAGCTGTTGATCTTCAGTCTTTGTCGTCAGTACTTCAGACGTACTTCAGCAGTTGTATTCTTCAGACTTTGTAGAACAGCTGATCAGGTCTTCTTCAGCTGTTGTGACGTCCTGTGGGACTTAGAGGTTTCTCTGATCAGGCTCATTGGTTCTTTTGGTCCAACAAACTCCCCCTGAACCAATGCAGCCAAAACCTCTAAGTTATTGACGAGTCCCACTTATTTGGCAGATTGATTGGTCTTTTTATCCTCTTGATCAGATGAGAAGTGACCCTTTTTCAGCACCGGCCTGGAAGAAGTCTCGGATGATCTGTTTGGCAGGATATGGTTGGGAGCTCTGTATTGGGGACTTGGACACTGAGCTGTTACCCCAACCATGAGATCTACTTCCCGTGTATCAGCCTATATGATTCCCTGGTGTAAGCCCTTAGAAACATGATCTGCTCATCCATTGTCAGCACCTCGGGCACACCATCAAATAGTCCTTCTCGGCCATACACTTCAGATATGTACTTGGCCTGTTTTCCATTCTTGAGCTCAACCGTGGTTATTTGTCTATAAGCAAACTCATCTGGATGAGTCCTTCTAAGAGCAGGTTGAGCTCTTCTTGTTTGAAGTTTTCAAGTCTTTTGTAAACCAATCCCTTCTTTATGATTTTGTTCTCCAACATCTTTTGAGGTGGTTGTTTGGCTTCATAGGCTTTCTTGAACTCTTCAACAATTTCCCAAGGGGACACTACAAGAACCACAGTGATGTCTTCGTCGACAACTCTCTTCACTTGGCCCTTGTATCTTGAAGGAATTTCTTTCTTGACAATCGATGTGCCACCCTTGGATCAGGCCATATCCTTACTCTTTCCCTTTGGTATTGAAAGGTATTAGCAAGGGTGTACAATCTTAATACTTCTTTCTTCATACTGATCATTGAAGAGGATGTGGCATATGCTTTGTCAATGCTTTTCAGCATTTCCTCATCATGTTTTTGCATCTGTTCCTCTTCAATCTTTATCATTACATCTTTCATTTGAGAAGCAGGAGAGATGGACATTGGTTTAGCCTTCGGCAAAGTAATGACTGCAGAGAGTGGCAGTCTGTCTTCATCCTCCTCTTCATCTTCATCAGGCCTCAGTACCTTTCTTTTGTTTTGGCTAGGTACATCACTGGCAGTGGGTTTTGAGGGTAAAGGATTTGGTTTTGTGGGTTGGATGGTTGGTTTAGAGGGTAAAGGGGTTGTTTTAGTGGGTTGTGGAGATAGTGATTTTGAGGATAGAGGTTTTTCAGACTGTTTTAGCATTTTGGCTGTAAGGGAGGCTTTGGTAAATTTTGTCAGTTCTTTTCGATTCCCAACCCCAGCTTCATTCAGTACCTCAATCACTAAACCTTTGGAGTATTCTTCAGACGAACAAATCTTGGTGGTTATAGCCAAGATGTTGTCCCTGGTCCAGGCCCTTATTTCCATTGGAGATCTTCCAAGTATTTAGCTATAAATCTGATCATTATCTCCAGCCTTTCTCTTTCCAGGCATCATAGCTAGCCCATCTTGAATTGATCTCCTCTGTTTCCATCCTTCTGATCTCGGAGTCTAGTTGTTTGATGTCAAAACCCTGCCTATACAACTACAATGATTTTATCCATTGAACGGTTATGGTTGGCGTCAGCTTCTTTCACCATATCCTTCAGCTCCTTCTCCTTCTCAGACTCTCCTTTTCTCTTTTGATATGTGACATGAAAGTCTTTTTGACTTTCATTCACTTCAGCTCCCTTCTCACTCTCCTTCTCCTTCTCATTTACCTTCTCTGATTCTTTCTCCGTCTCCTCATCTGTCCTCTTCCTTTTTCCTTTAACTGACTGACTCTCCCCCTTTTTGGTTGCATTGGGTGCAAGGGTTTGAGCAGTAGAAAGAGATTTAGTCACCAACTCCTCCACCAAGGGTTGTATTATTGTAGGAAGCCTCTCATCAATGGCGTTGATCACTATATCTGTGATCATGGGAGTGATGAGAGGTAGGGATTTTTGAAGGATAGCAACTGATTGAACAGGGGGTTCTGTTCCTGAGAATCAGTGCCGAAAGCAGTGGCTGGTGGCTTGGAAGTATATACTGGCTCAGTGTGTAGGGGACCTTCAGAAGAAGGTGCCATCTGTGGGTGTATTGTGGTGGCAGATGGACTTGCATTCTGAGACATCTTGGCCAGCAGCTCTTTGAGTCTGCTAACCTCATCCTCTAGAATGGTGTTTTGAGCAACTACATCATAGAAGAAGCTCAGGTCATCATCAGTTGATACTGAATCACCTGACCTCCTGACAGAGTCAGGATGAACATGCCTTGAGTGTAGGTCAATGATAGCATGTGCCCCTTGTTCTTGGTTCTGGGGACTTCCAGCCTCAGGACTATGTCCTTCATCAGCTGTTGCCACTGGTGAGGTCTTAGAGATGTTACCAACTGCATCCTGGTCATTTGCTGAGTCAGGGGCAGTGGCAGCCTCACCAGAAGTTCGCACCTCCTTATCTACACTAGAAGATGGAACATGATAACCCCTGTGCTGTGGGTTGACAGAAGCATTGCGATCCTCCCCCTCAGGTGTTGAGGTTATCCCAGTAGTAATTGGTGTCTGGGTGGGGGGTGAGGAATGCAACTGTGTCAGCACCTTTGCAACAAGTATTGTAGGGCTTTGAGGGGTGGTTGCATCAGGAGAGGGTGTGGAAGCAGTATGCACCCGGGACAAATGGTGCTCTTCAATGGTAATCCCCTCAAGTGAGGAGGATCCCAGCAGTGTGGCTTCCCTTTGAGTGGTTGCTTTAGGTTCCTTTTGAGAGGAAACCTGAGCGGCTTCGGGTGGTGGAGTCATAGTCTCTACTGGGGGGCTAGTTCCAGCAGAGATAGCCTGCCTTGGTGCAGCAGGAGCATCCACAGGGGACTCAACTCCCTGTGTAGCTTTCTTAGGCTTCTTCTTAGTGAGTTTGGAGGGGACTTTGGATGTGGAAGTGGAGGCTGTGGGTTCCAGCTGCGTGGGTTTGCGCAGCTTGGCAGCCTGTTTGAGAGTTTGGTCAGTGTTGTGTCGGGAGTATATCTCCGGCAATACAGCCAAAGCAGGGACTCCCAGACCAACTAGTCCCTCAGTAGAAAGCTGATTCTCTATTATGGCCATTATAAACCGAGGATATAGTATCCAACGGTTAGAAAGTGGTTTTGTGGCCATATCCTTGAGTTCAAGAAAATTATTTCAGAAAAGTTCAGTGGTTCTTGGTCGAGGATAGAGAACAATACCTGTTGCCATCTGGAAGACAGTTGATCCCAAGAGGAAGTCTTCGGGGCCAGGCAAACATTTACCATATGAAATATTAATCGTTAAGCATCTGGAAAATGTTTCTTCAGGATTGTTGAAGCACTAAGATCACCCTGATATCCATGTTGTCCAAATGAAAGATCAAGTTGGCGCTTAGGATATCCAACAGGGTAGGCAGCATCATCTAACAATAATATCTGGCGGATGGTAGCAGTAGAGATGACCACCTTATGAGAGTTGATGGACGAATGGATAGATTCTCCATTAACGGTCGCATTCGTCCAAAACTGATGTAGCGAATCGGCATAAAGGATTGGATTTAAGAGGAAGGCCGTTTTCAGTGGGGATTGGACCATAAGATCTATAGCATTATCAAATTTGGTCCAGAAGGGCGATTTAGTAAGGTACGCGACACAGTTGTGTCGAGGCTTGAGTTGCATGGTCGCCATTAATGAAGGTGAAAGGTTTTCAGAGCTTTTGAGATTTTAGGTCGTGAAGGAATAAAAAACTCTGAAAGAGGGATCAGGTATATATAGGGTACGGGTTATGAAACGACTGAAGGTTTTGGTGTTAGTCATCAGTATTTGAAACAACTGATGACATGGTATTAACTTTCAGGGGTTTGAAACGACTGATGGTATTGGTGTGGTCAGCAGTTATAAAACAACTGAAGACATGGTGTTTACAATCAGACGTTGAAACAACTGAAGTCTCTGATTTAGGCATCAGTAGTTTTAAAAACTACTGAAGACAAGTTGAACTTCAGATGTTGAAACAACTGAGGACTTGGTATTAGCCATCAGTAGTTGTGAAACTACTGAAGACCGTGGTTTTGCCATCAGTTGATGTAAACGACTGAAACTTGGGTCAGTCATCAGTAGTTGTAAAACTACTGAAGACATGGTATTGCTTCAGTTGTTTATAAGAAACAGCAGTTTGTGAACTACTGAAGAGAGAGTACTCATCAGTAGTTGTCGTCAATTCGTAGCCTTTCAGCTGTTTCATACTGTCCTCAACACTTACTCATCAGCCTTTTTGCTATTTTCAGTTGTTTCATAGGACATCAGTACTTATCTGTTTCTACTGATTTCAGTAGTTGTAACTACATCAGTAGTTTAGAACAGATAAAGCCAATACTTAAAGCATTTAGCCTTCAGTAGTTATAAAAAACTACTGAGGGTAAAACTCATCAGTACTTATATGTGACATGATTACCAATGATCAGAGTATTACTAAGATCATCAGTAGTTGTCACTTATTCTAGCTGCAGCATACCAAGCCTTAACACCAGGTTGTGGAAAGTTGAACTATCCAAAGCTTAGTAAAAATGTCTGCAAGCTCATCAGCACTAGGCACAAACATAGGATTAATTAGACCCTTTTCAAAACAATCTCTTATAAAATGATGTTAATTTCTATATGTTTGGTCCTAGAGTGCTGGACTGGATTTTTGACAATGCAAAGAGCTGAAGCACTATCCATTAATAATGGAGTCTTAGTCTCTGTAATGCCATAATCCAAAAGTTGATTCTGAAGCCAGAGTATTTGGGATGTACAACTTGCAGCAGCAATGTACTCGGCTTCAGCAGTGGATGTAGCAACAGATGTTTGTTTCTTACTCTGCCAAGAAATCAAACAGTGCCTAGGAATTGGCATCCACCAGAAGTGGATTTTGGTCAACTTACACCCTGCATAGTCACTATCAGAGAAAGCAACTAATTTGCAAGAATGTCCAGTGGAATACCATAAGCCTAGAGATTGTGTACCTTGCAGATATCTAAAGATCATCTTGACTGCAATCAGATGAGACTCCTTAGGTGCAGCCTGAAATCTAGCACAAACACATGTAGCAAACATAATATCTGGTCTAGAAGCTGTTAAATACATCAAGGAACCAATCATACATCTGTAAAGGGTTTCATCAACACCTTTACCTTTCTGATCAACATCCAATTGTGTGGTGTTGCACATGGGAGTAGAACAGGGTTTACAGTTTTGTAAATCAAACTTATTCAAAAGATCTTTTGTGTATTTAGATGATGAATGAAAATTCCATCAGCTTTTTGTTTGATTTGCAAACCTAGAAAGAACTGTAATTCTCCCATTGCACTCATTTCAAACTTTGTTGCATTAAGGTTTGGAAATCCTCACACAATTGGGGATCAGAGGATGCAAATATAATATCATCAAATAAATTTGAACAAGTAGCTTATGCTGATCCACCTTCTTAATAAATAAAGTTTTATCTATGGAGCCTCTAGTGAAATTATTCTGTAGAAGAAAGTTTGATAAGGTCTCATACCAGGCTCTAGGTGCTTGTTCAACCCATAAAGAGCTTTATCAAGCTTATATACCCATTCTGGGTGCTTATTATCCTCAAAGCCTGGTGGTTGACACACATAAACTTTCTTTTATTGTACCATATAGAAAAGCACTTTTGACATCCATTTGAAAAACTTAAGATTGTGGAGTGCAGATAGGCTAAAAACAATCTAATTGCTCCAGTCTGGCTACAGGGGCAAAGGTTTCATCATAATCAATACCTTCTTCTTGTGCAAACCCCTGCACAACCAGTCTGGCCTTGTTCTTAACAATTAGCCCGTTTTCATCAGTTTTATTCCTAAACACCCATTTAGTGCCTATTGCACACTTACCTGGGGTAGAGGAACAAGCTCCCACACTGCTGTTTCTTGAACTGAAGAAGCTCAAGCTGCATGGCTTCAACCCATCCATTGTCTCTCAAAGCTACATGATAGTTCTTCGGCTCTAGCTGACTGATGAAGAGAGCATAGAAGCGAAATTGGACAACTGGCTTTGGTTGTTTGAACACCAGCATTGATATCACTAAGGTTTGAGACATTGGGTGATTTTTCAGTTTTGGTAAACAATCAAATCTGTGCAAGTGTTTGTAGGATCTTCAGTAGCAGCAGATGTTGATGCAGATTCTTGAAACCATGAAGATGGTGGCAACTCAAATGAAGTTGAGGATGCAGAAATCTCATCAGCATTTGTTGTGGATGGTGCTGCTGGAGCTACAGGAGCATCAGGTTTAGAGGACACAGGCAGAGTTGGTCGCTAAACCTGAAAAGGTGATTACTACTATCATCATCATCTTCAGTAGTAACACCAGGTGGTGAACTGTTGACAGGAGCAACAGCAGGAGATTGATAAGGAACATATTGCAGTATGTCCAAATCAAAGAGCTCCACAGGGCTTTGTGGAATCTTGTCCTTTGGAGATTCATTGAACTTGACATGTAGAGTCTCTTCACCATCTTTGTTCTGCAGTTGAAGACTCTGTATGCCTTGCAAGTTGATGAATAACCAACAAATACCCTGCATCCACCTTAGGATCAAATTTCTGGAGCTGATCCTTTGTGTTGAGAAGAAACAAGGACACCCAATGCTCTAAAGAATGAAATGAGAGGGGCCAAATGATGTAGAACTTCATATGGAGTCTTCATCAACCTCTGATTTATTAGCACTCTATTTTGCACATAGCATGCTGTGTTGACAGCTTCAGCCCAAAAGGTCAATGGCAGTCCAAATCACCAACATAGACCTTGCAGCTTCAATGAGGGTCCTGTTCTTCCTCTCCACAACTCCATTTTGTTCAGGAGTTCTTGGAATACTAAACTGTCTCTTTATTCCCTGGAAAGGTAGAACTCATCAGTGTATTATTCCTGAATTCTGTTCCATTGTCACTTCTAATACACTTGACTGAGAGGGAATACTGCTTCTCAGCATACAACACAAAGTTTATGATCTTCTGTGCAGCTTCATCCTTTGAATGTAGAAAGAAAGTCCATACAAATCTGGAGTAATCATCCACATTACCAGACAGTATTTCTTCTGTGCCATGCTCATCACTCTCACAGGACCAAAGAGATCCATGTGAAGAAGTTAAGCAGGCAGTGGACTTTGGTTCTTCAATAGGTGGAAATGAAACCTTGTGCTGTTTTCCTTTCAAACAGCAGTGCATTTGTCTTCACACTTGAACTCCTTCAAAGGCAGTCCCCTTACTAAACTATGGTGTATCAGTTGATTCATGTTCTTGAAGTTAACATGTCCCAGCCTTCTATGCCATAGATTAGATTCTTGAGGAGGCCTTGGAAAATAGGCAAGGATGACCTTTGAGATCTATTTTCTTGGAAAATCTAAGGCATACACTCTTCCTGTCCTGTTGGCCTTCAGAAGAGTGTAAGCATCCATACCTTATCAATCAAACTCAGAACTTTGGATGACAGAATCCTGCAGTTCTGGCTTGTGAAAAGGGCAACATGACCTTTGTCACACATTGACTGACACTCAAGAGGTTATATTTGAGATTTTCCACATGGTGACATCATCAACTTTATTTCCCCATTGGAAACAAAGCCCTTCCCAATGATGTAACCTCTTGCATCATTGCCAAAGAAACAAAACCCTTCCTTCCTGGAGAGTAGTCATTAAGAAGTGAGTTGTTCCCAGTCATATGCATAGATCCCCCACTGTCTACATACCAGATGCTACTTTGGCATGTTGAAGAACCCTGCATAAATAAACAATCAGTTAGTTTTGGAGACCCAAACCTTTTTGGTTTTGGGCCTATCTCATCAACAGATGGTAAACTAACAGTTTTATTGGACACAATAGCTTGAGGTAAAGGAGATGGTGTAGAAGAGGAATCCTTTGGCTTGGATCTCCTTTTCTGGGGTTTCAACACAGGGCCATCAAGTTGATTAACTCTTCCCAACAGATGTTGAACCATCATTACCAGCTGTGTCTGATTCTGGGAAAGAGCTTTCAGCTCTTCAGACACATTGGTATTGGTGTTTGATGATGAGTTCTTGTGTTGCACCATCTTCTTTTGAGCAACCTCAGCTATTGCCTGTTGCACTCCTTCCCTTTTAGATTTCTTTTTGGACATAGGAGTAACAGGATTTGATGTTGCTGGTACAAACTTGGACTCAAACTCAGTTTTCATTTTCACCAAGGTTCCTTTAATTTTCTCCTTTTATTTGAGTTTGGATCCCTTTTTGTACCAACAATCATCTGTGAGATGATTGAATAGACCACATATTTCACATGGTTTCTTCTTCATCTTCTGTTGATCATCAACTAAGAAGATGGAACTACTAAAGATTTGCTCTTCAGCAGTTTAGAGGCACTTTTTGCCTTCTTGTCAACTTCCTTAGTAGGCTTCAAATCCTTCCTACTGACAGTTTTCTTCTCTTCAGTGCTGTCAGTCATTGGGATTTGAACTCCAGATGTTATCCCCTGCTCTCCAGTACCCTTAGTACTTCTAGGGATACACTTGGGTTGATCAACTCATTGATCATGTGAGTGTCAGCAGTTGAACCATCAATATCAGCTGATAGGTTCACAGAGGGATTACTACTGACTTCAACTACTGATGGTGCTCTATCAAGTAGTGAATCACATGATGAGGTGGATTGGTCATTACTTTCTCCATCAGATTCTGCTCCTGCTCTTGAAGCAAAAACTGTAGGAGGAGCAGTGTGATTATAACCAATTCCAAACTTCACATTGGAAGCTGTTTGCTTACTAAGAAGCATTTCAAAGCCCTTGCAAGATTGTACCCATCGATCACACTCTACCTGGGTGACAGCAAGAGTATCTTTGAGGTCTTTGTACTTCTCTAAGAGTACATCCTCCCTAGCCTTATCATCAGAAATTTGGCATTTTAATTATAAATCTCATCAGTTTTCTCTTTTAGCATAGACTCAAACTCAGCTTTATTTTTGGAAATTGTTTGTTCTAGCTCTACATTTTTATTGATTAAAGCCACATTTGCTTCTCTAAAGAGGCAAATGCTGCTATGCAAGTTTCAGAACATAATTTGGCCTTAGCCTCAGAGGATACCTATGATACCTGTGTTGAAGAGGTACTTGAGGATGATCCATCAGAGGATTCCAAAGCCATGAGAGCTAGATTTCCAAAAGGATGTTCCACACCATGTTGACCAGCACCTAAGAACAGTTGTTCATTACAAGACACATCATCTGGTAAACTGCTCCAGTCAACAACTCCTGGTGTGAAGAAGCTGTGTTGTTGAAGTTGATTAGGTTGATGAGATTGGGATGGTTGAGGCTCAGGGAGTGCATGTGGTTGCTGAGCAGTGGGTGCTTGAACCTGGCCTGGTTGTGGCATGTAATAGCAGGGGTATGGATATGGCATTGGCCCCTGTGGAACAAAATATGCAGGAGATTGTGGTTGATGATGATACAGAATTGACAGGTTGTTGCCCTCTGTTTTGTTGACTATTGCCAGGGAAAGTCACAAAAGGTGCAGGAGAGTTAGATCCAGATGATCTACATTCTCTTGCAAAGTGCCCAAGCTTGTGGCATTTATGGCACTTCAACTTACTCTGTCAAAACCAACTTTGGTTTTGCCAGAGAGTCCTGGGAATTTCCTTCCAGTTCTTTTGTAGAACTTCTGAGATCTGATATTTATCAAGGCCATTGGCTCAAAATATCCATCTCTTCTAAGTCATCATCAGCAACCCTTGAGATCATCCATGATGAAACATAGATTGTCACTAACTACCAACAGAATGACTATCAACACTCACAAAGGCAGGCTCAGAAGTGTTTGTAGAGAAATCAATATGCTCATCATACTGGCTTTCAGATGACGCATATTCTGACTCTTGATGTCCAATCAGGGCAGTGTTCCCTTGGACAAAATCCTCAGTGAGCTTGCCAGATGAAACCAATTTCCTTTTCTGCTCTATCTCTCTCTCAAATGTAAGCAGTTTCCCATGAAGTTGGGTGAGAGATAGGCGATCAACATCAGCATTTGAGCGTAGAACAATGGTATATGTGTTCCATCTCTCAGGCAGTGATCTTAGGAATCTATGGTTCATCTGACTCCTGGTATTTCATGTTTAACCATTTTCAATTCAGAGATTAAACATGAAAACCGCTCAAATTGTTGAGTCAGAGTCTCACCCTTTCTATGAGAGAAAGTCTCATATTGTTGGGCGATTTGCGAGGATTCCCTGTGTTGCTAAAACTCATCAGTACCACCAAATTGTTCTTTGATGGCATTCCAGAGGTCATGAGCAGACTCACAATGCAGAAGCCCAGAGTAAATCTCATTAGGAATAGCCATAGCCAAAATTCCATGGGTTTGCATCGATTTCAAAAAACTTTTTGTCCTCATCGGAGTATTGCTCCTTCTTCTTTGGAACCAACTGGTTTGTTTCCGGATCATTCACCATTGGCTTATGTGGTCCCTGTACCACAGATGTCCAACAACCTGAGCTATTGACAGACAGGTGATGGAGCAATCTTCTCTGCCAAATGTTATACCGCTCCTCACCAAGATCGGAGGCTGGTAGAGGATCCAGTATTGAAAGGATCATTCGAAGAAGTAGTCATTGTTGAAAATTAGACAGATTCAAGTAAAATCACAATAAATTTAGCTCAAAACCACACAGAACCTCAAATAAAACGGCCTGAAGCGATACACTCTCAATCTCTATAACAGATCCTTGCGAATTTGCTAATTGGTTAAACTTAGAGCGATTGAACAGTTTCAATGATCAATTGTTAGATCGATCAATGATTAACCTGCTCTGATACCATTTGTTAGGATCTCAGCTCTTGGTTTAATCGATTGAACAAACGTAGCAGCGGAATAGCTCAGAATTAGACAAATTCAAACAAGAACATTCGATATAAGACGATAAAAGAATGTTGTTATAGAGAGAGAATATCCGACAAAAGGAATATTGCATTAAGATTGTCGGCCTCAAAGGCACGATTACAGGTGAGTCATCCTTCCTTATAAAGGAAAGAGTGACGTAGGCTGATGTCACTTGAAAGTGACATGTAACCGTTTTACAACTACTGATGTTTAACAACTACTGAAGATGTCAACAACTGACATCTTCTTACAAATGTTCCTAAGTGTTAAACATCTATTTACAACTACTGAAAAACATAAAACTACTGATACTACAACAACTGAAGAACAACCCTTCAGTTGTTTACAAGTACTGAAAAGAAATAAAACTACTGAAGAGTAAACAAACTACTGAAAGGAAAAGAAAACTACTGAAGAAGAAAAGAAAACTACTGAAGAAGAAAAACCATCACAACAACTGAGAAGCCCTCTTCAGCTGTTGTCATCAGCTGTTAACATCAGCTGATATCTTCAGTACTTGAACATCAGACTTTGTCTTTCAGCTGTTGATCTTCAGTCTTTGTCTTCAGTACTTCAGACGTACTTCAGCAGTGTATTCTTCAGACTTTGTAGAACAGCTGATCAGGTCTTCTTCAGCTGTTGTGACGTCCTGGGACTTAGAGGTTTCTCTGATCAGGCTCATTGGTTCTTTTGGTCCAACATCAACAGCTGAATCAAGTACTGAAGACTTCAACAGCTGAAGACTAAAGTGCTAAAGTCCAACAGCTGAAGAACACAAGTGCTGAAGCTGAAGACTAAAGTGCTGAAGTCAACAGCTGAAGAACACAAGTGCTGAAGCTGAAGACCAAAGTACTGAAGTTCAACAGCTGAAGAGTCCACAAGTGCTGAAGATCAACAACTGATGTACAAAGTCTGAAGACAAGACTGAAGACATCAGCTGATGACATCTACTGAAGTCATCAGCTGATGAAACGTCTGAAGTTACAAGTCTGAAGACCAAGTGCTGAAGTTTCAGTAGTTGTCACAACAGCTGAAGAGTACTTCTTCAGTAGTTGTGTTTATCAGTAGTTTTATGTTTTACTTTCAGTAGTTTTGTAAAACGACTGAAGAGCTTGTTTTCAGTCGTTGTAGTTTCAGTAGTTCTTATCAGTAGTTTTGTAATAAGTAAACACTTAGCTTTTGTAAGAAGATGTCAACTGCTTGACATCTTCAGTAGTTTTAGTGTTTCAGTAGTTTGTTAAATAACAGTTAGATGTCACTATCAAGTGACATCAGCCTACGTCATCTTTCCTTATATAAGGAAGAATGACCTAAATTGTAATTTTGCAAAAGCCATGCCAAAGCGTGTGATTGAATGAAATATTCCTTTTGCAGAAACTTTCTCTCTCTATAACTAATTCTGTTCATTGCTATATCTTTGGTATTCTTGCTCGAATTGTGCTAGTTGGTACTCTATTCCGCTGCTGAAATCATTCGAATCGATCAAACTAGATGCTGAGATCCTATCACTAACAGCTTCTAGCTTGCTACAGGAGCAAAGACATTAGTGTAGTCATTCCTTCTTCTTGTGTGTATCCTTGAACAACTAGTCTAGCTTTGTTTTTCATGATAATGCCTCTATCATCTTTCTTATTCCTAAACACCAATTTGGTTCCTATAGTAGTCTTCCCATGAGGAAAAGGACATAGGTTCCAAACCTTTTGCGTTTTGAATTAAAGCAGCTCCTCTTTCATAGCTTCAACCAATTTCCATCCTTCAGAGCCTCATTAATTTTCCTTGGCTCTATCTGGGACAAGAAACAAGAGTGAATACAAACATTTTCTTCATGGGTTTGTCCTCTTGTTCTTACCCCTGTGTCAACATCTCCAATGATGTTTGTGGTGGGATGAGACTTGTGGAACCTTAGTTGAAGGATCACAGCAAATTGCAAGAGAGATCAAAATTAGAAAATTTTAGATCTGCCATTGATGCTTCTCCACCACGTCAACACACTTATCAAGAGAAACTTGATCCAATGAGTGTGTGACATCATTGATGTTTTCATCTATGGAGTGGTTATCATTATCAAGAAATTCTTGACACTGTCACCACCCCCATTGTCTTATGCATTTGAAGTTTTTTATCTGGTTGTTGAGCCTCTGAGCTAGAATTGAAGGCATCTTAGATGTATCAACTGAATTTGTCATTGTTGTGCTGATAGAGACTTCATTTGTAGAAGTAGTCACAACTAGAACTGAAGATGTGTAACTTGAAGGTCTTCTAAGCTCAAATCTTGGATCAGGATCACCTAGGATAAGATATCTGTAGATCCTAAAACACTCTCACAAGATTTGTTAAAATAGTTGGTAACTAAATCAAGATCAAAAAGCCAATCAGGACCAAAAACAACCACATGGGTGTGTGTTCATTAAAAGTCACATTGGCTGACTCCTCAACAATTCTAGTTCTAAGAATGTATACTCTATAGGCCTTAGCTTAAGAAGAGTATCCAATGAAGTGTCCATCATTTCATTTCTCAGCAAAGTTGGCAATTTGATCTTTGGTATTCAAGATGGTGCAAGGACATCCAAATGACCTGAGAAAACCAATGAAAGGTGTCCTCTTGTGCTAAAGTTCATAAAGAGTCTTGCCATGAGTCTTAACCACTAAAACTCTGTTTTGTACATAGCAGGCAGTGTTGACTGCTTCTGCCCAAAAGGTGATGGGCAGATTAGAGTCTAACAGCATCGTTCTTGCAGCTTCATTTAGTGTCCTGTTTCTTCTCTCAGCCACACCGTTTTGCTGAGGAGTCCTGGGAGCACTGTATTGTCTTGTAATACCCTTTTCATCATAAAATGTATCAAGGATTTGGTTCTTAAATTTAGTTCCTTGATGACATCTTATGGTTTTGACCTTGTGATCATATTGATTCTCAATCTTTAAGATGAAATTATTCAGAATCTTAGGGGTCTCATCCTTAGTTTTAAGGAAGAAGACCCAAGTGAATCTTGTAAAGTCATCTATGATCACAAATAATAAGAGGTCCTTCCTAGACTCATTACCCTAGTGTGGCCAAAGAGATCCATATGTAACAAGTGTAGGGGAGTAGTGATGGAGTTTCTTTCCTTGGGCTTGTGAGATACTTTGTGTTGCTTCCCTATAAGGCATGCAACACAGTGATCATCACTTGTAAACCCTTTCTTTGGCATTCCAGTTACCAATCATTTTTAATCCATTTATTCATGTTCTTAAAGTTTACATGGCACATTCTTTTATGCCACAGGAAAGACTTATCACTATTAGCTTTAGATAGAAAGCATGAAACTTCTCCTGAGGGAGATGTCTCTTACAAATCCATATTGTACATATTCCCTTTCCTGGGGGCTCTGAGCAAGATATGCTCATGAGGAATGACCACCCGGGGCTTGAGAACAATGCACTTATGCTCAGTAAAGAGCATGTTATGACTCTGATCACAAAATTAGGATACACTCAGAAGATTGTACCCAAGGTACTTGACAAAGTTTACCTTTACAATGTTGAGCTTACCATTTGTGACTTTGCCCCTTCAAGAAATATAACCACCTTCATCTCATCCAAAAGCAACTGGCCCTCCATCACTTCTTTCAAAATTCTGGAGTAGTGACCTATTCCCTGTCATGTGCCTGGAATAACCACTATCATTGATCCAGACATTCTTGTTTGTCTTGACTTGTTCCTATACAAAGAAAATATTAGTTATATTTGGAAACCCAAGCCTTATTGGTCTTGGGCTTATCAAAAGAAGATAATGAAACAATAATAGTCTTATAGTCATGCTTTGAGGATCTTTTGCCATTGTTGGTGAAGAATTTTCAGTCACTAGGTCTTTCTTTGACTTCCACACCACCTTCAGAAGTTTGGACTTGACCTTCAATACTTCAGAAGCTTTGAGACTTTGGAAGTTTTATTGACTGGACCTTCAAAAGATCCTGCTAACACTACAGCAAATTTAGTGCTTTGGAAGTATTCCTTTCTTCCGAGACCAAATTCCTTCCAAAGGCAATTTTCCACTTGCCTTCTTCTTCATTTTTAAGCTTCCAAAGGAAACAGATTTCCTTCTGAGGCCAAAATTTTCTTGGAGCTCTTGGAAGTCTCTTTCTTGGTCACATGAAAAGTACCTCTTGGATTGTATAGACAATCCTTAGCAAGGTAAGTACTCTCACACATAACGCATTCCATCTTCCTCTTCCTAAGAGCCTTCTTCTGAGAACAAGGCTGACTTTGATCACATCCCTTCTCCACCTTCATCTTTGCAGATGCTGAGACAGTCCTTTTGGCCAGTAACTATTCTTGGAGTTGGATGGTTTAGGCTGTGTAGCATTAGTACACAACAAATCAGCCTTTTTCTTGATACTGAGATGATTGAAAATGAACCAGAACTCTTGGTAGAGGAGTTTAGGTTGATGTCTTCAGTCTTAACCACTTCAAACCCTGCAAAGATAAAAACTTGTTTCTGCGTAGAGCCAAAAGTGGCCTTGATCTCTTGAGCCCTTTTAGCTTTTCTCTCGCTCTTTTTGATCAAGTTCTTCCTCATAGACTTGGTCGTCACAGTCTTCCTACTCTCCTTAGAAGGATAGTGACCCTTCTTAGAATCATCCTCCTCACTCTTCTCAGGGGACAAGGCTGACTTTGATCACATCCCTTCTCCACCTTCATCTTTGCAGATACTGAAACAATCCTTTTGGGCTGTTAACTGTTATTGGAGTTGGATGGTTTAGGCTGTGTAGCATTGGTACATAACAAATCAGCCTTCTTTTTTATGTTGAGATGATATGAAAATTAACCAGAACTCTTGGTAGAGGAGTTTAGGTTGATGTCTTCAGTCTTAACCACTTCAAACCTTGCAAAGATAAAAACTTGTTTTTACTTAGAGTCAAAAGTGGCCTTGATCTCTTGAGCCCTCTTAGCTTTTCTCTTGCTCTTTTTGATCAAGTTCGTCCTCATAGACTTGGTCGTCACAGTCTTCCTGCTCTCCTTAGAAGGATAGTGACCCTTCTTAGAATCCTCCTCTTCACTCTTCTCAGAGGAATTCCTCACTATCACTTCTTCATCCTCTTCACTCAAGGGGTCTATAAGAGGAAGCTCATCTTCATAAGTTCCACACCTAGGTGATCTTACAAACAATATTGTATATGGAAAAGCTATCTCACTAGATCCTAGTCCCTTCTTATTCTGATAACACACTTTGGTATGTAAAGATGAGGATATCATGTTTTTGAAGGTCTCTTCTTCAAGAACACATTTTTCTGCCCTGGCTTTGCTAATCACAAGCTTAGCCTGGCATTCAGTCAACCTAGGTATGACATCCTTTATCTGAGTCCTATAATTGGTGTTCTCATGTTTAAGAACTAAAATTGTTTTATCTAAGTCCTCTGGTTTTAGCTTATAGTCATTTTTAGCCTTTTTAAAATCATATTTTAAAATGTTCAAGGACTCAAGATCAGATCTCATTTCTATGTTGTAGGACCTGTATCTGTTGACTCATCATGATCAGCCATCAAAGCTTGGTTTGGAGATGCATCTTCCACCTGAAAG
Organism: Flaveria trinervia; assembly: GCA_025506515.1. Classification (NCBI taxonomy): domain Eukaryota; kingdom Viridiplantae; phylum Streptophyta; class Magnoliopsida; order Asterales; family Asteraceae; genus Flaveria; species Flaveria trinervia. The sequence continues at coordinate 52,519,599 of CM046458.1, forward strand.
CTCCAGTCAAAGCCTCATTCTTCAACAGCATCTGCAGCTTGGTGCTTTGGCTTCTCATTCTAGGTGGTTTTATCAATGTAGTTTGGTCTAGATTGTGCTTCGCCACCATTGTTCTTGGTGCCTTGCACTCCATAGCAAAGTGGCCCATCAAGTTACAGTTGTAACATTTAACTTTGCTTTATCCAGCCCAAACTTTCCACGAGCTCTATTGCTGGGAAACTTCCTTCCAATCCGCTTGTAGAACTTCTTGTCTCTATGAGTGAGAAGAGCCATTTTCTGGACTATTCCATATACTCCAGATCATCTGGATGGATACAGTCCATGTCTTCAAGGGTGAAGAGAAAGCTGCCACAACTTTCATCAGAAGACACAAAGGCTTGAGAAGAACTTGTCTCTTGGAATGGGCTTCCTTGAGTATAGTTCTCCCTTGGTGTCTCTGGGAAGGTGATGAAAGGACTCTTTTGTGAGTTGTCAGGGTAGCATATGAGATGATGTTGGGGTTCTATGCTATCCCTTTCAGTCACATGAAAGGTTGAACCCGTTTGATTGCTGGAGTTGCCAGATGAACCTTGCATGTTTATCTCTATCTATTATCCACTGAGAATGCCATACAACTCTATCAAGGTAAGAGTCTTCAAGTTCTGAATTCTCTTGATAACAACACAATAGTGTGTCCATTGCCTAGGAAGAGAGGACGTGAACTTCCTTAAAATATCCCTATTCTCAAGAGCTACTCACCATCCACTAGGGTGTCCAAAATCTCAACATACCTAAAGTATTGTTGAGTCATGGTCTTACTGTTTTAAAGATGAAATTTTCAAACTGCTGCTTCAGGAGATCCTTCTTGTTCTCCTTAGCTTTAAAGGAATCCTCATATATCAATTTCCATGCATCCCACACTGCTTAGCTATTTTGTATTTCTTGAAACCTCTGTATACAAAGTTTGGAAGTGCAGTCTGAAGGGCTGTCATGGCCTTTTGATTAATTTTCTACTCTCTTTCTATCTTCATCTAAGTAGTTAGCCACAACCTTGGGAATCATACACCTCCAACAGCTGAGGAGGTGCTTGGTATGTAAGGTCCGGTAACAACAGACTCCCACATTCTTGAGTCTAGAGACTTGATAAAGCCTTCCATTCTTTGGCACCAAGTATCAAAGTCATCAAGAGTGATCAGTGGGGACTTTGTCGTGGTTCCAGTTTCCATATCAGCTTTATAATAGCTGCCATTTGAGATGTTAAGTATTTTGTGTGTGTGAGGGATCTTAAGATAGTGAGATCCTATATGAAGAGTCTAGAATGCTCTGATACCAATTGCAGGACCGTTGAAGGGTACAAGCTTACAACACAAAGAGGAGACTATGCAACAACACTTAACAGATCAAATGGAGAACTAGAAACCAGTTTTGTGAGAGCTAAGAAACACAAGTATTCAAGAGACAGTACAAGAATAACATAAATAGTGGTTTTCAAGGTTGATGTATATTGCTCTCTAGTTCTTACAAGTGTTTACAAAGCAGTGATTTAAGATACAAAGGACCAGAGATACTTATACTACAACCTACAGCCAGCCATACTTTAAAGGCCAGCTGGATACATGATCTAGAAGACAACAAAATCAATGTAGAGTCAAAAGACAGATTGCCTTTTGACTAGTGACTATGGCATGCCAAAGCTCACATCCTAATATATTACAAAAAAGATAAAGTACATAAAGTAGAAAGTTACACACTCAAGACCTCAATGTACGGTTACCAAAAGCAAGGACCTTTCACCAACTTATGTAAAGTTGGTGTCTTATCAGAGTTGTAGCAGAAAGGGATCCAGCTTATGGGAAAGGTACATCAGATAAAGCATATGTTCAAAAGTCTTCGAAAGAAATTTGTCTTCAAGTGTTAGCTTCGAAAGACTTTGTTTCTGAAGCTTCGAAAGACTTCATGTTTGGCTTCAAAAGATATTAATCTTGGCTTCGGGAGATTTCACACTTAGAATATTTTCTGATGCTGGGTGTGAAACTACCGAAGCATTCCACTTTAGTACACTTGTGCATGCATGCAGGAAAGACTTTAGGTGTTTGGGTTGCATCAGTCTTATATTAAACCTTACAATTCATACTATAAACAAAATATATTGTGGTGGAACCTATACATTTGTCATTATATCATCATTGCAAAATTATGATTTGGTAAAAGAATTAAAAAAATTCACATTATGCAATATAACACATTCTATAATAATTAATGGGAAAATTAAGATGAATAATGTACAAACCTTAGAGATCGACACCATACATGAACAAAATGGGGTTGCCGACTGCAAAGGTAAATGATGGGATATGGATAATGAATAATTAGGGTATTAAAACTAATATAATTGATAAGGGTAATATAGTAATATAGAAAAAAATCTTTTATATTAGATATATATGATATTTTAAGTTTTCATTTGATATATATGATACTAGTTTAGTCCTCGTGTAATACACGAATTGATTTAATCAATATGACTTCCATTAAATATTGATTAGATAATAAACATTATGAAAAATGCAAAACAATAAATATCAAAGTTTGAAAATAGAATTAAAAAAATCATACTTTAAAAACTTTCTTATAGATGTGTAAACACCTATCTGTATACAACGTTTTGAGTCTCATTAGTGCTGTTACCATTTTGATCTAAAATGAGTAATTTTACCCCGTTTGTAGTCTTCACCCTTGACAAAGCAACATATAACTGCCCATGAGTAAAAACTGTCTCTTTTAAATACAAACAACTCTTGACAATGATTGTCCCTGACTCTTGTTAATCTAATTAATATGTTTACTGTATAATGGGATTAATATTATACAAAAGGTAAATTTTACTAAATAAATTATTACTTACAATGTTAAGACCCAACTAATTTGTCACAATATGATAAAACAAAGGAAGATGTTGTGAAGAGGAATCACCATGGACATGGATGAGCAACCAAAAGTCATGTTGAATGGGATAAACAACGACATAATTGTTCTTCTTTAAACGTAAGTGTAGTGACAAGGATGCACATCCAGTAATCAAGGCAATCTTACCATTTATTGTATCAGTGGTTAAGTCCCAAATATTTTGATCATATAGTTGGACACGAATCGTTGGAACATGATGTTCGTGTTTGTAGTAGTCTTGAACAAAAGAGTTCAGAAGTTGCTAACATAAGACAAAAAGTTGATGTTAGATAAACATAACAGGTGTAAATTATGAAATCAAACTTACATAGTCGCAAATTACCAAATAAGCATCATCTGGATAAGTAATAAGTTTTAGAAAACCTCATGGAATATCCATTTCAACTGAAAATAAGACCTGTTAATGACAAAAAAATATATTTAAATCACAAGCAGATAGCAAAGTGAAGCCCATAAATATGACCACAACCTGCGAAAGGTTATAATTAAAGTGACAACTACATAATTGTCGAGAATGTGTTCGGTTAACTCAGGTTCAGGTTTTTATAGTTAAACTAACTATTATTATGTAATGACAGTCAAAATATGCAAACAAAAGATATGATGGTAACTTAGTTTTTGAATAAATCCCATTCCAAGCATGCCACCAGATGAAACAATGGTGTCACAATCTCTAATGGATTCAGTCGGGGATAAAGTGTCTACTGCAACTCAAACTGTTAACACAGAATATGAAGCAACAAAGAATACAAAAAGTTTGGTGAGACCCTCCATTATTATGTTCTTCCCTCTCTCAAAGATCAACTAATTATTCAGGTTTTTCAAAACGTATAAATTTGACATTTAATATTCAACTTACAAATTTCAACACTCAACAAACTAATCTGACTAAAAGCTATGTTTGACATGACATGTTTAATATTAATAACTTATTTTGTTTAATTTTCCTAGTTTTTGGTTTCTTATTATAGAAATAACTTCACATAATAAGTCCTCTATATGTTGTTGTCTAGCAACCTATATCACAGAAGATACTCCTCCGATAAACCACATCACCATCATTTGTCTAACAATCAGTTTCAAAACAATATGAAAACAGATCAAATATCACATATTCGATTTACTTGATTTGTACACATCAAATTAAACATCGCAAAATGAACATCATATGGTATTTTAAGTCTAGTTTAGGTCATAAGATAAGTAGCATCAATTATAAAAACTAATATAACAAATTTTCAATCAATCAAAAGAACAAGTTAACTAAGGGCTCAACAGTCCACTGGGTGGTGACGACGGTGAACAAAATGAAAAGGAACCTGTTTAAGGATAGCCAAAGACATAAAACAGAGAAAAGACAAAGCTAAATAGAGCAGACAAGAAAGTCCTAGTTTAATCAAGCGATAACTAAGAACAATAAACATATTAAAAAACCAAGAAACATACAGGTAGTAAATGAATATGAACAGAGTAAGGAAGTCGGAGCCCTAGTTCAAATAAAAAATATAAAAATTCAGCAACTAAATACCTGTTACAGCAGAAGATTATGTAATTGGAGCCCTACTTCAAAACAAATGTAGAAACCAAATCAAAATCTTAGAAATCAAAATCGGAGCCCTACAACTATTTGTTCAAATAAAAAGTAAAGAACATATTACAAGTTACAAATCCACAAATAAAGAAAAGGCATACTCATGGAAGAAAGATTAGAATGAAGAATCAGAGATGTTTTTTGAAGATTCACGATTCAAGGAATATAGTGAAGTTCCATAGAACAAAGATTAGCATGGAGATTTTCTAGGTTTTGTGAAGAATCTAACCTTGGTATATCAATTTCGGAAGAAAGATCGTCGATGATGGCGTGGAACTCCTCAGATCTGCAGAATTCTACTTGGAAGAGAAAAGGGAGATGAAGTGAATGGTGGCTCTAGGATTTTGATGAAGTATTGGAAACATCCGGGTTTAGCCCATGGGTTATTTAGATCCGCATGTTTTTTAATGAGCGGGAATTCAACAATTGGTTTTGATAAGAAGCTGCCATGTGTCATTTAGATAGTCTAAAAAATTAACATGTGGCTCAAGAAACTTGGTTTATTAGAGTTTTATAGATTTTCAAGTTTATAGGGGTATGTACGAAATTAATCCTTTAAACCCTCTACCTTCCTTAATTCATAATCAACTACAGTAACCATGCTAAAACGTTTTTTATATAAAATAATTGGCACGTATCCCTGAGTATATGAGCACTACTTTCGCTCATACTATTAGTAGTGTGTGCACGGTAAGTTTATATCTTTATTATTTACTTGTTGGATTCGACACCTAACATATATAAGAAAGGGTTCACTAAGGAACATCAAAATATTTGACCCATAACAAAATTTAAATGTTTATACTCGAATGACAAATTTTATAAAATCTCACATATAAAAAACCCATCTTTAACTGAGATAAAAAAATCATTAATAATTAGCACCAGCTGTTCAATAAATTGAGTTAACATCTTCGTGAGATTTTAAACATTTCAAAATTATAAAAAAAACAAATATTTAAATGTAATTATAGAAGCAACTCGCCATTTCTAAGGTCGTCCACATTGCAGATCTATTTTTGTCGTCATGAATATATAAATAAGAGACAATCTTGGTTTTAGGCGCTAAGTTTTGCAAATTGTTTTTACTTAGTATCGACGTTTATTTTGTCTTCATTATTGTTTTAAGTTTTATAAATCGTTTCTATTTTCGTTATTTTCACTGACCGAAATTACGTTGAATTAAAGTTATATCTCATCAATATGAGTTCCTCGAACAAACAACGATTTTTACGAGTTTTCTATAGAGTTTTTTTCATTTATACTATTGGAAAGATTATTTATTTATGAAAACAAATGATTTTGAAATTATTGATCAACACATGTATTTGTTTAAGCTTTTTTCTCCTCTCTTTTAATTGCATTGGATAAAAACTTTTCTATTTAAAAGAAGTTTATTAAGAAAGCAGAAGCAAAATGTGGTAAAATATATTCCTAAACAATTTATCCCCACAATTTTTTTGAAGTTTTTGTTATTTTAAATCTTGACGTCTGGCATTAAATTTTGTATTACAACTAGTATAATACCCGCGCTTCGTGGCGGTTTCATCATCAGCGATGATATATCTTGAAACGGTAACACAAATATAGTGTGGGTATTAAAATTTATAAAAACTAATATAACCAGTGGATGTAACGATTAATGTAAAGTCTAGACTTATTAAAGGAAAAACAAATGACGTCGTAGATATTAAAATATTAACATTTATATGAATATAAAAAAACTTAAAAGTAAAAGTAATTATTAAATAATAAAATAATAATTACAGATTTTAAAATTTTGTTAATTTTAACAAAATAAAACATATAACTTAAAAGTAAGATTAAATAGAGTGATAGGATACTATGGTTATGAATAGAGTGAACTTAGAGAAAAGAAAATGCAGTTTTGAAACTAAAATGAAACGGAGAAGTTAAAATATAAAATAAAAAATATATATAATATAATATAATAAAAAAATAAAATAAAATAAATCAATCTTGAAAAATTTCTCTCTCCATTGTTTATCTTCAACCATTAACATTTTGAATTTTCAGTTCATCTTCACCAAAACACTCCGAAATCTTATAAATAATCTGAAGAAAGACACATTTTTCTTTTTTTTATTTTTAACCTTAACTCGGTCTATTTCTTTACTTTATATATATATATAATATATATATATATATATTATATATATATATATAAAACTATGGAGTCAGTGGCTAACCCAGATCGCCACTAATGACGATGATGGTGACCAAAGGTTGTTTAAGGGTGTAAATGTTGCAGAGGACGGAGAAAGCCACAGAGTCATCATCAGCCCAGGGGTATCTAACCGGAGATTGTGACGAAGATGAACCAGTGGTTGGCAGAGGTAGAGCCGGTGACAGAGGGTGTATTAACGTTGTTGTCGAATAAAATGAAAAGTGGTTGAAAGTTGAAACGTGGCAATAAATAAAGAGTGCCAAATTTGTATAGCACTAAGAACTTGTATAGCATGCAAAAGCACATGTAAATCACTGTTAATGCAGTTGGTTTTTGTATAGTATATATAATTCCTTTTCTTATAGTAAAAACTTTCTTTATTTTTTAAATGTTTTTAACTAATAAGTCAACATTTTTTAAACGTTTTAATAATATAAATTTTATATGCTTTAGATAACTTAAGTTATTAAATGATTTTAATAATATAATAACTTTTGACTACAAAGAACTTTTTAAAAATAAAATAAAAAAGTTCTAATTTTAGATATGTTTTGATTTAATAACTTTAGTGTCACGTGTTATTCTCTTAAACTTATATTTTTTTAAATTACTGCCTAAATATGTATATGTTTTTAGTGTTAGTCTAAATTCATTTTACAACTAAAATAAAACATAAATATGTATATGTTTTTAAAACTTCTATACTAAAGATATTTAATGAAATTTCAGAAATTTAATCATAAATTAAAACACATCTTTTTTTAAAAATTAAATATGCTCGAGTTTCTTCTTTCTTCAAATATTACTCAATAAAAACTGTACAAATCATTTACGATTTTCTTCTATGAAATCAGTTCATTGATTGTATTTTTCCATTAAATACTCGGTTTCTATTCAAATTTTGACGAAAGTTACAGAATTTTTTAATCGATTCCTCTTTAGTTTGAAGGAATTCATGAGTTTTTTTTGAAAATGAAATCATACCCGATTTTAAAATATTTCACAACCATCTCAGGTTTACGACCCTCGCGATTTGTTTTTATAAAGTCTGATGATATCGCATTCTACAGACTTTATTTATGTTCCCATTTTGGCTTTGGTTTTATCAAGTTTTCTTCAACAAAATGTAATTACTTTGTGTTATATTTGTGCTTTCATCCTCAAAGATTATGATTAACTGATCAAAATTGTGTTTTTGAATTAAAATTATTTTACATTAAATTTTTTTAAGGTGATCTACTTCAGCAGTTCATCTCTAACGAGGTATTACATGTTTTTACTTTTAAAATTTTTCTATTTATTTTTATGTGTACAGCCATATTATTATTATTTTTATTGTTGTTGCTGTTGTTGCTGTTGTTGTTGCTAAGCTTGAATTCAGGGGCTCCTAAACAAGAGTTTTGACTAGGTAGATTTGCCCTTCTATGCCATTTTACCATTGCTGCTGCTATTGCTGTTGTTGTTGTTGTTCTTCTTCTTCTTGTTGTTGTTGCTGTTGTTGCTGTTGTTGTTATTCTTGTTTTTCTTTTTGTTGTTGTTGCTGTTGTTGCTATTGTTGCTGTTGTTGCTGTTGTTATTGTTGTTGCTGTTGTTGTTGTTGTTGTTGTTGTTGTTGTTATGTTGTTGTTGTTGATGCTTCTGCCGCCGCCACTGCTGTTCTCCTCATGTTGTTGCTGTTGTTGCTGCCGCCGCCACTGTTGTTCTCCTCATGTTGTTGTTGTTGCTGCTACTGGCCTATGTGAAGGATGTGGACACGCCAACACCACAATTGTCCAATATACCGGTTCTGTGTGACTTTCCAGATGTATTTCCTGAAGACTTACTGGGAGTGACACCAGACTGCGGGATTGAATTCCAGATTGACTTGATACTGGTTGCCCAACCTGTTGCCAAGGCACCGTATCGGTTGGCTCCGACTAAGATGAAAGAGTTGATGGAGCAATTGCCAGAGTTGTTTGATAAGGGGTTTATTAGATCGCGTATCTCTCCTTGGGGTTTTCCGGTCTTATTCGTGAAAGAGAAAGACAGTAGTATGAGAATGTGTATAGACTACCGTGAGCTGAACAAGTTAACGATAAAGAATCGGTATACCTTACAGAGGAATGATGATTTGTTGATTAGCTTTAGGGTACCAGTGGGTTCTCGAGGATAGACCTTCGATCTGGTTACCATCAGCTGAAAGTTAAGGAGCTGGATATTCCTAAAAGTGCTTTTCGCACGTGTTACGGACACTACGAGTTTCTTGTATGTCTTTTGGTTTGACCAACGCGCCAGCTAGTTTCATGGACCTAATGAATCGAGTGTGTCGGCCGATGTTGGATAAATCAACGATTGTGTTTACCGATGACATCTTGATTTATTCCAAGAGTGAGGATGAGCATACCGGTCACATTAGAGAGGTGTTGGAGACGTTGAGAAGGGAGAGGTTGTATGCTAAATTCTCCAAGGGCGCATTCTGGTTGTGCGAGGTTCAATTTGTGGGTCATGTAGAGAATCTCGGTGGAATAATTGTAGAGATTAATGAAGAGGCTGATGCAACCTAAACATCTTTAATCTCTCCTGCATGCTGCACAAGTGCATTAAAGAAGAATGCTTCGGAAGTTTCACATGTGCAACGGAAATACTCTAAGTGTGAAATCTTCCGAAGCCAAGACCAATATCTTCCGAAGCCAAAAATGAAGTCTTCCGAAGCCTCAGAGACAAAGTCTTCCGAAACTTCAAGTTCATGAATATAGATTTCTTCCGAAGAATTTTAGTAACATACTTTATCTGATGTATTGTTTCATAAAGCTGGATACCTTTCTGCTGCAACTCTGCAAGTCACCAACTTACATGGTTTGGTGAAAAGGTCCATCCTTTTGGTAACTGTATATTAAGGTCTTGAGTCTGTAACTTTCTACTTTATGTACTTATCCTTTTTGTAATAGATAAGGATGTGAGCTATGGCATGTCATAGTCACAAGTCAAAATGCAATCTGCCTTTTGACTTTACAATGATTTTGTTTGTGTCTAGTCAATTGTATAGAGCCGGCTTTCAAAGTATAGCTAGCTGTAGAACGTAGTATAAGTATCTCATGTTCTTGTATCTTTCAAATATGCTTTGTAACACTTGTAATAGAACATAGAGAAGGCAATATACTGGATTCTTGAAAACCATACACTTGTGTTCTTTGTGTTCTGTCTCTTGCATTACTTGTGTTCTTAGTATCTCAACACTTGGTTAATCCAGGTTACTGTTTGATTAAAGTTTAGTTAATCTCCTCTTTTTGTTGTTGTGTTGTAACTAACCCTTCAACGATCCTGCATTTGGTATCAGAGCATTTCAGGCTCTTGATATAAGATCTCACCATCTTAAGATCCCTCACACACACAAATACTAAAACTTTTCAAATGGCAGCCATTTCCAAAACTGATATGGAAACTGGAACCATCAACAAGTCCCCACTGATCACTCTTGATGAGTTTGATATCTGGTGTTTAAGAATGGAAGGTTTCATCAGGTCTCTTGATTCAAGAATGTGGAATAGACCATTCATACCCAGCACACCTTCTGCTACTGGTGCTAGTATGATTCCCAAAGATGTGGCTAACTACTCTGATGAAGATAGGAACAGAGTAGAGACAGACAGAAAAGCCATGACAGCTCTTCAAACTGACCTTCCAAACTCTGTGTATAAAGGTTTCAAGAAGTGCAAAACAGCCAAGCAGTTGTGGGATGCACTGAAACTGATGTATGAGGGTTCTTCTGAAGCCAAGGAGAACAAGAAGGATCTCCTGAAGCAGCAGTTTGAAAACTTCACCTTTAAAACAGGTGAGACCATGACTCAGCAGTACTTCAGGTATGTTGAGATTGTGGATACCCTAGTGGATGGAGGAGTTTCTCTTGAAAACAGAGACATTGTAAGGAAGTTCATGTCCTCACTTTCTAGGCAGCGGATACATTCTAGGCAGCGGACACATTACTCTGACAGATTTATATGGGATTCTCAGTGGCTACCAGATGGAGATGAACATGCAAGGTTCATCTGGCAACTCTAACAATCAAATGGGTTCAGCCCTGCATGTGGTTGAAAGGGATAGCATAGAGCCCAAACATCATCTCTTACGCTACCCTGACAACTCACCAAAGGGTCCTTTCATCACCTTCCCAGAGACACCAAAGGAGAACTACACTCAAGGAAGCCCATTCCAAGAGACAAGCTCTTCTCAAGCTTTTGTGTCTTCTGATGAAAGTTGTGGAAACTCTTTTTTCACTCTTGAAGACCTGGATTGTATCCATCTAGATGATCTGGAATATATGGAAATAGTCCAGCATTCTCACTCACAGAGCCAAGAAGTTCTACAAGAGGACTGGAAGGAAGTTTCCAAGCAATGCAACCAGTGGAAAGTTTAGACTGGACAAAGGCAAAGTCAAGTGTTACAACTGTAACTTGATGGGCCATTTTGCCAGAGAGTGTAAGGCACCTAGAACAAATGGTGGCCAAACGCAATCCAGACCAAACTACACTGACAAAGCTCTCCATAATAAGAAGTCAAAGCAGCAAGCTGTTGTTGCTGTTGAAGAAGGAGGCTTTGATTGGAGTGTTCAGGTGGAAGATGCTTCTCCAAACCAAGCACTGATGGCTGATCATGATGAAGCCAAGGTATTAGAACATCTCTGTACTCCTGAATGCATTGCTAAAGTTAACAGATACAGGTCCTACAACTTGGAACTGAGATCCGATGTTGAGTCCTTAAACATTTTAAAATCTGATTTTAGAAAGTCTGAAAATGATTATAAGCTGAAAAAAGAGGACTTAGAGAAAACCATTTCAGTTTTAAAACATGAACACACAGATTTTAGGACTCAAATTAAAGATCTCATAATCAAGCTGACTGAGTCCCAGGCTGAGCTTGTGATCAGCAAAGCCAGGGCAGGAAAGCGTGTTCTTGAATAGGAGACCTTCAAGAACATGATATCCTCATCCCTGGACAACAAAGTGTGCTATCAAAACAGCAGGGACTAGGATAAAATGAGATAGCTCCTCCACACACAATCCTGTCAGTAAGATCTCCTAGGTGTGGAACTTGTGAAGATGAGCTTCCTCTTATAGATCCTATGAGTGAAGAGGATGAAGAAGAGATAGTGAAGAATCCCTCTGCATGGAGTGAAGAGGAGGATTCCAAGAAGGGCCACTATCCTTCTAAGGAGAAAGTGAAGACTGTGATGACCAAGTCCATGAGAAAGAACTTGATCAGGAAGAGCAAAAGAAAGGCAAGGAAGGCTCAAGAGATCAAGGCTACTTTTGACTCTAAACAGAAACAAGTTTTTATCTCTGCAGGGTTTAAAGTGGTAGTGACTAAGACATCAACCAAAACTCCTCTGCTAAGAGTTCTGGTTCTTGTTCAACTCATCTCAGCAGCAAGAAGAAGACTGATCCGCTGTGTGTCACTGCTACACAACCTGGACCATCAAACTCCAAGCACCGTCCTCAACCCAAGAGGATTGTCTCATCATTTGCAACATGGAGTTGGAGAAGGGATGTGACCAAAGATAGTCCAATTCCAAAGACAAGCTCTTGGTAACTGGAATCCCAAAGAAAGAGCTTACAAGTGATGACCACTGTGTTGCATGCCTGAAAGGGAAGCAACATAAGGTATCTCACAAGCCTAAGGAAAGGAACTCCATCACTACACCCCTACACTTGTTACAAATGGATCTCTTTGGCCCCACTAGTGTAATGAGTTTAGGAAGGACCTTATACTGTCTAGTGATCACAGATGACTTTACAAGATTCACTTGGTTTTCTTCCTTAGAACTAAGGATGAGACTCCTGAGATTCTGAAGAATTTCATCTTAAAGATTGAGAATCAATCTGATCACAAGGTCAAAATCATAAGATATGATCAAGGAACCAAATTTAAGAATCATATCCTTGATACATTCTATGATGAAAAGGGTATTACAAGACAATTCAGTGCTCCCAGGACTCCTCAGCAAAATGGTGTTACTGAGAGGAGAAATAGGACACTGATTGAAGCTGCAAGAACCATGCTGTCTGACTCTAAACTGCCCATCACCTTTTGGGCAGAGGCAGTCAACACTGCCTGCTATGTGCAGAACAGAGTTTTAGTAGTTAAGACTCATGGCAAGACTCCTTATGAACTTTAGCACAAAAGGAAACCTTTCATTGGTTTTCTCAGGTCATTTGGATGTCCTTGCACCATCTTAAATACCAAAGATCAAATTGCCAAGTTTGCTAAGAAATCAGATGATGGACACTTTATTGGATTCTCTTCCCAAGCTAAGGCTTATAGAGTATACATTCTCAGAACTAGAATTGTTGAGGAGTCAGCCAATGTGACATTCAATGAACACACACCCTGTGTTGCTGGTTCTAGTCCGGATTGGTTGTTTAATCTTGATTTGGTTACCAACTATTTTAACAAATCTTGTGAGAATGTTTCAGGATCTGCAGCAAATTTAAATACAGATGATCCTAGTCCAAGATTTGAGCTAGGAAGATCCTCAAGACATATATCTTCAGCTCCAGTTGGAATCACTTTTGCAAATGAGGTTTCTGTCAGCCCAACAATGACAAATTCAGCTGATACATCTGGTATGCCTTCAAATTCCAGCTCAGAGGCTCTACCACCAGATAAGAACACCTCAATTGTGGATGACAACAATGGTGGTGGTGACAGTGACCAAGAATTTCTTGATGCCACTAACCACACCATCGATGAGAACATCAATGATGTCACACACTACTTGGATCAAGTTTCACTTGAAAAGTGTGCTGATGTGGTGGGAGAAACTTCCATGCAAGATCTAAATTTCTCTAATTTAGATCTTTCTCAACAACTTGTTGTGATCCCTTAGCTTAGGATCCATAAGTCTCTTCCTACCACAAACATCATTGGAGATGTTGTCTCACGGGTAAAGACAAGAGGACAAACCCATGAAGCAAATGTTTGTCGTCACTCTTGTTTTCTATCCCAGATAGAGCCAAAGAAAGTTGATGAAGCTCTAAAGGATGGAAGTTGGGTTGAAGCTATGCAACAAGAGCTGCTTCAATTCAAAAGGTGGAAAGTTTGGAACCTTTGTCCTCTTCCTTCCGGGAAGACTACCATTGGAACCAAATGGGTGTTCAGGAACAAGAAAGATGATAGAGGCATCATCATCAAGAAAAACGCTAGACTGGTTGTTCAAGGATACACACAAGAAGAAGGGATTGACTACACTGATGTCTTTGCTCCAGTGGCAAGATTAGAAGCTGTTAGGATATTCCTGGCATTTGCTGCATCCAAGAACTTCAAGGTCTTTCAAATTGATGTGAAGTGTGCCTTTTTGTATGGAGTGATAGATGAAGAGCTTTATGTCAAACAGCCACCTGGTTTTGTAGATCCTGATCATCCTGATTATGTCTGCAAGCTTGACAAAGCTCTCTATGGGCTGCATCAGGCACCCAAGAAGTGGTATGAGACACTGTCTGAATATCTCTATAAACATGGATACAAGAGGGGTACTATAGATGGAACTCTCTTCATCAAAAGACAAGGAAAAGACATATTGCTAGTTCAAGTATATGTGGATGACATCATCTTTGGTTTAACTAATCCAAAGCTCTGCAACGACTTTGAGAAGCTGATGAAAGACAGATTTGAAATGAGTGCCATGGGGGAACTCAATTTCTTTCTAGGAATTCAAGTGAAGCAAGTTGAAGATGGCATCATCATAAGTCGGTCAAAGTATGTTCAGGACATACTCAAGAGGTTCAATATGACTAATTGTAAGATTGCTAAGACACCCATAGCTAGAAACCACTCTCTTGGTCCTGATCTTGAGGGGAGTGTGTAGATGAGCATTTATATAGGGCTATGATTGGGTCACTTATGTATCTTACTGCTAGCAGGCCTAATATCATGTTTGCTACATGTATTTGTGCAAGATATCAAGCCAACCCTAAGATGTCTCACCTTATCACTGTCAAGAGGATTCTAAGATACCTCAAAGGTGCATCAACACTTGGACTATGGTATCCTAAGAATTCTGACTTCAATCTGTATGCCTATACAGATAGTGATTATGGTGGTTGTAACATGACTGCAAAGTCTACATCTGGGGGATGTCAATTTCTTGGTGGAAGGGTTGTGTCATGGCAATGCAAGAAACAATCTTGTGTCTCTGCATCAACTGCTGAAGCTGAATACATTGCTGCTGCAAGCTGCTGTGCTCAAGTACTTTGGATTCAAAATTAGATGCTGGACTTTGGGTTAAACTTCAAGGGGACTCCCATTCACATAGACAACAATAGTGCTATCTCAATCACAGAAAACCCTGTGCAGCACTTAAGGACAAAGCACATCAATATCAGGTATCATTTAGTAAGAGATAACTATGAAAAGTGACTAATTAAACTAGTCAAGGTTCACACAGATAAACAATATGCTGATCTGTTTACAAAGGCTTTTGTTGAATAGAGATTTAAATATCTAATATCAGCTATTGGGATGATAAACTTTGAGTAAGCTTTTCTTAAAACTAATTCTTATTATTTTTTTAAAATTTATGTGTGTCCTAAGTTGTCTAGTTCATCACTTTCATAAGCTCATGTTTTCTTTGGATGAGAATTTTCTTTTTGAAGACTTTCCTTAGATTTTTGAAAATTTCTGATACTTCAGAAGTTATGCTTTTAACTTCAAAACTAAATCATGCCTTCAAAATAAATAACTGTCTGAAAATTTTACCTTCGGAAGAGTTTTCAAATTCATCTTCCGAAGCTTAAATACTTGTCTCAGACATTTACTCATTTTCAAGGACCATTTACTTCCGAAGCGAAATTAACTCTCGGAAGCTTGTTGGTTTATACACAAAGCACTGAAGTTTTAATTTTTCTTCCGAAGCAAAATTCTCAAACCTCTCAGGAAATTCTTCCGAAGTTATTTTAGCTTCGGAAGCTTTTTAATTAAAACTTCTGAAGATAATTAACCTTCAGAAGCTTTTTGACTTCCAAGAAAACTACTTTTTGAGCAGAAGTAAACTACTTTTTCAGAGGTGGGACCGACATCTGGATTTCAAAGTTTATCCTCTTTCATTAAACTTTATCTGAAATCCTTCTCACATATAAACCCAACGGTTTCCCTCCTCTTTCTATCATCTGTTCTTTCTCCAAACATAAAACCCTAAATTTCTCTCTGAAATTTATTTCTTTCTTCGTCCTTAAGCTACTTCAAGATGGCCAACCTTGCTCACAGAAATGATCCCAACTTTACCATGCAGCTATACAGACAACATAATCAGGTTGCTCTGTTAAGCTCTGAGAAAGATCCTCATTTCTCAGAGGTTTGCCGTTTCCTAACTCTATCAAACTACTTCACCTCCCTAACCATTGATCCTCCATTATATAAGGATCAGTTGCTTGAATTCTGGAAGACCTGCCAAGAGGTCATTATGGATGGGGAGAAGGCATTGTCTGCCACAGTACAGGGGAGAACAATCTTCATCACTCTGGCCATCATCAACCGACATCTTCAGCTGGATGATGAAGAAGGTGAGGTGTTTTTTCCCAAAGGAAGTTGTCAATCATTCCTTTGAGCAGATGGGATATGAGGGAGTTTCTTTGTAAAGACCTTCGGAAAGGGAAGTTCTCATCTCAATGGAGATTCCTGCTCCATGTGGTTATCCATAGCTTATCAAACAAGCATGGTGGATGGGACCAGATTCCTGAGGATCTCTCCTTCATAATCCATGGAATGGTTCAAGGGGTAAAATTCAAGTACTCTCAGTTTGTTTATACAAATTTGCTTGCTAATTTAGACTCCTTAGAGTATTACATGTTTCCTAGATATGTCCGGTACATTCTTAACTATGAACTGGGCTCACAGTTAAGGGAAACAGGTAACATTCTTAAATTGGGACAGATGAAGCCCGGCATCTTTAAAATACTGAGAAAGTCCACTGTTGGATTGTTTGGGGTAGAAACAGCCCTAGTCCCAAAAATGTTAGAGCTCATTGCTTAAGGTGACAACCTAGCTGCACAAGCTAGTGTTGAACCCACACCTACTACTTCCCAACCACCTACACAGCCTCAAATCTCCATCACCTACCAAAGAAAATCCAAAAGAACCCCTGCTCAGATTATTCAGTCTGTGGAGGCCCCCATATACTCAACCATACAGGAAGAAGTGGACATTGGAGCTCCCACTTCTCCCGAGGAGCAGACCACTCCCATCTCTTCAAAATTAGTGTTGAGGTTCCTCATGCTCAGCCTAATGAGCTTATTAGCCATACTGCCTTAAGCCATCACTCTGAGTCTCAACACTCAAGTGATCAACCTTCAGGGGACAGTTACCATCCCCAGCCTATAGATCTCAACCAACCAATTCCCAACCTTGATTTCTGTACTGATGAAGATATAGGTTTTAGTGAGTATAATGAATCTCTCTTCTTTTCCTCTACTCAAAGAGAGATGAGTACTCCTGAGTCTCTTACATCTATCCCACATCAGTCACCTATAACTGAGGTGGATACTCCTGAACCTGTTCAGGATGTCCATATGGAAGAGGCTCTCACTTCTGAAAGTGATTACATCATTAAGACCTCAACCATGGCAACTCAGCCCACTGACATCTCAACTGAGACTGTCAGTGAGCAGAGGAAATCCAGTAGCCAAGAACTTAGAACTGGTCATGACAGAAAGGAATCTGGTCCAATCTTCTCCACCCCAGTGATTCTTCTGATGAAGATGAGGGAGATCTAAGACTAAAAGTGCAAAAACTATCCAAAACATGCACCTATTTAGTCTCAAAGGTCAGTCACTTTGAATCTCAGGTGACTACCTTACACAATAGGATCAATGATTAGCAACTTGAGATTTCATATCTTAAGGAAAAACTAGCTAGGAGACCCTTAAGGAGACCTCAACCAGGAACACAAGAACCTGTGAATGTGATTGACCTATCTTCCAGCTCACCTATGCAAGTGGGTGATGATACCAAAAAGGGAGAGAAAGTCATTACAGTCACAGAACTTGGGATTTCTTCAGAGAGAGTGGACATTGAGGACTCACCATCTTCACTTGCAACTGTGCATTCTCAGCAACCTCCTCTAGTTCACATTGATGTGGACTACACAGACTCCTTCATATAGAGTCTGTTTGAGGATGGGATACCAAGGGCTATGTCACCTTCACCATCCTTCTATCACATCATTGGGTGGAGGTATGACAACAACAGGAAGGCCCTCATCATCATAAGAGTTCAAGGACAATAATAAGTCTTCAATTTTCAGACCTTGGACTACTATGAAGGTCTGGATCTAGTCAACATGCCACTTGTCAACCCAAGCCAATCAAGACAAGCTGACAGACTGGCTAAAAGAATCCAAGACAGGATCACTGCAGAGTTCAGCCTAAGAAGGAGACTTAGGCAATGAGGCAATGTCATCGGTCAACTGGATGTTGAGGCAGACCCTAATATTAGCTTCATAGGGGAAACCTTGACTGAAGACCTAGTGACAGAACCTGAGAGCCCTGTCTCATCATTTCAAACTGCTGCAGAGATCCATATTTCTTCTAAGACACCTGCTGGTGAAGGTGCTTCTCAACCTCTCTCTGGCCTGAGCTCAGATGCTGAAACAAGAAATGAAGGCCAAAACTCTCTCCACCCTGAGTCACAAAGGTCTATGAGTGACAAAAGGAAAAGAAAGATGACATCTAAGGAGATTGAGGAGGAGGAGAGAGAGAGGAAAAGGAGGCTAAGGGGAGAAAGTTCCTTTGCTGAGTCTCCAAGACTCATGGAGTCTGCAATCAGGGCTGCTCCCAGACCAGATACTCAGAATCATAAGTTAAGGGCAGTCGGGATTAACTATCTGCAGACTAGGAACTATGACATAGATAGTGTCATTTCTCTCCCCTTGGATGAATTGAATGAATTGGTTGACCTGGAAAGGTCAAGAGAGAAGAAGGAGGCAGAAGATGAATAACTCCTAGTACAAGTCAAAGAAGAGAGAAGAAGAAAAAGACTGTACAAAGGTATGCCTACCCTTTCACCAGTTCAAGAAAGTCCTGAACAAGAGGATGTGGTTCAACAAGAACCTCATGTAGATAAGGAAGAAGAAATAATCAAGATGATTAACTACCTGAGTGCCACAGGCCTGTATCAGGCAGATGCATTCCTTCCCTTACCTTATGACCATATTGAGTTTGAGTACTTAAAACAACTTGAGCTTGAGCTAGTCAAGGAAAGAAAGACAACAAAGAAGAAACTAAGGGAAGAAGCTGCAAAATCAAGAGCCATCATCCAAAAGAGCATGAAGAAGTCTGCATAGGCAGGGGATGATGAGATTCTTGAAGCTGTATGGATTCTATGGAAGGAGACTTGGACCCATGTCTCTATCCACTATGGATGAGCATATCAGGGTAATCAAGCAGAAGATTAAGAGTGGAGAGCTCACTAACTTAGACTCCACTCCAAGTAAGGCTCCACCTGAAGTGGAGGTTAAGGTTGAACAACCAGACATAACACAACCCGGACCTCTTGCTAATGCTCAGCAAGCTTCATCTTTTGATCCACAGCAGGATCAACCTCCCTCTCCATCTGAACCTGAGAGAGAGGAAGTCCCAACTAAGAGAGACAATGAAAATCAATCTGGTGTTGCAGGCCAGTCTTCTCAGTTAAAATTTGGAAAGAGAAAGAAGAGGATGGCTTTTAGACCAAAGTCTAAGAAAAAGAAGAAGCCTGCATCCCCTTCTAAACCTCAGGACAAATCAGAACAGCCTGAGGATGTGCAGCCAGAGGATGCTCAATCAACTCCAACTTTAGTAGCTCCTCTAGCAACAAGAAGACCCATTTTGTCTTGGACATACACCATTAAGATTTCTTCCGAAGACTTTTAGTAACATGCTTATCTGATGTACTGTTCCATAAAGCTGGACACCTTTCCGTTGCAACTCTGCAAGTCACCAACTTACATGGTTTGGTGAAAAGGTCCATACTTTTGGTAACTATACATTGAGGTCTTGAGTCTGTAACTTTCTACTTTATGTACTTTATCCTTTTTGTAATAGATAAGGATGTGAGCTATGGCATGTCATAGTCACAAGTCAAAAGGCAATCTGCCTTTTGACTCTACAATTGATTTTGTTTGTGTCTAGTCAATTGTATCCAGCTGGCTTTCAAAGTATAGCCAACTGTAGGACGTAGTATAAGTATCTCATGTTCTTGTATCTTTCGAATATGCTTTGTAACACTTGTAATAGAACAAAGAGAAGGCAATATACTGGATTCTTGAAAACCATACACTTGTGTTCTTTGTGTTCTGTCTCTTGCATTACTTGTGTTCTTAGTATCTCAACACTTGGTTAATCCAAGTTATTGTTTGATTAAAGTTTAGTTAATCTCCTTTTTGTGTTGTTGTGTTGTAACTAACCCTTCAACGATCCTGCAATAATGGTAGACCCGACAAGGTGGAGGCAGTGATGCAATGGAAGTCACCAAAGACGTCATTCGAGATTCGTAGTTTCTTGAGTTTGGCGGGCTACTACAGGATATTTATTCAAGACTTCTCTAAGATAGTTTCCCTATTGACTAGGTTGACCCATAAGGATGAAAATTTGTATGGGGTCAAGCTCAAGTGAAGGCGAAGCATCAGAAGCCGTATGGAAAATCCATCCTTTGGATATACTGGAGTGGAAGTGAGAGCACATCACCATGGATTTTATAACAAAGCTACCGAGTACCACACGAGGGTATGATGCCATATGAGTGATAGTCGATCATTTGACCAAGAGTGCTCACTTCCTACCGATTCATGAGACATATTCATTAGAGCGGTTGGTGGAACATTTCATTAACGAGATCGTAACTCGTCATGGTGTGCTGGTGTCTCTTGTGTCTGATCGTGACACCCGGTTTATGTCTAAATTTTGGAAGAAATCCCATGATGTGATGGGGACGAGGTTACAATTAGTATGGCTTATCATCATCAGACGAGTGGTCAGTCGGAAAGGACGATTCAGGTGCGGGAAGATATGCTTCGGGAATGCGTCATTGACTTTGGAGGAAGTTGGGATGACCACTTACCCTTAGCTGAGTTCTCATATAACAATGGTTACCATGCCAGCATTGGTATGCCTCCTTATGAGATGCTAAATGGTAGGGGATGCAGAACACCCGTTTGTTGAGGTGATATCGGCCATAAAGAGTTAGGGAGCGTCGAAGTGGTCGAGGCTACAACTGAGAAGTAGGAAAGGATCAAAGCCTTCATAAAGGCAGCCAAAGATAGACAAAAGTCGGATGCTGATAAACGACGTAGACCGATTGAGTTCCAGGTGGGTGACACGGTTATGTTGAAAGTCTCGCCTTGGAAGGGTATCATTCGGTTTAGAAAGCGGGGCAAGTTGAGCCCGAGATACATAGGGCCTTACCGAAACATTGCTAGAGTAGGAGGGGTGGCCTATAGATTGGAGTTACCAGATGAGTTAATTCACCCGACATTCCATGTATCTCATCTGAGTAAATGTTTAGTGGACGGGAATATGGTTGTACCACTAGAGGATATCAAGGTAGATGAACGGCTCAATTATGTGGAGCAACTGGTGGCGATCATTGATCGTAAAGAGAAGAGGTGAAGGAATAAAGTGGTTCCTCTAGTGTGTGTACAGTGGAAGCACAGGAAGGGATCCGAGTCTACATGGAGACTGAAGAAGAGATGAGGCAGCATTACCCACGATCGTTTGAGGAATAACAGGTTTCGGGGACGAAACCTATTTAAGGGGGGTGGACTTGTAATACCCAGTTATTTTTTCTAAAGTTAAAGAAATAAGAATAAAGTGAAGAAAAAGAAAGAAAAGACATTTTACCCAAGTTAAGGGGTAAAAAGTGTCAAAAAGGACGAAAGGTTGGAAAAAGTGGGTGTAAAGTGGCATAGCCGCCCACTCCCTTCTGACACACCCAGATCTGCGTTTTTTAGAGAGAGAGAAAGAACAAGCAGAAAACTCTCGGCTCTAAAGAGGAACAACAAGAAAAATCAAATTCAAGGTAAAGAATTCATGGTTTTAAGTGTTCTTAACTGGCCTTGCCTCGGTTGTATGCTTATGTGTGTTTGTATGTTTGGTTGTGTGTGTTTTTAGTGGGTTTCTAGGTGGTTGAAGTCAATTGCATACGAGTTTGGAAGAAGCCATACTCAAGAGCTGCTAAGGTGAGTTCTAGGACCCCTCTTTTACTGGTTTTTAACTGATTTTGGGGCTGGAAATGCATAAATGTATTTTTTATAAATCTGGGTTTTATACTCGTATGTGTGACTGTGTGTATGTTGCTGGTATGGTGTGATTTTGGTCTGTGTTCTTGTTTGATGATGTTATGGTTGTGTTTCTAAGGCTTAGAATGCATGATTTAAGCTTAGAACATAAAAGATGATATTTAGGGACTGAATCTGATGAATAGTGTTACCTAGGCTGCTCATGCGCCCAAACAATAGTTCATACACCTAAGTTTAGAAAAACTGCTTAAGTGTTGACAAATGCGGATGGAAAGTCAATGCGGATGAAAAGTCAATGCGGATTGAAAGTCGATGCGGATGGAAAGTCAATGTGGATGGAAAGTCAATGCAGATGAATAGTTAATGTGGATGAATAATTCATGCGACTGAGGAAATGCGGATGAGTAAGTCATGTGACTGAGGAAATGCGGATGAGTAAGTCATGCAATTAAGGAAATGCTGATGAGTAATTCATGTGACTGAGGAAATGCGGATGAGTAATTCATGCGACTGAGGAAATGTGGATGAGTAGTTCATGCGACTGAACAAATGCGGATGAACAAAGTTAATGCGGATGAACAAATGTGGATAAGTTCATGCGACTGAACAAATGCAGATGAGTAAAGTCAATGCGGATGAACAAATGCGGATGAGCATTGACAAATGCGGATGAGTAAAAGAAATGCGGATGAACAAAAAAGGAAATGCGGATGAACAAAAAGGGAAATGCGGATGAACACTTAGAAAATTTTCTGACTTTTTGGGGAAAAAGTGAAATTTAGGCTTTGACTTGGGATGTCCTCAGGGGCTATGTAAGTTGACTTTTTGAGGTCATAGATGTTATGATGGGTATGTTATGATGTATATTTGATGCTTTGGCATGATGTGCATGATGTTATGCATGTTGTGTGTGATGTATGTTATGTATGTATGATTCCCTGTATGGTGATGTTGTATGTGTATGTTAATGTTCATGTTATGTATGTTTATCTTCCCATGGATTTAGATTGAATGTTAATGAATGAAATAAAAAGTACTATGTAATGTAAAGTGGAAGACAATGAAAAGAGGAACATAATGATAAGTGCATGCATTAATGAGAGAGGAAATTAAAGTAACTCTTGCAAGCCTTGTATGTGGGTTAGCTAGCACAGAAGGATGGACACCGGGGTCTGTCTTTATGACCGACCATTTGTATAGTGCTTACCCACCTTGGTGCTGGTGCCAGGCTATGTGCAGTGTGGAAGTCATTTGTGATCTTCGGCCCAGTATCCGAGTTATGCATAATGTTCGGGGTGTAGTATACAGTGGTTTATAGTGGTTACCCTCCTCGGTGCTGGTGCCAGACTATGTGCAGTGTGGAAGTCATTTATGATCTTTGGCCCAGTACCCGAGTTATGCATAATGTTAGGGGTGTAGAATACAGTTGGGATCTTTGTCGCTTACCCCGGTGCTAGTGCCAGGCTATGTGCAGTGTGGAAGTCAAATATGAACTTCGGCCCATTACCCCATTTGTTTGGGGCATAGCCGATGACACTGACCCAGATAGTGATAAAGAATGTGATAAAGAAGGAAAGAGTTAAAGAAGTGTTTGATGAACAGTAAAAGAAGATAAAAATGATATTATCTATGTCTACGTACAATGTGTGATCACTTGTGATAGTAATAAAAATGCTTTAACGAATGAAAGGTAATGTAATGTTTTTATAAAACTAGAACTCACTCAGCAACGCTAACTTTTTATGCATTTTTCCAGTTGGCAGGTAAGGTTGCTGAGGATGGCACGGGGCAGCTACTCAGCTCTTTTGGATGGCATCTAGGTTTATAATGCTTTTGTGTGGAAATGCAACATGTATTTTGTAATTTGATAACAATGTAATATTTTGCAAAAGCTTTTTGTAATGAAATAGGTGTTTTTAATGTTCCTGCTGCAACGTTTATTTCAAATTAAAGTAATTATATGTTTTATGAGCGATGATTGGCCAGTTGTAAGCGTCCCGGGAATGGGGCCTTACAAGTTGGTATCAGAGCCAAAGTTTAAGTGAAACGGGTAATTTTTCAAAATAAACCTAAACTTAAACTAAAAATGGACGGAAAGGGAAGGGATGCCAGTCCGAGTAGCTGCATGCAATCAGGTATTTTCTTAATGTTAACCGGTATTACGTGGACATGTTATGTGGTTTATGTGTTGTATGTAGATTTTAATACTGATGTAGTCAGGATAGGTAATGCTCGGGGTATGAAGAGTAAAGTAAGTGGCTAATCACAACTGGCCACTATAATTAGGGACTTACTATGCTTGACATAAACTGAGATGTTCCCTTAATGACCGTGTTGGTGTTTGAATCTTTTAGTGTGTATTGAGGATGGCCGGTGTTAGACCTCCGAAGGTTTTGTCAGGTGAAGGTTGTGGTGGATGTGGTGCTAGACCGTGTGTCACGAGAAGCATGGCTAGGGTTGCTGAAATGGCACTCGAAGAGTCTGAGATCCCTCACCTAGAAGGCAGCGATGATATTGCTAGTCTGAGGACCACACTGAAAGACGCTATTGTTGAGGGAGTTCAATAGGTTATGTAGATGATTCTGCCATCTATAGTGACTAAGGTAATTAGGGCGGTGAAGGAGACGACCGTTATTGAAGTGAGCAAGAAGGGTAGCGGTGACAAGAATTGAACAGAAAGCGGTTTGGACTTGGCGGGGCCACTCCAAACAAAAAGGTTGTCAGGATGGATGACCGGCGTGTAGCTTCATCTAGTGCTGAGATAAGAAAGTGTGGTAAGTGTGCCAAAGGGCATATTGGAGAGTGTAGGTGGGGATCAAACCTCTGCTTCAAGTGTGGGAGGCCCGGTCATCTGGCAAGAGATTGTGGGGTGGTACGGTGCTATAATTGCAGTGGAATGGGTCACATAAGCAGGGACTACAAGGAGCCAAGGGCAGAGAGTTATGAAGCCAGGAAGACAACCAAAACTGAAGGGCAGAGGCTGAGCATAGGGTCTTCACGATAATGCAGGAGAAGGCTAGGATGAACCCCGATGTCATGTCAGGTACGTATCTTGTAACCAAACTTTTGCTTTTGTGTTTTTTGATTCCAGAGCTAGTAAGAGTTTTATTTCTGCTACCTTTTGTGCTAATTTTCCCATTAGGAGTAGAAGTATTGATGAGCCTTTGATGTAGAAACTGTCATAGGTAAGTCTACCAGGATTTCTGAGGTGATAGAAGGCTGTGACATGGAACTAGGAGGTCACAAATTTCCTATTTGACCATTTGTGATGACCTTAGGCGGGTTTGATGTAGTTCTAGGAATGGATTGGTTGGCGGACTACGAGGCGAGCATTGTGTGTCACAAGAAGACGATTCATTTGATGGCGCCTGACGGGAGTTCGGTAACGGTTTATTGGTGATCGAGTCATTACGATTTCGAAAGTGATATCGATGGCGGTGGCGGGAAAGTGCATGAGCATGGATGTAGTGCCTGCCTGGCCTACGTGAAGGATGTGGACACGGCAACACCATAATTTCCAATGGTACCGGTTGTGTGTGACTTTCTAGATGTATTTCCTGAAGACTTACCGGGAGTGACACCAGACCGCAGGATTGAGTTCCTGATTGACTTGATACCGGTTGCCCAACCTGTTGCCAAGGAACCGTATCCGTTGGCTCCGACTGAGATGAAAGAGTTGATGGAGCAACTGCAAGAGCTGCTTGATGAGGGGTTTGTTAGACTGAGTATCTCTCCTTGGGATGTTGCGGTCTTATTCTTGAAGAAGAAAGACAGTAGTATGAGAATGTGTATAGACTACCATGAGCTAAACAAGTTCACGGAGAAAAATCGGTACCCCTTACCAAGGAATGATGATCTGTTGATCTGCTTCAGAGTGCTAGTGGGTTCTCGAGGATAGACCTTCGATCTGGTTACCATTAGCTAAAAGTTAAGGAGCAGGATATTCCTAATATATCTTTGTGCAGGGACAACTCAAGACAAACAAGAATGCCTAAATCATTAACAATGGATGTTCCAGGCACATGACAGGCAATAGGTCTCTACTCCGGAACTTTGAAAGGATTGATGGAGGGCTAGTTGCTTTTGGAGGAGATGAAGGTGGTTACATTTCAGGAAGGGGCTAGTTGCATGCCTGAAAAGGAAGCAACATAAGGTATCTCACAAGCCTAAGGAAAGTAACTCCATCACTACACCCTTACACTTGTTACATATAGATCTCTTTGGCCCTACTAGTGTAATGAGTCTAGGAAGGACCTCTTACTACTTAGTGATCACAGATGACTTTACAAGATTCATTTGGGTCTTTTTCCTTACTTATTGATGATTGATCTACATTCTCGGCTGATGACATTAAATGATTTGAGGACGCTGGGCGGCCAAGCTTGCTTGCGCTTGGGCTGTTTCGCCGTGGCTTGGGGTATAACGGTTCGGAGAGATCGACGAGCACCTCACACTGCCATGCGCTTTTGAATCAATTCTGGGGTGATCTTTGACCAACCGATGCAGCGGGAATGGGATATTGAATGAAAGTCAATCGAAGAGACAAGTGACTTCCCCTTTTTTTGCTAAGGAAATCCGCTAACACGCTAAATGATTCCTGAGACGACTGTTATCTATGGCTAGAGAACAGCCTACATCCGAACTCATACCAAAAAGCCTATGGATACTGGCACCTATTCTATTTCCATTGGACATTTTAAGTCTTACTTATTTGGACCAGGGCGGAAAGACGAGTTACTATTTCACGAGCTCATTTGGACTCATAAATCAAACTCCTATGATAGGATGAGACTCTTGAGATTCTGAAGAACTTCATCTTAAAAATTGAGAATCAATCTGATCACAAGGTCAAAATAATAAGATGTGATCAGAGAACTGAATTCAAGAACCAAGTCCTTAATGCATTTTGTGATGACAAGATACAAGATAATACAGTGCTCTGAGGAGTCCTCATCAAAATAGTGTTGCTGAGAGGAGAAACAGGACACTGATTGAAGCTGCAAGAACCATGTTTTCTGACTCTAAACTGCCAATCACCTTCTAGGCAGAGGTAGTCAACACTACCTGCTATGTGTAGAATATAGTTGTATAGTTAAGACTCATGGCAAGACTCCTTCTGAACTTTGGCATAAGAGAAAACCTTTCATTGGTTTTCGCAGGTCATTTGGATGTCCTTACACCATCTTGAATACCAAGGATCAAATTGCCAAATTTGCTGAGAAATCAGATGATGGACACTTCATTGGATACTCTTCCCAAGCTAAGGCTTACAGAGTATACAATCTCATAACTAGAATTGTTGTGGAGTCAGCCAATGTGACTTTCAATGAACACACACCCTGTGTGGCTGGTTCTGGTCCTGATTGGATTTTTTATCTTGATTTAGTTACCAACTGTTTTAACAAATCTTGTGAGACTGTTTCAGGATCTGCTAAAATCTTACCTACAGGTGATCCTGATCCAAGATTTGAGCTTAGAAAACCTTCAAGAAATAAATCTTCAGCTCCAGTAGGAACTACTTCTGCAAATGAAGTTTCTATCAGCACCACAATGACAAACTCAGCTGGTACATCTGGTATGCCTTCAAATGCCAGCTCAGAGGCTCCACAACCAGATAAAGATACTTCACATGCAGAAGACAATGATGGTAGTGGTGAGAGTGATCAAGACTTTCTTGATGCTAATAATCACTCCATAGATAACATCAATGATGTCACAGACTCCTTGGATCAAGTTTCTCTTGATAAGTGTGCTGATGTAGTGGGAGAAACATCTATGCCAGATTTAAATTTCTCTAATTTAGATATTTCTAAGCAACTTGCTGTGCTCCCTCAGCTAAGGATCCACAAGTCTCATCCCACTACAAACATCATTGGAGATGTTGTCTCTAGGGTAAGAACAAGAGGACAAACCCATGAAGCAAATGTTTGTCTTCACTCTTGTTCTTGTCCCAGATAGAGCCAAAGAAAGTTGATGAGGCTCTAAAGGATGGAAGTTGGGTTGAAGCTATGCAAGAGGAGCCGCTTCAATTCAGAAGATAGAAAGTTTGGAACCTTTGTCCTCTTCCTCATAGGAAGACTACCATTGGAACCAAATGGGTGTTTAGGAACAAGAAGGATGATAGAGGTTTTATCATCAAGAATAAAGCTAGACTAGTTGTTTAAGGACACACACATGAAGAAGGAATTGACTACACTGATGTCTTTGCTCCAGTGGCAAGACTGGAAGCTGTTAGGATATTCCTGGCATTTGCTGCATCCAACAACTTCAAGATCTATCAACTTGATGTGAAGTGTGTTTTTCTTTGTGGAGTGATTGATGAAGAGCTGTATGTCAAACAACCACCTGGTTTTGTAGATCCTGATCATCTGATTATGTCTGCAAGCTTGACAAAGCTCTTTATAGGCTGCATCAGGCACCCAGGAAGTGGTATGCGACTCTATCTCCATATCTTTGCAAACATGGATACAGGTTGGGTACTATAGATGGAACTCTCTTCATCAAAGGACAGGGAAATGACATATTGCTAGTTCAAGTGTATGTGGATGACATTATCTTTGGTTCAACTAATCCAAAGCTCTGCAAAGACTTTGAGAAGCTGATGAAGGACAGATTTGAAATGAGTGTCACAGGGGACTCAATTTCTTTTGGAGCATTCAAGTAAAGCAAGTTGAAGATGGCATCTTCATTAGTCCGTCAAAGTACGTTCAGGACATACTTAAAGGTTCAACATGACTAATTGTAAGATTCCTAAGACACCCATAGCTAGGAATCACTCCTTTGGACCTAATCTTGAGTGGGAGTGTGTAGATGAACATCTATACAGGGCTATGATTGGGTTTCTTATGTACCTTACTACTAGCAGACCTGATATCATGTTTGCCACATGTATTTGTGCAAGATATCAAGCCAAACTTAGGATGTCTCACCTTATCATTGTTAAAAGGATTCTAAGATACCTCAAAGGTGCTTCAACACTTGGTCTGTGGTATCCTAAGAATTCTGACTTTAATCTGTATGCATATACAGATAGTGATTATGGTGGTTGCAACATGACTGCAAAGTCTACATCTGGGGGATGTCAATTTCTTGGTGGAAGGGTTGTCTCATGGGAATGCAAGAAACAATCATGTGTCTCTGTATCAACTGCTGAAGCTGAATACATTGCTGCTGCAAGCTGTTGTGCTGAAGTGCTTTGGATTCAGAATCAGATGTTGGACTATGGGTTAAACTTCAAGGAGACTCCCATTCACATAGACAACAATAGTGTTATCTCACTCACAGAGAATCATGTGCAGCACTCTAGGACCAAACACGTCAACATCATGTATAATTTAATAAGAGATAATTATGAAAAGGGATTAATTAAACTAGTCAAGGTCCACATAAATGAACAATATGTTGATCTGTTTACAAAAGCTTTTGATGAGCAGAGATTTAAATATCTTGTATCAGCTATTGGGATGATAAAATTTGAGTAGGTTTTTCTTAAAATTAATTTTTATTATTTCTTAAAATATGTGTCCTAAGTTGTCTAGTTCATCACTTCCATAAGCTCTTGTTTTCTTTGGATGAAAATCTTTTTAAAGACTTTCCTTAGATTTCTGAAAGTTTTGATCCTTTGGAAGATATACTTTTATCTTCGGAAGAAAATCATGCCCTCAAAACAAATAACAGTCTAAGAAATTTACCTTCAGAAGAAATTTTTGAAATATCTTTTGAAGCTTAAATACTTGTCTCAGACACTTATCTATTTTCAAAGACAATTTTCTTCCGAAGCAAATTAACTCTCGGAAGCTTTGTTCTTTTGGACAAAGCATTCAAGTCTTATTTTTTCTTTCGAAGCAAAATGTTCCCAACTCTTAGAAAATCTTCTGAAGTCATTTTAGCTTCGGAAGCTTTTTCAATTAAACTTCCGAGGATAATTTACGTTCAGAAGGTTTTTGACTTCCAAGAAAACTACTTTTTGAGCAAAAGTAAACTACTTTTTTAGAGGTGGGGCCGACATTCGGATTTCAAAGTTTATCATCTTTCATAAACTTTATCTAAAATCATTTTTCACATATAAACACAACGGTTTCCCCCTCTTTCTATCATCTGCTTCTTTTCTCCAAACCTAAAACCCCAAATTTCTATCTAAAATCACTTTCTTTCATCTTTCTTCATCATTAAGCTCTCTCCAAATTGCCAACCCTCATCACAGAAATGACCCGAACTTTACCATGCAGTTACACAGACAACATAACCAGGTTGTTCTGTTAAGCTATGAGAAAGATCCTTATTTCTCATAGGTTTTCCGTTTCTTAGTTCTGCCAAACTACTTCACCTCCCTAACCATTGATCCTCCACTTTATGAGGATCATTTGCCAGAATTCTAGAAGACCTGCCAAGAGGTTGTAATGGATAGGGAGAAGGCACTGTCTGTCACAGTGCAGGGGAGAACAGTCTTCATCACTCCGGCCATCATGAACATGCATCTTCAGCTGGATGATAATGAAGGTGAGGTGTTCTTCCAAAGGAAGTTGTAAATCATCCTTTGGAGCAGATGGGTTATGAGAAAGACTACTCTGTCAAGACCTTCAGGAAAGGGAAGGTCTCATCCCAATGGAGATTCCTACTCCATGTGGTTATCCACAACTCATCAAACAAGCATGGTAGATGGGACTAGATTCCTAAATATCTCTCCTTCATTGTCCATGGGATGGTTCAGGGGCTCAAGTTCAGGTATTATCAGTTGTTATACTAATCTGCTTGCAAACTTGGACTCCTTAGAGTATTACATGTTCCCTAGATATGTTTAATATATTCTTAATATGAATTGGGCTCACAGTTAAGGGGAACATGTAATATTCTTAAATTGGGATAAATGAAGCCCGACATCTTTAAAACTTGAGAGAAAACCCACTGTTGGCTCTCTGGGGTAGAAACAGCCCTGGTCCCAAAAATGTTAGAGCTCATTACTCAAGGTGACAAATTAGCAGCACCAGCTAATGTTGAACCCACAACTTCTATATCCCAACCACCTCAACATCCACAAATCACCCTAACCTACCAAAGAAAATACATACGAACCCTTACTCAGCCTATTCAGTCTATGCAGGCCCCTATACACTCACCCACATAAGAAGAAGTAGATACTGGAGCTCCCACTTCTCCTGAGGAGCAGACCACTCCCATTACTTCAATTATCAGTGCTGAGGTTCCTCATGCTCAGCCTGATGAGCTCATAAGCCAAACTACCTTAAGCCATCACTCTGAGTCTCAACACTCAAGTGATCAACCTTCAAGGGATAGTTACCACCCCCAACCTTTATATCTAAACCAACCAATCCCTAACCTTGACTTCTATACTGATGAAGATCAAGGTTTAGGAGTATCATGACTCTCTCTTCTTTTCCCCTACTCAATGAGAGATGAATGCTCCTGAGTTTTCTATTTCTATCCCGCATCAGTCACCTACTACAGAGGCGGACACTTCTGAACCTGTTAAGGATATCCATATGGAAGAGGCTCTCACTTTTGAAAAAGATTCCATCATTAAGACCTCAACCATGGCAACTCAACCCATTGACATCTCAACTGAGACTGTCAATGAGCAAAGGAAATCCAACAGCCCAAAACCTCAAGTTGGTGGTGAGAGAAAGGACTTTGGTCCAATCATCTCATCCCCCAATGATTCTTCTGATAAAGATGAGGGGAATCTAAGACTAAAGGTGCAAAAACTGTCTAAAACATGCACCTATTTAGTCTCCAAGGTTAGTCACCTTGAATCTCAAGTGCCTACCTTGCAAAACAGGGTCAATGATCAGCAACTTGAGAATTCATATCTTAAGGACAAACTAGTTGGGAGACCTTTAAGAAGAGCTCAACCAGGAATACAAGAACTTATGGATGTGATTGACCTAACTCCTGGCTCACCTATGCAAGTGGGTGATGCTACCAAAAAGGGGGAGAAAGTCATTACAATCACAGAACCTGGGAGTTCTTCAAAGAGTATGGACATTGAGGACTCACCATCCCACTTGAAATTGTGCATACTCAGCAACTTCCTCAAGTTCATACTGATATGGACTCTATAGACTCCTTAATACAAAGTCTGTTTGAGGAAGGGATACCAAGGGTCGTGTCATCTCCACCATCTTCTCACATCATTGGGTGGAGTTATGACAGCAACATAAGAGCCCTTATCATTATTAGAGTTCAAGGGCAACAAGAGATCTTCAATTTTCACACCTTGAACTTCTTTGAAAGTCTGGATCCAGTCAACATGTCATTGTCAATCCAAGCCAATCAAGACAAGTTGATAGGATGGCTTAAAGAATCCAGGACAAGATCAATGCAAAGTTCAGCTTTAGAAGAAGACTAAGGCAATGAAGCAATGCCATCGGTCAACTGGATGTTGAGGCGGACCTAAGATTAGTTTCATTGGGGAAACCTTGACTGAAGGCCCAGTGGTAGAACTGAGAGCCCTGTCCTATCAACATCAACTACTGTAGAGATCTATACCCTTTTGAGACACCTGTTGGTGAAGGTGCTTCTCAACCTCTCTCTGGCCAGAGCTCAGAAGCTACATCAAGCAATGAAGGCCAAAGCACTCTCCACCCTGAGTCACAAAGGTCTGTGAGTAGCAAAGGGGAAAGAAAGATGACATCTAAGGAGAATGAGGAGGAGAAAAGAGAGAGAGGAAAAGGAAGCTGAGGGGAGAAAGTTGCTTTCTGGGTCTGGAAGAATTATGGAGAGTGCAATCAGGCTGCCCCCAGACCAACACTCAGGATGATGAGTTGAGGGCAGTCAGGATCAATTACCTACAGACCAGGAACTATGACATTGACAATGTCATTTCTCTCCCCTTGGAGGAACTAAATGAACTGGTTGACAAGAAAAGGTCAAAGGAGAAGAAAGAGGCTAAAGATGCAGAGTTACTGGTACAATCAAAAAAGACTGAAGAAAGAAAAGATTATACAACCATGTGCCTACTCTCTCCCCAGTTCAAGAAAGTCATACATATGAGGATGTGGTTCAACAAAAACCTCAGGCATATAAAGAAGAAGACAGGATCAAGATGATCAACTACCTGAGTGCCACAGGCCTCTATCAGGCAGAAGCATTTCTTCTCTTATTTTATGAGTATGTTGAGTTTGAGTATCTCAAACAACTTGAACTTGAGATAGTCTAGGAAAGACAGACAACCAAAAGAAAGCTAAGGAAAGAAGCTGCTAAGTCAAGAGCCATCATTTAGAAGAGCATGAAGAAGTCTGCAGACAAGCAGAGGATGATGAGCTTCTTGAAGCTGTATGGATTCTCTAGAAGGAGACTTGGCCCCATGTCTCTACCCACTATGGATGAGCATATCAGGATGATCAAGCAGAAGATAAGGAGTGGAGAGCTGATTGACTTACACTCCCCTCCAAGTCAAGCTCCACCTGAAGTGGAGGCTAAAGTTGAACAGCCAGAGACAACATAACCTGGACCTCCTGCTGAATCTCAGCAAGCTTCATCTTCTGATCCACAGTAGGGTCAACCTCCTTCTCCTTCTGAACCTATGAGAGAGGAAGACCCAACTGAGAAAGACATTAAAGATCAATCAGGTGTTGCAGGCCAGTCTTCTCAGTTAAAATACAAAAAGAAAGAAAAGGATAGCTTCAAAGCCAAAGCCAAAGAAGAAGAAAGCTGCATCCTTTTTGAACCTCAGGATGAGTCAGAACATCCTGAGGGTGTGAAACCAGAGGATGCTCCATCAACTCCCAATCAAGTAGCTCCTCTCGCATCAGGAAGACCCATCTGTCATGGACATACACCACAAATCCGGAAAGATGGCATGTCATTAGAGATCAAGGCATTGAGGATGTCTACACATGGAAAGACATGTTCAATCAGCCTCTGCGTGATTTCTTTGACATGAGAAGACACTTTGAGTGTTGAAGGATCCTGATCATCGTATTAAGAAGGGGTTGGTCATTATCCTGATGAGGACTATAGATATCTGAAGTCTTAAAGGTGTTTTGGTAGCATCAGCCTGGGGGGAGTTTGTAGAGATTATATGAAGAGGCTGAAGTAACCAAACACTCAAAGTCTTTCTGCATGCATGCACACAAGTACCGAAGAAGAATGCTTTGGAACTTTCACACAAGCAACAGAAATATTCTAAGTGTGAAATCTTCCGAAGCCAAGACCAAAATCTTCCAAAGCAAAGATGAAGTCTTCCGAAGCTTAACACTTGAAGACAGATTTCTTTTGAAGAATTTTAACAACATGCTTTATCTGTTGTACTTTTCCATAAAGTTGGACCCCTTTTCGCTGCAACTCTGTAAAGTCACCAACTTACATGAGTTGGTGAAAAGGTCCATGCTTTTGGTAACTGTATATTGAGGTCTTGAGTCTGTAACTTTCTACTTGATGTACTTTATGCTTTTGTAATAGATAAGGATGTGAGCTATGGCATATCATAGTCAAAAAGTTAAAAAGGCAATCTACCTTTTTGACTCTACAATTGATTTTGTGTTGCGTCTAGTCAATTGTATCCAGCTGGCCTTCAAAGTATGGCCGGCTGTAGGATGTAGTATAAGTATCACATGTTTTTGTAACTTTCCTTTATGCTTTGTAACACTTGTAATAAAACATTGAGAAAGCAATATGCTGCAATCTTCAAAACCATCTCCTTGTGTATCTTGCTCTTTTGTTCTGTCTCTTAATTACTTGTGTTTTTGATGTCTTTACTTGTGGTTAATCCAGTTCACAATTTGATTAAGTTAAGTTACTCTTTTCTTTATGTTGTTATGCTGTAAGTGACCACCCTTCACCGGTCCTGTAGTATCAATCTTATTTCAATTTTCCTAAAATTACTATTGATACTTTCAAAAGAAACCTAAATTTAGTATTGATTATTTCTATTTAATAATAACTGTATATCAGATTTAAATTTAAATGTCACACGATATATTCATAGAATACAATTGCCACGTAATATTTATTAGCAATATGATTTTAAAAGAAATAAGATTCAAAAAATTATTTATTGAAAAATAATTTTTAAAAACATTAAATTTCAAACTCAATCTGCAATTCAATTTGAGATTTTATCTAAAATAACTAACTAAATTATTTAGAACATGAAATTAAAACTAACAATTTAAATATTCAAAGAGAACATATGTTGTTCACAATTTTGATTTCTAATGATCACAATCAATCAGAGTATTTTGAGTTAATAATTAATCAATCAGTATTAAAAGTAACTTCTTCAAAGGATCTTGACATATCTGTCATGATTCGTTTATAAAGGCAGTAAATGTATAATAATCCAATAGAAACTTACTTTATTGAGTTATTATGCTTGAGTAGGAGGTATTGTAAAACTAATTAAACTTTTATCTTATTCTTTTAATACTTATCTTATAAAACATATATGTTATATTTCCTTATTTTTTACACTTTTAATTACGAGAAACTACAATACAAATTTTTTACACTTTTAATTACGAGACACTACAATACAAAGAAATATTCTAAAAAGATAATTCTTAAGTTTGAGAAGTTTTTAACTGAATTTGGTTAAAGATTTGTATACAAAAAATTGAAATATTTATAAACATCAATATTGCTTTTATATATTTATTTTTTTAATTTATTTTACATATATACACATTTATTTAATCGACCTTCACACACGTATATATTATAAACTTTGTTAGGTGAGGACCGTACATTGGATGGAGTACTAACTGATCCATGTGTATATCGAATCAAATAGTGCGGAATCCTATTTGATTGGCGGTCCAATCAGTGAGAAAGTTAACCCGATCGATATAAGATTAATCTAAACGTGAAAAACGAATAGCAATCGATCAAGAACAATCTATGAACTTCGACTGGCTTTCTTGGGTGTTCTGGACGGCTAGGGTACGTGTATGAGTCAAATTCTTCAAAGTGTTACATTTTTCTACGAATTAAGTGGTATTTATAGGTTAGGGTTACTCATCCATGCGACTGAACCATTCGCATGGTTCAGTCGTGCGACTGAGTCATGCGGTTGATCCATTCGCACGACTGAGTGTTTAGTCGTGCGACTGAGTCAATCTCATGTTACCATTGTGCGACTGATCTAGTCTCCTGGTTCAGTCATGCGACTGGTTCATTAGCATGAAGTTGTTCATGCGTGTGGTCCATTAGCATGGGCCATTTGCATGAGAACTTCATATGACTAAGTTTGAATATGTTTCACAATCATCATTTGACTTAGATCTATTCAAACAACCACAAACCTATATAGTTAGTTTAATAAGCATTACTACATAATAACCAATGAAATATTAAACATTATAAGCATAAACCACACATTGTATTTCATTCAACCATCCAGTTACATATATGTAAGACATGAAAGACTTTTTACATTAAGCTCATAAACTAGGTACATATGTATCTACAAACTCCCCCTTGGACCTAGTTTAATCTATTGTCTAACATTCTTCATCAGCTCTTCATATTTCTTGTACTTCTCCTCTCTTGTGACTCATGCATGTATTTCAAAAGCAAAGCAAAGTCATATCACATTCTGGAATTGGAGAGCTTGTACAATATCCTGCATGTCATAGAACAGTGGCCACTTGTATAAGGTATAAACATCATCAGCCGACAAGTTAGTGAGCCACATCGGGTCAAACACCCTGATGGTTTCCATGTTTCCATTTATGTTCAGAACTATGACCACTTCACTCGTTCACCAGTCATAGTACCACCACTTAAAGTGTGGAGTGAAGTCCTGAGGCATTTCCCTTAGAGGAATTCTCAACATTATGCGCGAAGGACTCCACTTCAGCATAATCTTTGGCTTCCCAGTAATGGTATCAACTTCAGATCTTCTGATATACCTGTTGATTGTTGAGGTTTGAGTTGACCCACCGAGTGTGGTACTCTCTCTTTAAAGCAGCTTCAAACCAGCCTGACATCTTTCAAGGGTCAGCATATAACAGCTTCAACTTGGCCAGCTGATTAAGCTTAAAATTGGGTAGAGTCTTCAGATCGTGTGGGAATCTGAAATACTCTATACCTTTTTCTCTTTTCATGGCATATACATTCAGATCCTCAAAATAAGCCCATGCGATGATCTTGCCTGACACCTTTAAGTGTTTCTTGACTTTGTACAGCTTGGTGTAGACATTTGGCTTTGTGCAATGCGCATGGCTCAGATCTCAGCAAAACATGTCACCCATTCAGCTTTTTTGATGTTGACATCAGCGTTTGAGGCTTGGGCTTGGTCTTTCTTCTTCTCCGACTCTTGGTCCATCTTATCCAGAGTTTCAAAAGTATCACTAACAAGGGAGTCACCCAGATTGGGGACTACATTTCCCTCATTGTCAGCATACTCTGGATAATGTTGTGCAGTGACGTCTTCCATCTCAATTTCATCCACATCGTTAAGCTCATCGTCACTATCTATGTCCACAGTAGGAGCATCCTTCCCAATCTCATCAAGATTCAGTCAGAATCTCAGCCAGTTGCTCATCAGTAAGGTCGTGAATTATTTCTCCTTCTTCAGGAGTGTAACTCACAGACCTCCTGATGATCCCTTGCAGATCAAGTATCATTGTGAGTTGAGACTTGATCTACTGAAGGGGAGCAACGTCATACTCATCTTGCTGAGATCTATGATCTGCTTGATTTAAACATATAAACACATCATGCATCAGTAAATAATCAAGACATTATACATTAAATATATATACATTAATATTCAAACATATACGTTTAATACAATATTCAATTTACACATGATTTAAATTACACCAAACTCTATGCATTACTTTTATCTTGGATCATGTGTTCTTCTGCTGTCGGGGCTGATGTCGAGGCACCTGGATCTTGAGTCTTTTTGGTTCGCCTCTCGTTTGCTTCCTGTGCACCCGAAGCAGATGACTTTCCTCCTCCTTCAGAGTCTCCTCCATCCTTATCATCACCTTCATCATCACCATCATCATCACTATCATCACCATCATCTCTGTCTCCCTCTCTGATCTTTAGAGGCTCATCCTTTGTGCCCTTAAGTTTGAGCAGGATGGTCCTCTTAGCATCCTCCAACTCCTGAATCTTTTTAGTAGATAAGACGTTTTGCTCCTTGAGTGGGAAATCTCTAGACTCTGAGCAGCCATTTGTTGTGCCTGCTGCTCAATCTGCTACGCTGCTGAGACATCTACTGTGATTGTGCAGCAGTAAGCTCCACTAACTGACAAATCTGAGCAGTCTTCTCGTCATCGCCTGCTAACAGCTTCAGTACCATACGGTTTAGTGCTGAGAAATGTTCCTCTACCCTACTGGGAGGTAGAGATGATCCTGATGAAAAGGAGGAGTAAGATAATGGTCCTGCTTGGTGGCTAGAGGTGGTGGTGGTGGTAGTGGTGTATACGGGAGGTGGTATTTGTGTGGGTGGTGATGGGTAAGCTGAGGTGGTGGTGGATGTGATGTGGGGAAGTGGTGGAGTGGCTGAGGTAGTGGTGGTGTGTGTGGTTGCAGTAGTGGTGACAGGTGGAATGGTGGCAGTAGTGGTAACAGGTGGAATGGTGGTAGTGGTGATGGGGGGAGGTAGATGTAGTGGTGGTGTGGTAGAGGTGGTGGTTGTGGTGGTGGTGGTGATAAAGGTCGTCCTCGTCTTCTTCAACTTCATCCTATGGGGTTGAGCCATCCTTTTCCTCCTCTTGCCTTTGAAGGTGGATGTTGCCCCTGGGATGCTGTTGGGCTGACCTGGTGAGTAGCTGGGGTCAGCTGCAGTCTCCCCAGATGTGCTAGGGCATCCTCCAACCTCCTGAATGCCTCGGTCGGTGGCAACCACCTTGCTGCCCCCTATCTTGGTGAGGGGCTCCTTATCACTCTCTTCCTCCTCATTGGGAGGACAGAAATCCTGGTGAAAACTGGAAGTGGTGGCATCTGTATGAGTAGGGGGTGGAGATGTAGTATGTGTAGGGCTAGCCCTAGAAACAGCGGGGCCAGAATCTCCACCAGTGTCTTCGTCATCATCATCGGAGTCATCAGATGGAAGAGCAATCTGCTCAACATCTGAATCACTCTCCTCGTGGTGCCACTTACACCTTCCTGGCGCCACGTACTCCTCCCTGGCTAGATGCCCGATCAGTCTCTTTACACAGGGTTTGACCTGTTTTCCCCTGTGGACCTTCATGTGGCCCAGTGTCGTGTCATCCATCACCTCGAGTGACACCGCATCCTGGATCTCCTTAGGTAGAGAGGGCAGCCTCTCATCAATAATCATCTGAAGAAACCTTGGGTACATGCACAAACCCTCTCTGCCTTTAGCTTCCAGATTCTTAATCAGGTATGAGAATATCATGCTCTAGAAGCTGAAGGGGTGGTTCAACACCAGTGACACGTAGGCATTTTGAATCTGGTCTGCTAGATCATCAAAGCCACCCCTCCTTGAAGCTATGCACTTAAGTATCACATGTGCTAAGTACTTGTACTGGGGACACAAGTTGCTTTTGTTTAGCACCGCTGCATTTATGTTCCCAGAGTACTTAATCCTAAGGAAACACCCTCTCACTATCAGAGGGTGTAGCCTGGTCGGGTGATCTGCATCGTCACCCAGATCTAGTATTGATGAATATCTTCATCCGTCACCTTGATATCCAGGCCAAATATAGTACTCCGGATGCAGTAGGGCTCATGAGAATAATCAACCAATGCACCCTCCTAGAAGGCCTGCTGTATAGACCTGTAGGGAGTGCACGGTGTAGATATGGCTCTGTGGATCCGTGACCTCTTCAAAAAAGCTATGATGCCAGCAAACTCGGTAGTGTTCCGAGTTGTGGCGTCCAGATGCGCACAAATGTTGTGCTTGGTGTTTATGGTCCACCTATCAGCCATCATCTGTAGCAAAAGAGCATACAAGTTAGTCCATCACACAACAGAAACCATTGATTATTAACCTGTTTGAGATCAATCTGGTTTAATCGTGTGATTGAACCATACGACTGGTTCAGTCGTTTGACCTAACATGCGACTGGATACAATCGGGTGACTATTCATGCGATTGGGTTCAATCGGGTGACTGAGCCTACGATTGGTTCAGTCGGCCGACTGAGCTCATTCGTATCATTCATTCGGCTGACTGAGTCATTCGTCCAGCTCAGTCGGGCGATTGTAGTTCATCCGGGTGTCCAGTCGCATGACCCACTGTTTGTTCGATTGAAATTTGAATTCTGACCAAATCTAAACATTAGACATCGTGGCTTGGTTCAATAAACTCGCAATAACCCTACTAAGTATCTTATAACCTTGATTTTAACATTTTACTTAGTTTTATTAGGTTATTTGTCCAACTTAAGTCTCGGTTCTTGTTAGGGCCGAAAATTGTAAATTTGGAGTCAAATCGACTGAAATTTGGTATATTGTACCGCATTATACCTGTGTAAACACCAGAGATCGTCAGAATATTGAAATATGAAGTCAAATTAGGTCAGAGAAAATTTTGGCAGAGTAACGGTATGCTGTGCGAATTTAGGGCGAATGAAGGGTGATAAGTTTATGCGATCGACTATGGCCCTATTTATACTAAATCTGGTTTCAATCGGGCGACTGGACCCATTTGCTTCTTTCATTCGGGCGATTGGAACCCAGTCGGATGATTGGTTCAGTCGATCACTTTCAGTTGGCCGACTAGGTTTCAGTCAGGCAACTGACTCATTCGGACAACTCCATTCAGGCGACTGGCTCAATCTTGTAAGCCATTCGTGTGAATGGTTCATACTCATGCTCCATTCGGTTATATAATGCATAAGTTTGGTCCAATCGGACGACTGGTCCATACTCATGGTCTAGTCGTGCGAATGGATCATACTTATGGTATTGACTTTATGACCATTTGACATTTAACCCCATTTAACAGTTGATTGAACATTACAAGCATTTGATCATCTCCGACATGATCATTTTAACTTTGAAAACTTTTGATCACCTCAGTCGTGATCCTTTTAAACAAAACACATTCCGTCACCTCAGACGTGACCCATTTAACATTGAAAGCATGTTTGGTCACCTCAGACGTGACCCTTTTATGTGATTAAATCCCAGATTGAATTCCATGACATAGTCCGACATATAACCTAAATTGACAAACTTAAACAAAAGAAACTACTAGAAATAAGGACAGAATTTCAGACAAATTTTTGTGATTTTGTGTAAGGTGGAAATCCTAAGATTGAAATCTAATAGATTTATATCTTGAACAGGCAGCTTCAAGTTATTTTGACCATAAGAGAAATGATTCATTATGGAATCATACAGGTAATCAAATCATTCAGGATGTGTTACTAAAAACATTTGATGCTAGATTCTTGTTTTCGTCGAGAGTCATTAGCAAATTAAGGAAATCATACTAGTACTATAAGACACACACATTGATTTGGACTTTCAAGAATTCCTGCCACGATGATTGTCAGTATACTTGACCACTTAAATCCAAACACAAACTATTGACACAGATTGGTGATTGTTTAAGGTTTAATTATATCAATAAGCAATTGTGGATCCCACGCTTATATGGTAATCAACATTCCTCAGGAGATTTTTGAGTGGTCTACGGGTATTTTGACAAGAAGACAATATTCTTAGAGCTTTCAAAAAGAAGCCAAGCCTCAGGTCAGTGCCACCGTATAGCAGAGAGCGGCAAACAACAATGAATTCTAGAATATATAGGTTATGCTTATCCTCAGGTCAGTGCCACCGCATAGTAGAGAGGAACATAACCTATCTTCTTGTTTGAGCCAATTATTTTGTTGCACAGATCGCACCAACAACATAGGTTATCACTTTGATTGCTTTTTGCATTTTTCATCATATGCTTTGCTCATATTTTGGTCATCCGCACACATTTATGGGGTTATTTTGCTCATCACCCCTTATTGGAACTTGTTGATTGTGTTAACCAGGGATAAGATGATAACCCATAGCTTTTTGAACAACTTAGTTTGATCTTGAGATCACCAAGGATGTCTACTTATCTATCGTGTTGAATCTACCGACACATCATCTAATGGTCTAGTAACCTCCAGGTCTACTTTCTCCGTATTACCTTAATAGTAGCTAGTTTTACTATCATTTTTCCTTTTATTTTTGCTTAGACTTCTCAGACTTATACTTTGAATTTCGCATCTAATTCAATTTAAATCTTTTAAAGTCCCAAATGTTTTGTTCCTATGTATTATCATTGTCCATAGTCATTGAATCGATATCTCAGATACGATCTCATTTCTATCAGCTTGCCTGTCCTCCTCCCTCATTTTTTTAAATACTTGCTTAACCTATTCTCCCCCTAAAATTCTAAAACCGTAAGCGATTTGCATTTTTAGGATTTTAATAGGCGAAGAGTTGAAATCAATAAAATAAATTAACTAAAATAGACTAGAGTAAAAGAAAATGAACTTGACGCATCGGACTAGACCTGTTCATCTTCTGGAATTACATCACTTTTCTTTTTAACGTCGTTGATGTCTAACAAATCTAGAAAACGTGGTTCATCAAAGGCTTTTGTATAGAGGTCAGCGTGTTGAAAATTCGTATTTATTTTAATAACATCGATTAGATTCTTTTCAAAACAATCACGTATAAAGTGATATTTTATGCCGATGTGTTTGGTCTTAGGATGATGTTGGACAGGAGTTTTAGTAACGGCTATTGCAGCAGAATTATCAACAAATATAGGGGTGTTAGAAAATTTCAAACTGTAGTCTCGTATCTGCTGTTGAGTCCAGATGATTTGAGAATAGCAGCTTGCTGCAGCAACATATTCAGCTTCACAAGTTGACAACCCAACTGATGTCTGCTTCTTACACTGCCAAGTGACTAATCTTCTCCCAAAGAATTGACAACCTGCTGAGGTGGATTTGTAGTTCATCTTGCAGCCACCATAATCCGAGTCACTGTACGTGGTTAGCTCGAAGTCATCGTCATGAGGATACCACAATCCAAGTGTGGGTGTACCCTTCAGATAACGAAATATCCTTTTGACCCCAATAAGATGGTTAACCTTTGGTTTTGCCTAATATCTTGAACAAAGACATGTTGCATACATAATATCAGGTCTTGAGGCAGTGAGGTACATAAGGGATCCAATCATTCCTCGGTACATGGTGGCATCAACCAGATCACCTTTCTCGTCGGGTGCTACATCATGATTTGTAGCAAGTGGAGTCCCAGCTGCAGAAGAATTCTCCATGTCAAACCAACTGAGAATATCCCCTACATACTTAGTCTGATGTAGAAATATTCCCTTTGGTGTTTGATCCACTTGTAACCCAAGACAGAACTTCATCTCTCCCATGGCACTCATTTCAAATTCTTCCTTCATCACTGCTTCAAATTCTTTACATAATTCTTCGTTCTTGGAACCGAAGATTATGTCATCAATGTAAATTTGAACCAGTAGCAGATCACCATCCTTTTCTTTGATGAATAGTGTACAGTCAATTACACCTCTACAAAATCCGTGTTTCACAAGGTGAGTTGAGAGTTTTTCATACCATGCTCTTGGGGCTTGGTGAAGCCCGTAGAGAGCCTTATCTAGTTTGTAAACTTTGTCCTAATGATATGGATCCTCAAATCCCTCGGGTTGACTGACATACACTGTTTCCCGGATTTCACCATGAAGAAATTCACTCTTTACATCCAATTGATAGACTATAATTTTCATGTAAGAGGCATAGGCTAGGAAGATACGGATTGCTTCCATTCTCTCCACAGGTGCAAATACTTCATTGTAACCAATTACCTCGACTTGTCAAAATCCTTGAACTACAAGTCGAGCCTTGTTCCTGATGATGACACCTTGGTCATCTTTCTTACATTTCAAGACCCACTTGGTGCCAATGACCTTAGCACCTTTAGGTCTATCTACCAGTGTCCATACACCTAACTTCTTGAACTGAAGAAGTTCTTCTTGCATGGCACTCACCCATGCCTCATCATTTAGGGCTTCACTGATGTATTTTGGCTCGAACTGAAACACAAAACAATGATAAGCACCATCGTAAAGGTACCCTTTCTCCATTACCGAGGCATAATTAGCTGAATACAGCTGATTTCTTGTCTGAACTCTTGATCTTACATCCCCAATGACATTGTCCAGAGGATGATAGACATTTAGGCGTGATCCAGGAGTGGTGGGAACAACTACCTCAGAATCAATATTATGAACATTTGGTTCAGTATCTGAGGCAGTAGGAGTGTGAGGTTCCGAAGACTTAGAGGTATCAATGTCAGATGCTTTTGGACTTGCAGTAGCAGGAACCTATTGCTCCTGAGTGTCCTGACCATTCTCCATGGCTTCATCGTCAGAGGAAGAGTCACTTACATCGAGTGCTCCCCCTGAGTTGG
This sequence comes from Flaveria trinervia, assembly GCA_025506515.1. Classification (NCBI taxonomy): domain Eukaryota; kingdom Viridiplantae; phylum Streptophyta; class Magnoliopsida; order Asterales; family Asteraceae; genus Flaveria; species Flaveria trinervia. Next base: position 52,563,942 of record CM046458.1, read on the forward strand.
TTGGTGATTCACCTTGTGAGCCATATGATGTAGATTCCTATGATGGTGTGTTTAGAACATCATACATCATTTTGGCTGCTAACTCATCATCAGACGTGAAAAGAGGAATATTGAAGGACTTGAAGAATCCATCATAGTCGAAAAAGAAAGCGGGTCCTTTTCCAGCAGGAGGGGTGGTGTATCTCTGAACATCGACATTACACCACACCTCTACTTGACCCGTTGAGTTGTTGTAAACTCTCTTATTCGGTATGTTGTATCCTAGAGAGATGCCCTCTTCAGCCTTCTCGCTAAACTTCCCATCCTGAATTTTCTTCAGCAACGTGCATGGTGCTCCAAAACGGTTCGAGATATTCCAGATTTGGTTTATGTCGTTGAAGTAACTCGTAACACGTCTTGCCATGACGTTTTACTACCAGACTCGATTTAACGTGTAACACGCATTGGCTACCGCCTCATTATTGGATAGGCAGTTTCGAGTCTGCTAGCATTGTGCGTGCGGTCTCTATTAAGCTGCGATTCTTTCTCTCAGCAACCATGTTCATTTGAGAAGTGTAGGCGGAAGTGAACTAGTGCACAGTTCCCTTTTCTTATCAGAAATCCTCCATCCGTTGGTTTTTGAACTCAGTTCTGTTGTCTGAGTGTACTTGTCTTACCTTCATCTTGTAGAGAGACTCAGTGTAGTTACTAATTCTTTGAATGACTCAAATGTTTCTGATTTTGATTTCAGAAACATCACCCAAGAGAATCTTGAGTAGTCATCTGTAACTACATAGCAGTACAAGTCGCCTGCGATGCTTCTTGTACTGACTGGACCAAACAGATCCATGTGAAGAAGCTCAAGAGACAGTTCTATAGAATTAACTTTCTTTGCCTTATGAGACTTCTTTGTTTGTTTCCCTTTCTTGTAGGCGACATAAAAATCCGGGAGTTGGAAGTTCTTGACATTGACTCCTCGCACTAGATTATTCTGGATCAAGTGGTTCATCTTCCTTGAATTGATGTGCCCCATTCTCCTATGCCAAGAGATAGAATCCTTCTCAGTAGCTTTTGACAAGAAGCATTAAACTTGATGATCAGTTGTGGAGGCCTTTGATAGATCCAAGACATAAAGGTCATTATATCTTGAGGCTGACATTAATACTTGTTCCTCCGGAATCACATAGTCCTTTTTCAGGACATAGCACTTCTTATTGTCGAAAAATACCTTAAATCCTTTGTCACATATTTGGGAAACAGAAAGCAGATTATTCTGAAGTTGTTGAACGTAGTTAACCTTGTCAAACTTAACTTTCTAGTTCCCTACTTCCCCTTGAGCTGTGATGTACCCTCCTTTGTTTCCAGCAAAAGAAACATGACCTCCTTTGACTTGTTTGACGTTTCATAGGAGTGCCCGGTTTCCTGTCATGTGCCTTGATGCTCCGCTATCTACAATCCAAGTGTTTGTTTCAGCACTATAGCGGACACCCTGCACATTAAATTGAAAACATTAGTTAAGGTGAGGGACCCAAGCCTTAACCGGCTTAGGTGTCCCAGAGGCATCACACATCATAAATTCTACCATTGTCCATTAGAGGGTGAGGGAAGATCATTTTTCTTATTGTTCTCATTTCCAGACATAGACTTTTCTTTCCATAAGCCAGCTTTGTGTAAGGCATGTTTGTGATAAATAAACGACTGGCTGATAGGTTGAACTTTAGGTTCACTGACTCTTTTTGGTGGAGTCATGGAGCTTCTTTTGGAAGAGCTTGCCTTAGTGTTAAAAAGTTCAATCTTTTTCTTTGGTGTCTGATAATAAGGCAATAAGACGCTATGTGCCCATACCTTCCACAGTTGTAGCATGATCTGTTTTCAACTTGATGATTTACCTGTTTTCGTGGAGAAGTATGTGACACACGAGTGACTTTATTATGTTTGGGTTTTGTCACTTCTTGTTTAGATGTCTTATCTTGTTTAACAAAATTAATTGTTTGGACATTGTTAACAACTTTTCCCTTTTGTTTATTTGGACTTAGACATGAAGCACGTGATTGGTTAATTTGTTTGGTATTTCTTGGTTTAGAAATAGACTTTGTTGAACTAGACTTTATTGTAACCTTTTCAAATTGTTCGTCCAGATGAACGCAAGGCATTTTACCTTTTGATTTTGAAGTGGCATCCTTTTGTTTAGTGACAAATTTATTTGGTTTACATGTGGAATCTGGATCACTTACAAGAGGAGTGGAAATCACATGATCCTTGATAGGGTTATTATTTATTGGTTTACTTTTTGCATTCATCAAGGTCTCATGTGGTGGTGGTACCACCCTATATCCCAAACCCTCCCCATTGTAGCGCTCTCTCACTAAGTGTTGGACAATGTGAGAAGAACTTGTCCAACTATGCAGTTTTTGTTTTAATGAATTTACTTCTACTTCCAAAATTGACTTTTGTTTCTTAGTGTCTTCTAGGGAGTTTAGATAGAACTTAATGTCATTAGCTTGGTTAAAGGCTATAACTTTAGTTTCCCTAAGCTATTTGTTCAAGAGTTCTATCTTTTCTTTATAGTTGTGCTCATTTTGTTTTAAGACTCTATTGGCTTTAGTGCATAGTTGTAAATCCTTTACTAAGTTATCATTATGGTCTAATAACCTAGCAAATTTCATATCAATGCTTTCCTTAAATTTATTACAATCAGAACAAGCATGATTATTGAAAAGTTGAGTAGTGGTACTTACCTAAGAGGGTGAGGTTAAATCAGCCATCAACGCAGTGTTTGACTTCTCTGGTTTGGGTGATTCTGGACTTGTTGGGATTTTCCTTTCTTCAGGAAGGTGATCCACTATAGTTGCAGTTTCATTAACATTTGACATTGCGAGCTCCACTGCAATATCACCTTCGCTTGCTGAGTCGTCATCTAGATCCTCGACACTAGCAATGTTGGATTCTCCCGGAGACACAAACTGGAAGCTCCAATCTTGTCCTTCATCATCATGAGCTGTTAAGGCTTTAGGATCCTTGGTCGACGAAGTAGGACTGCTTGTGGGCTTATCCTGACGTGTGAAAGAAGAAAATGGATTCCCATTTCCCGTCTTCTTGGGCTTCACACATTCACGTTTGAAGTGCCCTTTTTCCCCACAGTTGAAGCAGGTAACTTTTGTCTTGTCAAAGCCAAAAGTTGTGTCCTTAGTGGTAATCAGATTCTGTTCGGTCTTCTTGACAAACATCTTTGCTCTCCGAACAACACTTGCTAAGGCCCATATGATGTCCATTCTTTCTAACTCTATCTCGTCTACCTGCTAGTAGTCCTCGTCTGGTAGATGGCAGTTCCCAATTTTCCGAGCAACTAGCCTATCATAGGAGTGGACAACAGCTGCTAAGAGATCCATGTGCTCCTTTGCTACCTCTACTGTCACACTCCCGAAATTCTCGGTCTTTAGTTTTGTAGCATTTGCTTTAGGTGCTATGTATTGGGTACTAGACGACCCTGACGTGTCAGATCCTGAAGTTGTAGCTTGTGATGGACCAGCTGAACTCAACACAAACGGCGTTTGAAGTAGTGCTCCAGACGTTTTGGCTTGTGGGGTTGATTTGTACGGTGCCGGATTCTGATCATATGAATACTTTTGGGCCATGTACTTCATCCTCAACTCTTCCTCCCGTAGTTTCAGAATGAAGTTATTGATGTCTAACTTCGCTAGCATATCATTCTGTCTGAGGTTGGACACAAACGAACTCCACTGCTCGGGCAAACCATCTGCAAAGTTTGAAACTTTGTCTTCCATAGAAGTAGTGACTCCATGAGTGTGCATCTCACTCATCAGATGGTAGAAACGATCAATGAAATCGTCCAAGCTCTCCTTTCCCATTAACGAGAAGTTGTCAAACTCCTTCTTCAATGCTTTAGCCTTCAGAGCTTTCAACGATGCATTTCCCTCATACCTCTTTTGCAATGCATCCCATAGTTTTTTAGCTTGCTTGTTCTCAGCAATGCATATACTTTCTTCTCTGCATTGTATTTTACCTTTTGTCCGTCAGTCATACCGATTAAGGTGAGTTTAACTCCATCTACACCTACAGATATTGATAGGATCAAAGGGAGCTCTGATACCATTTGATAGGATCAAATGTACCAATTTGTGATGATGTATGAACATAATTCAAAGAAATACAAACAAAGTAATCAAATCAAGCAAGATATCAACAAAATTCACAGTTTCATTAATATCAAGCAAAGACAATTACAAAGTAAGTTAACAGTTCTAAATCTGTTCTAAAACAGTTGTTCTCCTCTTTTTTTTTCTTTTTTTAACTACTACAAGTCTAAGCTATTTATAATGAAACACAAGGAACTAACAAATTACAAAACTAGTCCATATACTATTACAAATAGTAAAAAGACACATAAGACAACATGTTAATCTTTCTAGAGTTCTAACAATACTCCCCCTAAGATTTACATGGTCTTCGGTCTTCAAAATCTTCAATCTTGTCTTCTTTTTATCTTTCCTTCAGCTTTATCTTTCATCTTCAGCTTTCATCTTCTATCTTCTATCTTCAGACTCAAAGAAATCTTCAGGTTCTTCCTTGATCTTGAACATTGGTTTCTTTTTATATATCTCCTGTTCTTTCAAAGCATTAGCAATTGCAGACTTAAATTTGCTAGCAAGAATGCCTTGTTCTGGTTTTGCTTTATTCGACTTTATCTCCATTTTGCTCATTCTTTCCAATGTATCTTTTGATAGACATGAGATATCAATATTAGCATATAACTCAATAGGATTTCGACTTTCCGTTGAGTATATTTCTAATACTCCTTCTCTTGAAATTCTCATGAACTCAATGTCTTTGATATCCTTCTTAACAATGTTTGCATATGCAAGAGCTTTCCTTAATGATATTCTTTCCATTGCAGCATTCATCACATTTATGATGGAAAGAAAATACTTCTTATCTTGCTCTGCAATCTCTGGAGATACCTTTTCAAACTTTTGCACAAATAAAAATGATATATAAGTTGGATGCAATAGTTTCAGTTCAAAAGCACCAAAAATGATATCCTTCTTAACAATGTTTGTGTGTATGGACTCAGACGCATGAGAACTGTTCAGTCGCATGAGCACTGTACATACGCATAAGCACTGTTTAGGCGCTTTTGCACTGTTTAGAAGCATTTTCACTGTTCAGCCGCATGAAGTTCCTAAAACGTCTAACACTAGTAACTCTTGAAATATTTCAACACTTTGTAGACGCATGAGACATTTACAACGTCCAACACTTGGTTAAAATCAGACTCATTATCACTGTTTAGGTGCATGGGTTTGTGTAAAACACCCAAACACTTGTATAATTTCCTGAAAGTTCACCATGCTCTTATTTAGACGTATGAACACTAATTAGGCGCATGGATTTAACTTTGAGTTGACTTTCATGAGTCTTACACTTGTGTTTTTCAAAATTCTTCACCTGCACACTGTTTAAACATATTAGTAATATTTCATACTAATATTTAAACATTTTAAGCATATTTTTGAATTTCCTAAAATTTACATTTTAGTCCCTCAAATTTGAACTTTTTTACATTTTGCACACTCAAATTTAATTTTCAACAATTTTAATTCTTCACTTGTTGTTTAACTTTTTTTTAATTTATCTTTCCCTTCATTTTGGTCTCAAAACATAATCAAATATCTATTTTTCAACTTTGAAAGAAGCATTTCCACTTGCAAATTTATATAGGTTCATATTATCATTTTTAAAAGTTACATTATCAAACTCACATACACTTTGAACATATAGCATCATCCTTTCAATTCAACATTTTAACTTTGACTTTGATTTTCTGAGAAAAACTCTTCCATTTATTTCTCCCCCTAAACTTTTAAGTTTGAACAACTTATAAGTTTCCTAAGGTAAAATAATAAGATCACACATCTCATTGTTACATTGCCTTCACACACAGAAGATATGCATAAAATCAAAATAAAAGCAGAATCAAAATCTAGTATAAACAAAAGAATTAATGTCTGCAGTGAGATCATATCAATGAAGACCAGCACATTAAAATAAAAAAATATGAATAGTCATAGACAATGAATAAATCCTGATCAAGTGTGTTCCAGGTCAGTGACATCACAGCAAAAGAGACACAAGATCCAAGGACAGAAAATGAGTGTTTTTGACAAAATATCAACTCACTTACTTTTACAATTCTTGGATTGATTAGGGTATATTTAGATATGACATGATGTCATTCATACAAAGACTTAGAGAGCTCAACTATCATCAAGACATGCAAGAAAGAACACATACTCAACTTATTACCTGAAACATATGTATAACCAGAGCTCATGTTACTTAAATGAATAGAGAATGATCATAGATAACCATTTGATCAGCTCTAACTATCCATTTGAATAGATTGTGCACATTGGCATCTTTTGCATCAAAGAGAAAATCTAGGTCTGTAATGACTTACAACAAAGTATATCTCAGCATTTCAGGTCTATGATGACTCATAACAAAGAAGTGATATGATGCTTGTAACTTAACAAGCAATCAATTTGATAAGGTGTGCGTGGTGTAACTTAACATGCAATCAATTTGATAAGCCAATTCATCTCAAAAGTACTTAGATGAATAGACACAAGCATAAAGATTTAGTGTAATCACAAGAATTTACTTTTCCAGTATAGTAGCATGATATTGTCCACACATCATATCTGATCATGTCAGACTTTATTAATGAGTGAAATATGTAACTGATCTCACTAATGTACTATCATTTCTCACATATTGCATAAACAGATTCTTTTCTAAAAATAAACTGACAATTAGAAAAAGACTCTATTTTTGGAGTTTTGATTTATACTTTTGTATTTGGTTTTTCTAAGAAAACAAACACACACACACAAAATACAAACAGGCAATTAACATTGAGAGGATCACTTATGATGATCTTTTGATTTAGAGAGTTCACATATGATTAATAAGACCAATTGACTCCACTAAATACTCAAACCGTCCTGGTAGGAAGGCTTTAGTAAATAGATACATCAACTATTTTTCTATTGCAATTTGAATCAATATGATTAACCCTTTTTCAGAGTTATCTCTGAGAAAATGATATCGAATGTTGATATGTTTTGTTTTTGAATGTTGAACAGTATTAGCTATAATTAACATAGCAGCAGTGTTATCAATGTAAATAGGTATTTTAAGAAAATTGAACCCATAAGCCAGTAGTTGATTTTGCAACCAGAGGATTTGAGAACATTCTGCTGATGCAGCAATGTACTCAGCTTCTGTAGTTGAAATAGAGACATTTGTTTGTTTTTTACATTGCCACGAAACTAATCGGGGACCAAGAAATTTAAAAGATTAAATTTCTTAAAAGATTAAAGTTCAACTGTGAATAAAAGTTGACTTTATCAAAGCTTATTATCCCATTTGATACTGTTCCTTCTCCTGTTATTTTTCCTCCTACATCACCACCAAAGGTGACGTGTGTTCCATCCTTTAACTTAAAATCTTCTAACAAGGCAGGATTTCCTGTCATATGCTGGCTACACCCACTATCCACATACCATGTATTAAGTGGTCTTCTTGGGCATACCTGCACAACAAGAAAATTAAGTTGAGATATCCACCAAAGCCGAGATGGTCTTGGGTTTTCCAAATTTATCAACAATGGTAAATTGTTTGTAATGAAGATTATTCAATCAGGTTTATTCTTGATGAATTTACTAATCTTGTTTTGAAATTTGTTTGTGATATTTTTTAGAACATTCATACCATTTGATTGATCAATTTTTGACACGTATTGATGACTAACCTTTTTATTAGTTATTCTTACAGATCTTGGTATGAATTGTTCTTGCATATTTTGTTTAGATCTCACATAATTGTTTTTTTGAAAAGATCTCAAACCTAAAGAAGGTTGATTAGTTAATTTTTGAAATCCATCAATTTGATTTCTCATATATTGAGGATTAACATAACCTTTGCTCATGTTTGAATTTGCAAATCCTCTAGTATGTGATCTCTTTCTAAAATAACAATTTACAGTATTGTGAGTCTTCTCATCACAATAAGTATAGTATTTGTTAAAATAACAATCTGCAGTGAAATGATTTCTCATGTCACATATGTGACAATACTTGTTGAAATAGCACTCAGCAGTATTGTGATTTTTCATATCACATATTTTACAGTACTTTTGTGGAGTTATAAACAATTGTTTGTTAGCTTTTGACATTGACACTATATTTGATTCATTTTTATATTTTGGTGTCAAATAGTTAAACTGTTGTTTTTTATTTTTCATATTTTGATTTTGTGACAAATTATTTTGTATCTGTTTAATATGAACTTCCTTCTTGAATTCCTTAGGAACAAATCTTTTTGCTACAGCGAAAGTCTTAGAATCTGAACTTGATTTCAGATCAGAGTGAGATTTCTTCATAGTATTTACCTTGTTGTTTTGAAGAGAATTCATATTTAAAAATCCGGCTGACACAAATTTTATCAGTTTAAGTTTTGTTGCCTGATTTGTTGCTTCGATCAACTTTTCTGAACTTTTGTTTTGTTTAGATTTTGTTTTTGATGATTTTTTTCTTCTTCTTTGATTCTTTGACTTAGAAGAACATGGTTTACTTCCAGATTAATAGTGTTTGAATCTTTTGATGTTCCTACCTGTTGTTTATCTTTATCTTTGCTTTGAACTTTCACTTCTTCTAATACAGAATGAATTTGATCAGAAGTGTTTTGTTTTGTTTGTTTAGGTTCATAAGATTTTATCTTGATTGGATGACCATTTTTAATCTTTTCTTGATCATTTTCAACAAAAGCTTTTACATTTTCCTTTTCTTCTTCTGAATTCTTGTTTTTGACCTGAAAAGCTTTAAGTTTAGCTTTATTCTTAGGAGAATAATCATGTGTATTAAAGTTCTCTAGTAAAGTGTTTGTAATAGATTCAGGCATAGGTTCATGAGTGAAACCTAACCCTGCATCTGTTTATCTTTTCTCTCACTTACCAGTTTTTCTACAATCATTTTTGAACTTTTTACTTTAGCATGATCCATTTGAGTAGCAGCATGTGCTATCTTCTCCTATTCAAGATTTATGGTCATCTCTTCCAATTGTAACAATTTCTAATTCTTTTAGTGTTTTGTTCCATGAAGTTTGAAGAGAAATAATCTTTTAATCTGCTATTTTTTGATCAGATTTTAATTTGTTATGCATTGACTCTTCTTATTTTAGTTTCTCGTAGATTTTATATGAGTAGTTTCTATAGTATTCAACATGTTCATAGCATGATTTTATGCAGAGTTTTTCTCTCACTTCAGATGGGATTTCCGGAAAGTTTAGAGATAAGGTTTTAGATTTTGAAGATGAAGTGTCAACCTTGGGTTGATCAGACTGTGCCATTAGAGCTACTTCATCTGAATCCTCCTTAGGATCATATTTTTCACTCCAATCATAGTCATCTTCTTCATTCTCACCTTCCGCCTTTGGATCATTATTTTCTGACCAATCTTCTCCCTGGATTTCAGCAACAAGAGATAAACTTGATGTTAAATCATTTGTAAACTATTCAGCATATGCACTCCAATCATAACCATCTTTAATGCTGTATACTAAAGCTTTCTTCGTTTCATCAGATGATTTTGTTTCATCTTTAAGCTCAGGCATAGGAAGACTTTGATAAGGCTTTTGAAAAGTCTTCTGAGCTGGTTGAAACCTTTGATTGCTAGAACTTGATTAAGCATTTCCTCCATTATTCCTTGGAGCTTTGCATTCTCTAGAGAAATGTCCATAACTGTTACAGTTAAAACACCTTGATTTTGACTTCAAACCCAACAGTCTTGTTAGCACTTGGCTTATACTTCCTGTTGACATATGAGTGTTTTTGTGTCCTGTAAGCAATCATCACCATCTGCCAGTTTAAGTCAATCTCTTCAACATTTTCAGGATCCATTTCAAATAAATCCTGCAAAACAAGGTCTAATTGAGTTAAATGGCTACCTTGATATGCTTGAAAACTAGCCATAAATGTAGTGAATGCAGTTTTAGACTCTTCATCCTCTAATAGGGTGTTTATCACATCTTTAACTTTGCTAGATTTAGGAGAGTTAGATGAAGAAGTCTTTGTTTGAATATTAGATGTTTGAGACTGAGATTTAGGAGGAGATTGAGAATGAGACAGTGTTGTATAAGCAGGAGCACTAGTAAATGATGAATTAGTGAAAAATCCTGCTCCAACAAATAAATCTCTCTCTTCTTCTGTAAATTTCTCACTTTTTGTCATGAATGCATTTTTAATAGTGTTTGTAGGAGAAGCAAAAAACTGATACTGAGACATTGATGTTTCTCTATCATTATTCCTTGAGCTTTCATCAATCTCTACTGACTCTATCTTGGCAATGAGTAGATCTAAATCCATAGGGAACTTCTCAGTATGTTTTAGTAAGGTTACTGTTTGTTTCTATGATGAGGGTAAAGCATTGAGTAGTCTAAGATTTAGATCTTCAAGATCAGGCTTAATACCAACTGTTGACATGTCAGTTGTAAGTTTAACAAATCTGTTCATCATCTGATTTATGGTTTCTCCGGACAAATGTTGAAACAATTCTAATTGCCTTTTCAACTTTTGTTTCTTGAGATTTTGAATCTTCTTGCCTCCTTCACAAATGGTCTTTAAGGCTTTATACATGGTGTATCCAGTTTGATATCTATCAAGCCTTACAAGAACTTCCAGAGGTAGTCCTTTACACATCAAGGAATATGCTTTGATCTCATTCTTTATTCTTCTCAAATCATCTCCTTGAAGACCATCTTCAGGATCGAGTTCTTGAGAATCTTTAGTATAAACAAATCCTTTGTCAGGCCCATCAGTGATTATAGAAATGTATGGTCCTTTCTCTATAGATTTCCAAAGATCAGTGTCAATGGAATTTAAATGATGCTTAACCTAAGAGACCAATTTTTGAAATCAGCTCTATTTTTAAGTTTTGGAACTATTTTAGAATCTTCTGATTTCACCATTCTTATATTTTTGTTGTTTTTCTTATATTTTGAATTAAGAAAAGAAATGAAAAGTTTTTGAAAAATTTTCTAAAAAAAGTTCTAAGTATCAAGGGAGATGCGCCTAAACAGTAATCAAACTTCTAAATAGTTAATGCGCCTAAGTTGAGAGACGTCTAAGGGAATGCCTTAGAAAATTTTTTCAAAACGCCTAAGTTGATGCGTCTGAACAGTAGTAAAACGCCTAAACAGTTATAATGTGCCTACACAGTTGTAATGCGCCTCAACAGTTGTCAACCGTCTAAACAGTTCTAATACGCCTTACAGTAATGATACGTCTGGACTTTTACTCTTTAACAGTAGTCAAACGTCTGAACTAAAAACGTCTAAACAGTGTTAATGCGACTAAACAGTAGTCAAACGCCTAACACTTAGACAATTTTTCAGCAAACCTCAACTCTAATGCGCCACATTCAACATGTTCATATGAATGTAACTAACTCAAATCTTCTGAAATTCTTCAAAAGTTGATGAATTGGATTGAAACTTTTCAATTAGACATGTTTTATACCGATAATCATTCTTCTAACATCAATTTTTTTCAATATCAATAACAAATCAACCAATTTTGTAATTTTCAGTTCGAAAAATAGTGAACTTTTTGAACACAAATTCAACAAATTATCTCGAATTTGATAAATTCAACTGCTGGTTATGGTTTAAAACATGTTTCTGATGATGAAACACATCTGAAATCCATAAAATTTCAATTGAATTGTCTATCAATCACAGATTCAGTGAACTTTTTGAGTTTGAAAGTTCGACAAACTTCAAAAATCACTCAACCAACAGCTCTGATACCAATTGATAGGATCAAAGGGAGCTCTGATACCATTTTATAGGATCAAATGTACCCATGATGTATGAACACAATTCAAAGAAATACAAACAAAATAATCAAATCAAGCAAGATATCAACAAAATTCACAGTTTCATTAATATCAAGCAAAGACAATTACAAAGTAAGTAAGCAATTCTAAATCTGTTCTAAAACTGTTGTTCTCCTTTTTTTCTCTTTTTAACTGCTACAAGTCTAAGCTATTTATAATGAAACACAATAACAAATTACAAAAATAGTCCCTATACTATTACAAATAGTAAAAAGACACATAAAGACAACATGTTAATCTTTCTAGAGTTCTAACATGCATGCTATATCCTGTCTCTATCAACTCCCACAGGTTGGGATCTACTCCATTTAAGTAAATCTCAAACTTTGCTCCATTGTGGATAATCATCTAATGTTATTAGCTTAGGGGGTTTGTTATGATTTCCCACTTCATTTTCTAGAAGCAATAAATTTTGAATCCTAGAATCCCTTCCTGCGGTGAACGCTGAATACTGATCCTCATTACTATCAACTTTAAACTTTGGAACAAACTGTTTAACTTGTACGAATGAAGGTATGCAATTGAACACTTCGTGCAATTGAACAATACGGTTGACTCAGGCGTGCGAATGAGCAAATGCGGATGGTTCCATAAATGCAGATGGCTCAATCGTGCGAATGGACAGGTGCGGGTGAAAAATGCGAATGGGCAATTCAGTCGTACGAATGGATGTACGAATGAGTCCAATCGTGCGTATGAGGGATGCGTATGAATTCAATCATGCGATTGAGTCAATCATGCGACTGAAGCTGCTGAAACTTGAAAAATCGAAGGTTTAAGGTATCTTGACGCAAAAACACGAATTTTTCAAGAACCTTAATTGCCGTATGCCGAAAAACGTTAACTTTACGATCTGGAGATGTCCAAAACAACGTTTGACACAAAAAGATTATGTTTTTGCGTGAAAAACACAATTTTTATATCAAAATCGATTGAATCACACGCAAATCAAGAGCCTTGGTTGTGATACCACTTGTTAGGTGAGGACCGTGTACTGGACGGAGTACTAACTGATTCACGTGTATACCGAATCAAATAGTGCGGAATCTAATTTGATTGGCGATCCAATCGGTGAGAAAGTTAACCCGATCGATATGAAATTAATCTAAACATTAAGAACGAATAGCAATCGATCAAGAGCGATCTATGAATTTGGACTGGCTTTCTTGGGCGTTCTGGATGGCTAGGGTACGCGTATGAGTTGAATTCTTCAAAGTGTTACATTTTTCCACGAATTAAGTGGTATTTATAGGTTAGGGTTACTCATTCATGCGACTGAACCATTCACATGGTTCAGTCGTGCGACTGAGTCATGCGGTTGATCCATTCGCACGACTGAGTGTTCAGTCGTGCGACTGAGTCAATCTCATGTCATAATTGTGCGACTGATCTAGTCTCCTGGTTCAGTCGTGCAACTGGTTCATTAGCTTGAAGTTGTTCATGCGTATGGTCCATTAGAATGGGCCATTCGCATGAGAACTTTATATGCTAAGTTTGAATATGTTTCACAATCATCATTTGACTTGGATCTATTCAAACAACCACAAACCTATATAGTTAGTTCAATAAGCGTTAATACATAATAACCAATGAAATATTAAACATTATAAGCATAAACCACACATTGTATTTCATTCAACCATCTAGTTACATATATATAAGATATAAAAGACTTTTTACATTAAGCTCATAAACTAGGTACATATGTATCTACAAACTTATTAATAGTAACAAATAATTTATATTTCTATTTATTTTAAAAATTAAATTACATAGATGGCTCTTGTTGTTTGGTTTAAATTTTGGATTTAATCATTAAATTTATAAAATTTCAAATATAGTCTTTAATTGTATACTTATCTTTTCTCAATGGTCTTATTTTGTTAGTTCGGTACCAATGTTAAATTTTTCAAAATGATTATTTTACCTACAAAGATCATCAATGTAATTTACTTTTATTTAAATAAAAATATTTGTAGAAATTTGCCTTTTTAGAATGTTCGGGTTTTTAAATGTTTCTCTAAAATTTTTGATTGTCCAAAATGTCTCTCTTAAAACTTTTTGATTTTAAAGGTACTTTTTAAAATCATTATATTCTTTTTTAAAATCGTCCGGTTTTTTAAATGTAATTTTTATTCATTTTCTAAATATTGTTTATAGCACTATTTGTTTATTGAACGTTTAAAAATATTTAAAAAGTTGTTTGATAATGAATTGTTTTTGAAATAAATGTATAAAGAAGTGATTGGTTTGTAAAAATGCTTTAAAAATAATGGTTTAAGAAAAAAATTAGAAAATAAAATAGTTTTATAAAAATGTTTAAAATATCAAACAGTTTAAAGAACGTTATTTTGGAAATGGATAAACATTTTAAAAAGCAAACATTTAATAAAATATGTTAATACAAAAAATATTCATGTATTTTAACTTATTTTATTATAGAATAATATATTAATAATGAAATATTAAAAAATTAAAAAAATGGAAAAACAAGAATATAAAGCTTTCCTAAATCAAAATAATACTATAGTTTAAAAGGTATATTAAATGGATAGTCAATGCGGGTAACATGTGATTTTGATAATTTTTTACTTATTAATTGTTGACTAACAAAATTTGAGACACTAGATGAAAAATAATGAAATATTAGAGATCATATTCATAATTTTAAATTTTAAGGATCAACCTCAAAAAAAATTTAACGAAACATAAGAACCATACGTGTAATTTATTCTATTTTAAATATAATATTTTTAACTCGTGTAATTTACTTTATTTTAAATACAATATTTTCAAGTCATGTAACACAGATGGTTGTAAAAAATAAGTAACTTAACTAACTCTACAAGGATTTGTGTTCAACTCTACCCATGACTCCTTATATTAAAACCGAAATCGACCCAGACAACATAATAAATAACCTACGTCCATTTATAATAGACTTGACTTGAACAATAAGTAACTTAACTAACTCAAAATCTATGACTAGGTAAATAGAACACGGAATCAAATAGGAATAAATAAGGATTTGTTTAGTAACAGGATAATGAAATAAATGAAAGAATATAACTGATGAAGGAATAGAATAAATGACAAAATAAAATAATCATTACATTCTATTATTATGTTTGATTACCTTTTAAAAATAAATGAATCATGATTTTGTGTTGTTTGTTAGTTATGAAAAAACGAAACAATAAAATCTAAAAGTGATTATGATGGTGATGGCGAGTGGTGATGGTGACCGGTGATGGTTTTTCGGCGACGGTTGTTTTCGGTGGTGGCGGTGGTCGGCGGTGGTTTCCGGAGGCGGCAGTGGCACGAGGGTGGTTTTTGGCGGCGGTGCTGGCCCGCGGTAGTTTTTGGTGGTCGTGGTTTCCAGTGACGGAAGTGGCCGGTGGTATTTCTCGATGGTGGTGGTGGCCTTCGGTAGTTTCCGGCGACGACGACGGTGGGCTTCAGCGGTGGTGTTCCCGGGGCGGTGGTGGCCGTGATAGGCGGCGCCACGGGTGCCAGTGGTGGAAGGCGCTGCTGGTGGCTGGTGGTTGGTGGTGGTGTTTACCGGTGACGAACGATCTTTGTGATCGATGGTGGGTGAGTGAGTGGTATGATGAGTAATGATGAAAAATGGATGAAATGAAAAAAAAATAGAAGATGGAATAAATTTGAGGGAATAGAATTAACTATGTAATAATACATGTCTTTATTCATTCACCATTAATGGTTCATTTCATTCCGTGCCTTATTTATGCATACCAAACGCTACCTGACACTTATTTCCATAGAAAACTCATAGATATCCTCAACTCTATTACCAACCCAAAACTTCAACCAACTTTTTCAAAATCTTTTCACATATGATCTCAATCACGATTAACTCTGTCAATCTTTGCTTTAAGAATAAATATCTTGCATGTCAAAGTGTACAACCACATAAATTTTTAAAATTCGAACGTGATTTTAGACAATGATGCCCCTCCGGATGAATTGTGTAGCAATGATTTAACATCTCAGTCAATAACAACCTTCAATCAAGTGGTCGAATTTCTGCTATTTGATATTGAGACGCTACTCCGAAACATCTAAATACTATCTAGCATCCATAAGTTAAGTCTCAACCAACAATACAACAGTGTACATAATTGCACAGTGTGTTATAAACATAAGCTAAGCCATCTGCAAAGGCTGCTTGAATACTATGTATAATAATTTACATCAATGTACTCCTGGTTAGGAAAGAAGGGCCATCATATCGACCTTTTTTGCTTTATGAGGTATTTTAAGACTCCATTTTTCCAAAGCAACCAGACCACAAAATCATACATTTTTATAAAATAAAGTTTAAGAAAAATACATTATTAATTATTTACTAAAAATAGTTATTAATATGTAATTATTATCATATTTTATCTTCAAGCATTATTTTATAATGTATAAATTTTGATTACTAATTCTTTAATATTTTATTTATTTATCACGTGTAATACACGGGGACTAACCTAGTATTTAATAAAACAAAGTTTATTTTACCACTTGTTATTCTTTTAACCTACTTTCTTGCCAGTTGTCCTGCTTCTTTAAATTCATATATTAATTTATCCTCCAAAAGTGTATTATACTAATTTAAATACTCATACAAATTTCTCTCTTTTATTAGTTGTTATATTTCTCTCTTTTTTTATTTAAATATTTTTAAAATCAAGCCATCTTTTTAAGAAAATAGATTTTATTAAGGAAATTAAAAATCACAACTTTTAATAACAATCTAAATAATAAAAAACAAAAAAATTATACAATATGAAGTTTTCTAAAAACTAAACATTTTTAGAAAAAATATTTTAAATCATTTTCCTTTTAAAAATCATAAAAGGATGAACTTATTTAAAAACAGTCTTATTAAAAGAACCTGAATAATTACAAATTAGATACTTTATAAAAAAGAGTTTTATAAAAAAAATATCTTTATAAAAAATCTTAAAATGAATGTTTAAAAATAAAACTATTTAGATAAGAGGGATAAAAAAATAATATGAATGTTTTACGTCTTGAACATAACTTTCCTGTTTATTATTAACTATAATCCATTTAATTAACGAGTATTTAGACTATCTATCTATCTATAAAAAATAAAATTAACTTGAACAAATTGTAAGTCTCATCATACCAATTTTCTCATTTCCCTATAATATTAATAATAATATTGAATACTAATAATATTACTCATATCATTCTCAAATTTAAAATATATAATTTAATAAGTTAAAAACCTATAATTTTATTAAAAACACATTTTTAAAAGAACTTATAAAATACAAAACACGATGAGTTTTTTTTAATTCTTAAATAAATTTAGTAGAAACTCAAAAAAAATTATAAAACATAAGTTTAAGAAAAATACATTATTGTTTATTTACTTAAAGTAGCTATTTATATGTAATTATAAGTATACTAATGATTTTTAATGAGTAAATATTTATAACAATTTATTTGATATTTTTATCTATTTAATACGTGTAATATACAGTACTAACCAAGTTTATACAATAACCTGCATCTCTATTTAAAACCTAACATAAACATACATATAAACAAATAACTAGTTACTTTCCTAAAACTTTGACAATAATCACTGAAACAATAAATGATACGTAAATAGAGTCAACGCAAATCTCTAGCCAATTCATTCTGATTTCTTGCATCTTTAACACTTTCTTTTTCTTGACTAACTTCTTCAAACCTTTAACTAAGACAAATTCACAAATCAAGATTAATATTCCAACAAGAGACTTCATGTTGGTTATGCCAGAGCGAAATAAGAATTAGAAAATAAAGGGAGGCTTATAACTAATGTTCAATATTGGAATCTTGTAGGACGACTAGGTTGGTACATTGAAGGATTTGAGCTTCTTCTTGTCCTCGGTAAGTTACTTTTGTTAAATATTATTTGAAGTATTGCACATTATTGATAGCCTTCACATACACATTTTATTGGCCACAATGAGAAAAATTTACTTTAATGATTTGTCACGTTTCAACGGAAGCATGAAATGCTTAGATATAATTTTTGGCTAAACACATTGAGTACAAACATATGCATTCAAAACAGTTAAATAGACTAAACTTTCATTAGATATATATTTTGGGTTACATCATACATACAAATATTGACTCACATGAGACTATTACATAAGTTCTTATCACCCAACATCAAAATAGTTAATATATTTATTACATAACATTTTCCAGCTAATAATGGACGTGAACGTCCACAAAGAGGCTGAAATCCATCAGATCTACCATCACCCAAATGCGCAACTGTCCTATGTAATCATATCATTCATTGAACAAGTTGAACGTGTAGACAAAATTATAAAACATTCCGATTACCTGAAAAAAAACACTCAAACAGTAAACATAATGTTAGTGAAAATATAGGTTTACTCAATAACATAATATTTATTAATTGGTGCAATATAAACAAGTCCACAATCAAACCTACTTATATGTCATATGATTCATAACTATCATAAATATAAATCACAGAATCAAATAATATAACATCATGACCCTTATTCGACAGTCTCAACTGGGTCCAATTAGTGTAGGAAACATGTTTCTAGCTAGCGCTACATATATTATCTTATGATTTCTTATACGAATTAATGGTTGTGTATTAAGACAATGAATGACAGTAACTTGTCATGATTCTCATTTATATTAGCATTAATAATAAAAACATACAATATGTTTTTTCCTCTAAAAATTTATAAATAAAAATAGGCTAATTACTCATCATTATTCTAGCAACTTGTCAATAATTTCTCATAAAATAGTTATTTGTTAGAGTAAATACTTATTTCTTTTACTTTATATTACTTATATTATTATCAATTAGGCTTTAAATTTTAAAACAATAGTTCTCATTGTCCAAAAATTAACAAGTTTTAAAAAACAATAGCATTTTCTTATCTGCATTATCCTATAAAATTTTCATTTAATATTTCCTTACAGGTAATTTCCTAAATTTTTTACAAGATTTCTAATTAATGACATAGCTACATATCTCTAAAAATTCTGAAAATTATGCAAAATCTTCTATTCAATGTCTAATATTTTGATGTATTTTTTATGATTTTATCTACTATTTTGCTATCACTTTTGATTTTCTTTTTATTAATTGTTCTAAAATATAAAACCTTTTTATACTAATGAATTAATTTCATAAATATATTCTGTAACTCAAGTATAATATTGGGATCATTATATACAAGTGTTCCAGATTTTTATTACGTCCCGATTTCGTATTTGGTATATTTCTTTTATTTCAATTGTATAAATTAATATATCCCATATAATTACTTCATATTTTCTAGTTTATTATCTTTAATATTCCTTAACAAATCTCTAATAATTTTATTTTCACAATCACTATCATTTAAATATCTAGCCTAATCCACCTAGTATATCATATAATAACAATTATTTTTACACTGTTAAACCTTTGTTTTTATTTGAATATTTTGTTTTTATAAAAACAAATCTCAAACTTTCTGTACCATAATCTTTTCATACTGATTTTGATTGAAATTAAGTTTTTATAAAGTTTGTAAATACTTTAATGGTTTATAACATAAAGGGTTTGATCTGTATGTTAAACACCTATACAACTGTAAGGCCTCGTTCCCAGGACGCTCATAGTTGGATAATCATCGCACATAAAACATATAATTTACATTTATAATTTCTAAAACATTGTAGCAGAATAATTTTAAACCATTTCATATATTATAATCGTTTTTGCAAAATAATACATTGTAGTTAACTATTACAAAATATGAGAATTTGCATTACGTCACAAAAACATTATCATAGAATGAAATGGATGTCATCCAAAATAATCCAAGTAGTTACCCCGTGCCATCCTTAACAACATTACCTGGCAACTGGAAAAACATAAAAGTCAGCGTTACTGAGTGAGTTCTAGTTTTATAAAATAAAATACTTTTCTTTGTTAAAACCGTTCTTTACTTCCGTTCGTGCCCATACATCACACATACACATAGATAATAATTTGTTATTATCTTTCATCATCGATTGTTAACTTTCGTTCATTCATCATCGTACTTTCGTTCATCATCATCGTACGTCATCGTTATCATTCATTATCTTCATATCGTACCTTACGTACATTAATAAACTTCGGACGACATGTACTATACCCCGAACATTGTGCACTAAGCTGACCCTTGGGCCTAGGGCAAGTACATTCATGATTATCATTCATCTTTCATTCCGGACCAATGTCATGTGCTATACCCCGAACATTCTGCACGAAACTGGTTACTGTGGCTGAGGTCTATCATAGACCATGAATATTATGCACGAAGATGACTCCAGTACCTAGGGCAAGCGACAAGGGTCCCATACATATGGTCAATCACAAAGATCGGACCCCAATGTGCATCCTTTCGCGGTAGCTAACTCGCACACAGTTGAGCTAACACCCTTCATTGGGTGTGAACCTCCATACATTGCTTGCAAGACTTTTCATTACTTCTTTCATTCATTAATGCATGCATTCATTCTTTACTTCCTCTTTTCATTATCTTTCGCTTTTCATTACATACTACTTTACGTTTATTAATATTAATCATACCACACAAAGCCAAAATAAACATACATAATAAGGAACATAACATAAACATAACCATACCATACATAACATCATCATCACATCACATATGAAGTCTTCCGAAGCTTTAGAGACAAAGTCTTCCAAAGTCAACACTCGAAGACCGATTTCTTCCGAAAACTTTTAATACATGCTTTATCTGATGTACTTTACATAAAGTTGAACCCCTTTCCGCTACAACTCTGTAAAGTCACCAACTTATATAAGTTGGTGAAAAGGTCCATGCTTTTAGTAACTGTACATTGAGGTCCTGAGTCTATAACTTTTACTTTATGTACTTTATCCTTTTTGTAATATATTAGGATTTGAGTTATGGCATGTCATAGTCACTAGTCAAAAGGCAATCTGCCTTTTGACTCTATAATTGATTTTGTTTGTGTCTAGTCAATTGTATCCAGCTGACCTTCAAAGTATGGCCGGTTGTAGGATGTAGTATATGTATCTCATGTACTTGTAACTTTCCATTATACTTTGTAACATTTGTAATAGAACTTGAGAAAGCAATATACTGCAATCTTGAAAACCAACTCCTTGTGTGTTTTGCTATCTTGTTCTGTCTCATATTTACTTGTGTTCTTAGTATCATTACAAGAGGTTAACCAGTTTTACTGTTTGATCAATTATTAAGTGTTCTTTGCAACTCTCCTCATTGTGTTGTCGTGTTGTAAGTGCATACCCTTCACCGGTCCTGCAATCACCCCAGCAAACGGGTGTTCTGCACCACCTACCGTATAGCATCTTACGAGGGAGCATACCAATGCTGGCATGATAACTATTGTTATAAGAGAACTCAGCTAACAGTAAGTAGTCATCCCAACTCCCTCCAAAGTCAATGACACATGCCTGAAGCATATCTTCTAGCATCTGATGGTCCTTTCCGACTGACCATGACCATTTGTCTGAGGATGATAACTCGTGCTAATGTGTAACCTCGTCCCCATAGCATCATGGAATTTCTTCCAAAATTTGGATGTAAACCGGATGTCATAATAAAAAAGAACAGACACCGGCACACCATGACGAGTCACAATCTCTTTAATGAACAAATCCGCCAGCCTCTAAGATTAATATGTATCGCGAATCGGTAAAAAGTGGGCACTTTTTGTCAAACGATCAACTATCACCCAGATGACATCATACCCTTTCACGGTACGCGGTAACTTCGTGATAAAGTCCATGGTGATATGCTCCCACTTCCACTTTGGTATATCCAACGGTTGGATCTTCTCGTACGGCTTCTGATGCCCGTCCTTCACTTGCAAGCAAGTAAGGCACTTACTCACATACTCCGCCACGTCATGTTTCAAACCCGACCACCAATAATCTTTCTTCATATCTTGATATATCTTAGTAGCACCGGGATGAATGGAGTATCGAGTCTTATGAGCTTCATCCATAATCTTCCCACGTAAATCCCCATAATGAGAAATCCATGTTCGTTCGAATCGAGTTCTAACACCAAGTGTGTTTTAACCCAATTTCGTAACTATACCTCTCATTCTTTCAGAGTTAAGATGATCTTCCTTCAATGCCTCATCTTGAAACTCCCTGACCTGCTTCATCACATCAGAGGTCATAATCAACTGATAAGCCTTCACCCGAATCGGCTCGGGTCTCTCTTTTCGGCTAGGGGCATCCGCCACTACGTTGGTCTTGCCCGGATGGTAATGGATCTCGCAATCATAATCCTTTATGAGCTCCAGCCATATCCGTTGCCTCATATTTATATCTTTCTACTCAAAGAAGTACTTCAAGCTTTTGTGGTGTCCCGTATAGGTAGTGCCTCCAAATCTTTATTGCAAATACCACAGCTGCTAACTCAAAGTCATGAGTAGGATAATTAACCTTGTGAAATTTCAACTTTCGGGAAACATATGCTATCACCATTCCTCATTGGATCAACACGAAACCCAACCCCGAATAGGAAGCATCTGAATGGACCACTAAGTCTTTGCTTCTTTTGGGTAGTAACAAGACAGGAGCTTGAGTCAACCTTGCTTTTAATTCCTCAAAGGCCTTCTCTTGATTTTGACCCCATACAAACTTCACATCCTTGCGGGTCAACTTAATCAACGGAAAGCTATCTTAGAGAAGTCTTGGATGAATATTTTGTAATAGCCCGCCAAACTCAAAAAACTACGGATCTCAAATGGTGTCTTTGGAGACTTCCATTGCATCACCGCCTCCACCTTTGTCGGGTCCACCATAATCCCTTCTAGATTCACCACATGACCCAAGAACTAAACTTCACGCAACCAGAACATGCACTTGGAGAACTTGCCAAACAACTTCTCCTTTGTCAACGTCTCTAACACTTCTCGAATATGATCGGCATGCTCCACCTTGCTCTTTGATTAAATCACGATATCATCAATAAACACAATCACCGATTTGTCTAACATCGACCGACACACTCGATTCATCAAGTCTATAAATGCAGCTGGCGTGTTGGTCAGACCAAAAGACATAACGAGAAACTCGTAGTGTTCATAACGCATGCGACATGCTGTTTTAGGATTATCTTGTTTCTTCATCTTCAACTGATGGTAACCAAATAAAGGTCTATCCTTGAGAACCAACCGGCACCTTGGAGCTGATCAAACAAGTCATCAATCCTCAGTACTAGATACTGATTCTTTACGATCAACTTGTTAAGCTCACGGGAATCAATACACATCCTCATACTACTGTCCTTTTTCTTCATGAATAAGACCTGAGCACCCCAAGGAGAGATACTCGGTCTAATGAACCCCTTATCGAGCAACTCTTGCATTGCTCCATCAGTTACTTCATCTTGGTCAGAGCCAACTGATACCGTGCCTTAGCTACAGGTTGAGCACCGGGTATTAGGTCAATCTAGAACTCAATCTCGCGATCCGGTGGCACACCTGGTAAGTCTTCTGGAAACATATCAAGAAAGTCACACATAACTGGTACATCAGACAGTTGTGGTTTCGGCGTATTCACATCCTTCACGTAGGCCAAGTAGGTGCTACATCCCTACCTCATGCACTTTCCCGCCACTGCCATCGAAATCACCTTCGGAATCGTCGTATCGATCACCGTAGATTGTCATTAGACTTTCGTCGGACGCTGACAATCTAATCATCTTCTTGTGACACACAATGTTCACATCGTAGTCCGCCAACCAATCCATTCCTAGGACTACATCAAACCCGCCTAAGGTCAACAAAAACAGTCTAGCAGGGAACTTATGACCTTCTAGTTCAACTTCACAACCTTCTATCAGATTAGTAATCCTGGTAGACTTACCTATGATAGTTTCTATATCAAAGGGCTCATCAATACTCCTACTACTTACAACCAACTTAACACAGAAAAAAACAAAAAATGAAACTTTTACTAGCACCTTAATCAAATAACACAAAAGCAAGAGTTTGGTTTACTAGAAACATGCCTGACATGATATCAGGATCCGTTCTAGCCTCCTCCTGAGTCATCGTGAAGGCTCTGGCCATATGGCTAGGCTTTCCACACTTGAAGCACACATTCAATCCCCACCTATATTCTCCGGTGTGCTCCTTCCCACACTTGATACATCTCCTCGACCCCGCACTGGATGTGGCCACATGTCGGTCATCCACCCGTGCATTCTTCGGCATCTATATTCTCCGGCACACCCTGAATGTATCTCTTGATCTTCCGTGACAGAGGTGTCACTTGATCTAGCACCAACCGTGCCATCTCATTGAATTTGGTGGTGTACTGCTGATATGTCATGGTTCCCGCCTCCAGCTATAGAAACTCTCTCTCTCAACCTTGTCGAGCTCCCTATGAGGACATAACTCATCGATCACCAGTTTCTTCAACTCACTCCACCTCATACTGCCAATCGCCCTATTACCCTCGGCCTGGACAATATTGTCCTACCAACACAAGGCCGAGTCCACAAATGAGTGAGTGGCAAACTTCATCTTCTGGCCTTCCTAGAACTCATTGATATCTAGACAAATTCCATTTCTCTCACCCACCAGTGAGCAGGAGCAGCAGTACCATTGCCATCAAAAGTCGGGGGCTTGCATCTTTGAAATGCTCCATAGTTACAGCCTCGTGTTGCCCCTGGCACAAGCTCTTCTTCTTCTTCCTCGTCAGTAGAGACAACCGTCTCAGTCTTTGGTTGCTCTCTCCCTCCCGAGGACCTGTTTATCTCTTTCCTTTCTCCTTCTCTCATGGCCTTGATCACTTTGGTTACCATAGATAGTATGATCGTCTGCATGACTTGATGAACCTCCTCTACAATAGCCTCCTTCATTGAGGCCCTTAGATTAGCACTCTCATCACCACCCTTCGGATGAGGGGTCTCGAGCTCTTCATGAGCCACCTCTTCAGCTCTGGGCTTCCTCTCATGACTCGTGGTCCAGCACCACATCCACCACGACCTCCACTCGAGAAGCCTTCGAAGATCTACCACCGGCCATCCTCCATGTTATAAGATTCAAACACTAACACGGTCATTCAAGGTAATAGCTCAGTTTATGTCAAGTATGGTAAGTCTCTAATTACAGTGGTCAGTTGTGATTAACCACTTACTTTACTCTTCATACCCTATGTATTTCCCGGCCTGACAACATCAGTATCTAAATCTACTAAAAGGCACATAAACCACATAACATGCGCACATAATACCGGTTAACATTAAAGAAAATACCTGATGACATGTAGCTACTCAGACTGGCATCCCTCTTATTTTTCCCATTCTCAATTTTGGTTTCTTTATTTTACCCGTTTCACTTAAACTTTGGCTCTGATACCAACTTGTAAGGCCCCGTTTCCGGGAAGCTCACAGTTGATAATCAACACAAATAAAACATATAATTTACATGTACGATTTCTAAACTATTGTAGTGGAATAATTTTAAACCATTTCATATATTATAACCGCTTTTGCAAAATAATACATTGTACGTAACTGCCATAAGATATCATAATTTGCATCGCATCACAAAAACATTATCATAACAAGAAATGGATGCCATCCAAAATAATCCATCTAGTTACCCCATGCCATCCTCAGCAACATTACTTGTCAACTAGAGACACATAAAAGTCAGTGTTGCTGAGTGAGTCCTATTTTATAAAATAAAATACTTTTCTTTTGTTTAAAACAGTTCTTTACTTCCGTTCGTGACCGTACATCATACATACACATAGATAATAATTTATTATTATCTTTTATCATCGTTTGTTAACTTTTGTTCATTCATCGTCGTACGTCATCATTATCATTCATTACCTTTCGTATCGTATCTTACATACATTCATTAACTTCTGATGACATGTACTATACCCCAAACATGGTGCACGAGCTGACCCTTGGGCCTAGGGCAAGTACATTCATCATTATCATTCATCTTTCATTCTAAACCAATGCCATGTCCTATACCCCGAACATTGCACACAAAACTGGTTACTAGGCCTGAGGTCTATCATAGACCTTGAATATTGTGCATGCAGCTGATTCCATTACCTAGGGCAAGCGACAAGGTTGCCATACATAAGGTCAATCACAAAGATTAGACCCAAGTGTGCATCCTTTCGGGGTAGCTAACTCGCATAGAGTTGAGTTAACACCCTTTGTTGAGTTAACACTCTTCATTGAGTATGAACCTCCACGCAATGCCACAAAAAATAAACATACATAATAAGGAACATAACATAAACATAACCATACCATACATAACATCATAATCACATCACATATGACATCATAAAGTCAACTTACACTACCCCCAGAACATCCCAAGTGAAAGCCTAACACTTTACTTTTTCCCAAAATTCAGAAAGATATTCTAAGTGTTAGGCGCATGGGCACAATACAGACGTATGGTCTTTTGGGCGCATGAGAACACTTAGGCGCATGACCTAACACTTATTCATTCTAGGCATTTCTAGGCGCATCGGCACTATGTAGGCGCATGAGTGCCTAGGTACATGGGCACTATGCAGGCGGATGAGTACCTAGGCCCATGGGTAGTTTTGGGAGCATGGACACTTAGCCAAATTTAGCCTATTCTAGGTGCACAGATACTATTTAGACGCATGGGGTTTTGGGCGCATGAGACTACACTTAGGCAACACTCAGCGTTGGGCGCATGGGCCTATTTCAGGCGCATGGGCAACCAACTCATACTATCAATCATCATAATCAGTCCTAATTCATCAATTCATCATATTCTAAGCTTATTTATTATATTGTAAGTAACAAAACATGAACATAACACAATCATAACATCAAGAACACCCAAATTATAACCCACCCACATTCACACACACACACATTCATATGGGTATAAAACCCATTTATAAAAACCACACATGCAATTCCAGCCTCAAAATCAATTAAAACATGTAAAAGGGGGTTTTAGAACTCACCTTGACAACTTTCAATGAACTTCTTCAAAACCCGAATGTACTTGAGTCCACCACCTAAAACCCACCAATTCTCACAACCCGAACACATATACAACCACATAAGCCTACAACCAAGGCATAGGCCGGCCAAGAATTATCTTGAATTTGAATTCTTGTTCTTCTTCTTCAAACTTGAGAGCTCTTCTCTTCTTCTTTCTCTCTCTAGAAAATCCAAATGAAAGTGATGCGCAAAAAGTGTGGGCGGCCATGCCCACTTTTGTATCAACTTTTATACTTTTTATGATTTTAACACATTTAGCCCCTTTACTTGGGTTAATTTTGTTTTCTTCCTTTTTTGTACATTTTTATTCTTTTTTTCTCGTTTTTCAAAATATCCGGGTGTTACAAAAACTTTACAAGCTTTTTAATCATACATTTTTGGGGGATCTAACCATGATTATAAGTAAAAGAAAGTTTAGAAGATTGTCAAGGAAGACTCCTAAGCTTTTGATGATCCAGACTTGGTATAAATGTTCTTGAACTTGAAGTAATGTCATAAGGATGTTACGGGTTGAAGGAGGTTGATTTTATGATGTAAAATTGAGCTTATGATGGTGGGTTTAGTTGATGTTGGAACTAAGAGAGAACAAGAAGATTGTTTAAGAGAAGAGTGATGTAGTGAATGGTGGTGGATAATGTGATGTTGGTTGAGAGGTGGAAGCAAGGACAGGTGGCGTTGGTCGACGGTGATGGAGGGCGTCTTGACCGAGGGTTCTAGGAAGGAAGGAAGATCATTTGGTCTTCATCATTATACCTATACTTAAGTTAATGTGGTGTCACTTAGGATGATATGTGTCATGAGCTTTTAATGGTTGAGTGGCAAGAGTGGTAGGTGTCACTCATCCACACAAACAACTCTAATGATGCTTCTTAGACTTTTATCTAGTGATTAAGTTTTGCAAACACTCTAGTGATCCATTGATTGGGATTAGTTTGTATGTTAGCTTAGTCATTAAATGATTATAGTTAGTTTGAATTTTGTTTTTGTATCAACTTTCTAGTAGCTAATTTAGTTGGTTAATGTTTGATTAAGTTTTGCTCTTATTCAAACTTATTAGATAGAAACATGTACCAATCAAATAACTAATTGTAGAATTCTATGATTGGGTTACTTACATACATAGTTTAGTAACCATAAAATTTACAAAAATTTACATACATGCACACGTAAATACTTTTTCATGCATACGTGTTCACGTATCATATTCATATATACATGTATATTCAAATATATCTACAAAACTCTTATGAAGTTAGTCAAATAAGTCACCTTGGAAAACTCTAATTATATATATATATATATATATATAGAGAGAGAGAGAGAGAGAGTTGATGGATGAAAGTTTAGGTATAGAGATGAAGACCATAGAGATTTCTCTAATGTGCACTCAATCATAGACGTCTATGCGACCAACCACGCCTAAAGTTGTTTTGATGTTATCAAGTGGGCTATCTCTAGTTCTAAAAAAACTAATCAAGCCAAGATTAATTGATTCTTGTAGAGTTATTCACATTGGTGCAATTTGCACACAAAATAAGTAATCTATAATGTTCATATTTAACTCAAAAGCATAATGGTATTTTTTTTCTTTGCATCTTTTAATTAATCTCATCCACGATAATGTTCTTCTTTTAATAAAACATTAAACACTAACTAAAAATTAAATATAGAATCATAGTAGGGTGAATTGGGTGTGTAACATCCGCAAATTTTTCGAGTTAAAATCCAAACCCGAACCCATTTTGAATTTCTAATATTAAATTATTTTAATAATTTTAATGGATCAAATGCATTAAATGTGAAATTTATATTATGAATTATTCATTTATGAAACATCTAGACAACTTGTAATAATCTATAGATTATAAATAATTTTTTATAAGGTTATAAAATCATTGTACAATAATAATTAAATGGAAAAGTCTCATTTTAATTTATAAAGTCATAAAATGAAACTTTAATAAACTTATAAATCTTTCTTAGTAATCATGAATTTAAATTATTAAGTGAAAATAAATAATTAAAAAGATTAAAATCTTTACAAAAGTTATGAAGAGTAACAAATAATTAATTTGATATATTACACAAATTGGTTTTATAAGCCTAAGGGTTAACTTGTAATTTATAAAACTTAATAAAAAGGTTTGGTGCGTAAAATAACCACAGTCTGAAACATTAGGGACCGAAAGTGTAACTTTAAAAAGTTACACCCCAACCCCTTGCCCATTTTCCTTTCATGCAAATACGGCCACAAATTCCGGCCGATCGCCGGTGACGCTCCGGCGAGTCCCAAACGCAACCAATTTTGTCGATCCATGACCTAAAAATACCACCGAACCATTTTGGAACATGAACCGAACCGGTGTACCACATTTAATCGAATTAAAACCTACATTATTAGTCAGATCGAATGTGTAACCGAAATATCTTAAACTCTCTAGTCATTCGAGCATTTACACATCTTAATTGACCAATTAAACTAACCTGAACTATCTTATAACGAATCTTAATCATTTGCAACTTACAATTTCTCCTGAAACTAACACAAACATCACATTCAAGAACCCACGTTCATCACGAATCGACCTTATTCGAACTTCATCACCTGGTCATCATAAACCAAAATTGAATGAGGGCTTTTGATCTCGGGGTTTACTTGAAGCTTTCTGCACAATCAATTGGATTGTTATCAGCTTTTTCATATTGAACGAAATCATGTTGGGCCGCGACCTGTTCTTCATCCATTCTTTTGCTCCATGCTTTGATTCGGGTAATTGAAACTATGTTGTTGCTCGATTTTACATGGGGAATAAAAGCCCCATGGTAATCGGTATCAACAACTGCGAATTCATCTTCAATTAGGCTGAAAATCGTTCTAGGGTTCTTATGAAATTGTGGGTTTTTGGAATTAGTGTTTTTAAACGTTATAATTGGAATTTTAACAAACTTGAGGCCTATAGCCCACCGGTAACATACTTGCACCACACACATGGGGTCCCCGGTTCGAACCCGGGCACCCGCACGTTGTTTTTGTTTTTAATTTTTTTTTTATCATTTTAAATTCCATAAATTCTTAATATATTATTTAAACAAAATAAATATTATTGTTGTTAAACAATTTATTCTGGAAATTATAAATTTAATTTCTGCAAAAGTTTTTAAACAAACTAATGTTCTATTTTTTTAATTATAAAAACTATGACAAAAAAATTGTCTTTTATTACTTTATAATATTTTCTTTAATCAAATGAGATAGGTTATAACATATTTGAATAACTAATTATCTAATTATTTTGATCAAAACATTAATTATTTACTAAATTAATTGTAAAGGTTTTAAAACTTATGATTTTAAATACAATTACTTCAAAGAATAATAAAGTTTATAAAAACCTTATAAATTCTTAAGATAATTAAATGCAATAAAAATATTATGGTTCAAATTTGGATTATTCAAACTATTATAAACTTACATGTTAAACAAGTAATTGTTTAATTACTTATTTAAATAAATATTTAAATACTTAATTATTCATCTTTTCATTTAATCATGTTATATATAATTAGTTAATAAATGAATTCTTTAACTTTTATTTAACTCTTGAAACTAATAAAATAATATAATTCGCTATTGTTCTTGATTCCTGTTTTAAGGTTTTGGATATTATAAAAATCATTCAAAGGTTTAAAAACTTCATAAAATTATTCTAACTTATCTTACAAGTTATTTAAAATAAGTATTCAAGAACCTTTACCAAATTTTAAATAATTAAATATTACTTATTTCTTTCGCGCATCATATTAAATCAATAAATTAAACTATTGTATCTTTCACCATAATTGTTATTAGTTCTTAACATCTTTGTTGACTCAAAATATAATTGATTGCGTTACTATATTTTATTTAACTTAAATAATAAAACCCTCAAATTCCAATTGAAACCCTAGTTCATGTCTAATTGATAATCTTATTATCGAATCTAATCATGGAATCTATACGTTTAGGCAACTTGTAAAACAAATCGTTGGAGCCTCGTCTACATTCTTATCATCATATTATTTTCATATTGTGAGTTTCTCATGTCTCCTTTTTACTTTATTTCACACCTTTTGGGGTGAAACAAGTTAATCTTATAAACTTACACTTGTAAACATCTTGATACTTGTAAATGCACATGCAATTCATCTTTACTTTTGTCATGGTTATTTGTGTTAATGTAAGTCTTATATGAGATACATATTTTGTTTACAATCATTAACTATCGCTAGCCTGGCGACATCTTAGATCTTTAGGCCTGACAAGCCTATTTGGTGCTAAAGTCGATGTATTGCCGACTCCTGATGACGTATGCTTGTTCATCATGGGAACCAAGTACACTTAGCCAATCTTATATACTTGTAATCAAGTTGAGGTTTGGTTGTAACTGTATGTGTTCTATAAGCTTGCTAACTTATAACCATAGACGTGAATTGCTACTTGTAACCCTTTTACATATATATACTTATGTGTGTGTTTAAACCATGGGAACTCACCAACTTTATAGTTGATCTTTTATTTTTAACATGTTTCAGGTTTCCTCCTTGAAGACCTTCTTGTGCTCATATAGGATTTGGACTTAGAATAATTGAAAGTCGTATGTTACTGTTTGTATCTTGATTGTTTTGTATTTAATTATTTTTCTTATAATGTTTAATGAATAAAGACATTAATATTATTTCAACTTCATTAGTTCCATGTGCTATGAGCAATCGTCTCCCATTCGTCCGCCCCGATGATTCTGCCGTCAGTCGGGGTGTGACAGGGTGAACTTGGCTATTTAGCATCAAACCAATAATCTTAATTTTCCTTTATTTTCCATTCATCAAATAAAACAAAAACAATCTTGGGAGAATTGTCCCATTAACAAATATATAAGACAAAATGCTTGGATTTTATTGATCTAATATCTTCTTGACACCCTTACATGTCCAAGGGTTACTAGACTATACTTAGATCAACTAGATAGGGGTAAAACAAGCTAAAATGATTGAATTTAAAATTGGCTTAACTTAGGCTATTTTTAAACTTGTAAAAGGCTCATAAGTACTGGATGGAAAGGATTTTATGAGTGGATCATGTGGCAAATGGTAGATGATTTGATCATCCAACGCCCTGAATGGATACAAACAAGTTTCTTCATTTATGTAATTCACATAACCTTTAGGAAGTCAATTGCTTTCTCAGTAATCTCCTTAACAATCTTAGTAGGAATCTTATTCCCAATTTTGCCTCGGTCTTTATCACTATGTCAGTATCAACCGTTGTATTAACATTTGTAGTAGACTTGGTAATAATCACGATCTCAGTCACAGTCTCAGCAACCGGCTTAGTCATAACTCTATTAGCCCGAATATGTTGTTGAGCTATATTATCTCAAACATCGATCTTAGTTGTTGTTGAAGCTCTTCAATATAATGAGTTTTGACTTGGATGCCTAATATCAGATTATTTGCTTTGACCTCGCTAACTATCAACCTCCAAGTCAATGTTGGAAGACATTAATCAAGATGAGTCCTTAATAAAGTAAGAATATAAAAGTCAAACGGGAAAGTAAAACTGTTTGTAATTAGCATGAACTTTAGGGTTAATTATGTTAGTTTGAAACCATCAATGTAAGGGTATAAATACCCAACGGATTCAACATTTGTAGTGTGGAATTTCATTGTGTTTTGTGTGTGTAATTGTGTTCTTGTCTGACTTTGTTCTTTCACCGAATTATTGCATAATCTTTGCATACTTACAACGATGTTCATACAAATAATCATGATCCTATTCTAAATCGATCAGGGGCCTCAATAGTCAAAAGCTCATCTCTATATAATCAAAAACTTATTGGCTTGTTGACTTATCAAATTGTTTCTTAGATTGCTTGTAAGCTGGTGAAGTATATATAAAAATATCTAAATTGAAAATATCCTCATGAATAGTCTGATATGATGCTGATGATAATGATGCAAATGTTATTGTTGTTGCCATTGAGGCTGTAAGATCAAAAGCTGTTGCTATTGATGCTTCAACCACAAGAGTAGTCGGTTTTCATGACTCACCCTTGCACTTTTTAATAAAAACCTACCTTCATGAAACCTTCTTGCTTCTTCCTCCAGATAGCCTAGCCATGGTATTTGTCCTCTTTTTTAAGGAGATTGTTCGAGAATATAATCCTTTTCAGCTTCTTCACTAGCTTAATTTTGAGATACATTCGGAGGGGAAACCATAGGCACTCTCTATTGGAAAACATAATTTGTCATTCTAGTCATGTAGTGTCTAGTTGACTTTACCACACCTTCCTTTCCTTTTCCTAAACCTCATGGAACATCTGTCGGTGGTAATGGTTGTACTTGTACTTTAGAGTGCACATTAGGCTCAAATGCTTGTATGGCGGTGGTTTTGATGCTTCTGGTTGAACTTCTTGTTGGCATTCGAGATAACATTTTTCTACAACGTGTAGAATATAATCTTAGAAATACTCAATAGATGGTCTTCTTTTGATGCAACCACCACTGATGCAAATACCTCACTCATACTATTTATCCCTACTTTCAAACTTCTAACACGATGAGCAATAACACTGGTTCTAATGCTTGTAATCCATTATAAGAAGACATGCAAACACAAAACTATCCTCTAGCTTGGTTGGGTTGTCCTAAACATCTCCTAATTGTGAGAGATTCTGGATCTTAGTAGTAATGGTCACATCCTTCCATCTAACCTTACAACTGCTACAAGTGAATTGATGAACTTGTCTAAAAGTTGTTGATTAACTCCTTATATACAGCCACTCAATTAGACATAGCATAGTAGATCCTTGATTGATTCAGACCCTAATCATCGATTCGAATTAACTCTATTCTTTCGAAATGTCATCAACATATGTACCACATTATAATTGGGTACAAAATTTAGCTTAGACATTTGCATTGTTAAAATAAATAGCATTAATAAAATTAAATAATAATCAAAAATTATTTGAAGTGTTAGAGAAACATAATAATTTTGAAAAATCAACTTTTCGCAAAAAGTTATATAGTTTTCACATTTTAAACAAAACTAATAGTTTTTTTCTTTTTACAAATTTAGCTCAATTTTTGCTTTTATTATTTTAAGATAGTTTTTGCTTTTATAAATTTTATTAAAGTTTTTGCTTTTATAAATGTTTCGCTTCTTTTAAAGTTTTCGCATTTAGTATAATATTAATGTTTTCGCACTTAAAACTACATTTCTAAAGTTTCACATTCAACCTAGCATATCTAAGTACTCACCTTTTAGTCCTAAATGTCTAAGTTTTCGCTTTTGTTCATGAAATTTAAGATTTTCACCTGAGAACTATTAAACGCGAAAATTCTCTTTATAGTCTAATTTGTTTAAGAAAACTATCTATCTATCCATCCACAACAATTTTACTACTGGTAGAAAAAAATGAAATCCGTTCCGTATTCAAATCTGAATAAACCGCTTCAAATCCTTATTTGAATATTTGGATTGGATCTCATCCGAATCCAAATTCGTTATTTGGATTTCGGATACCATAATTGTTTTATTCGGATTATTCGGATATCTCAATAATCCAAATAAGAATTTAACTATGTTTTTAGCCCAATACTTATTACCCAATTATGTATTATCTTTTCAACTCAATAATCAAGAGACGTGACACATTTTAGTGCTTTAATACTAAATAAATATACAATAATCAATTGTGGTTCAAAACTAGAGATTATAATATTCGGGTTGTATACAATTACATATTATGTTTGAATTTGTGTTTAAGTCAAATTTGTATCTTCTGGATTCATATCTTTTATTGTGAATATTAAACTTATAAAATGTTAACGATAAAAATTAAAAAAAAAAAAATAAGAACAAAAATAATGTTATTTTGTTTATTCGGGTTATTCTAATATATTCGGATATATCCGAATTAAATTCGGATTGAAAAGAGAATTTCTTATTCGGATCGGATTGGATTTCAAATAGGGTCATTAAATATTCAAATCCGAATAATCAATTATCTGATCCGATGAACACCCCTAATCAACACTATGTAAGTTCTTTTTAACAACTAAAACAACAAAAAATCAGAAAACCTACAATCTATCAATAAATTTGAGAAAAATCTAGAAATTGAAACTAAAACCGATATCTAAATATTCAATTAGCATCGACGTTCTACCTTGGAGTATATCTATCACGACATGCACAATCAAGAATTGAAAGACGATTATAGAATTTTGGAAACTGAAAGGTTTAGAATGATAAGCGAGAAGTTCAAGTGAAAGTGATCTGTTTTCGCATACTTCTTAACTAAGTTGTTTTCCTCCTTTAAACCCTCCCACGGGAACCAACCAAACCACCATTATCATTAAATGTTGTTTATCCCTTTGTTAGTGCTTCTTATATAAATTGAAAAACTGATGCAACTTACTAATCTCCTAGCTAGGTCCAGCCTAGCATTATAACTATTTGAAATGCTAAAAAATAAATACATATGCAAGAAAAGAAACAATAACATAAGTTAGATTCTTAAAAAATATCGGTCATGTTAAGCTGCCAAACCACATTTAACCATACAACTCAAGAAATGTATGAACAAGTTGTTCAAAGAAAAGGAAAAAAAATGTGTGAACGAAGGCCCACAAGAATTTGACTTTGACAATAATAATTCATTTGGTGGTTGCGCTGTTATTAATTGTAGGAGGAATAAGTAATATATTCAAACCTCAAACAAATAATTTAATTAAATTAAGCATGAGTCCATAGCAGCAGCCAACAGTTGACCCGTGAGTTGAGGGGTAAATTAATTATTAAATTGACGTCACGTATATAGATGATATATACCCTGTGCCAACATATCGGAATCTATCAATCTTCTCTCTTGTTTCTATCTTCATATTTCAGTCCTAAATTATACGTGTTATTATGTATGAAATGAAAAAATATACTCTGACACATGTCACAACCAGGTGGTTTGTTGTCATTGCAGTAATGGTGATGGTATTGATGGCAGATGGTGTGACATCACAATCAGATCCAAGAAATAATACTCTCATTAGACGCTATTGCAGCCAATATGGTGTGACATACGAACAATTTTTCTTGAGGAACCTTAACAACACACTGTCTAGCCTTCGGAGGCAGTTGGCCAACGCGACAGTGCACTATGCTCTTACGCGAACTATTATCAACAGTGAGTCTGTATATGGATATGCTTCATGTAGGCAGTATCTTTCAAATTCTGAGTGTTTGAGGTGTTTTGACATTGCGGCCACAGAGGTGAGACTTTGTGGGATTGTAAATGGTGGTAGCACTATCTATGACGATTGTTATCTCAGGTAACACTTTAGATCGTTTTCTTATTTATTATTTTATCACTATAAATAATTACTACTATTTTTGTCGATATTGATCGTCTGAAATAGAAAAACAATGACGTAGTTATTTTTTCTAGTTATGGTTCTAGACACCTAAACAACACACTAAACATACAACTACTACACGTAAATATCTCACTCTGAAAACTATACCTTTTTAACACCAGCAAAAAGCATTATCCAAAAGTTGAATTTCTAGTGTTGTTTATGAATTATAGATGGTTTTTAATGTGGTTTTGAAAATTCTTTAGTTTTTGAAGGTTCCATAAACCCTATTAACAACAGATGTGAATGATGTGACACAAAAGAAAATAACCCATTTATTAAATGACAAGTCTTAATGGGTTTCTTTTATGTCACATCACACATTTTGTGAATGGTGTTCGTTGACTCTCCATAAGCAAACGTATTTTCAAAACAAATATACACACACACACACACACACACACCACACACATATATATATATATATATATATATAATATATATATATATATAATATATATATATATATATATATATATAACGTCTAAAATTTGTAAACACCAACGGTAAAAAATCTCCAAAAGTCACCCTACATGAAACGAAGTCAAATACATCAAGCAATTTTCCAATTTACATATATTATTGTTAGATGAGACTAGTATTAAGCTTTCCGTGTTGCAGCGGGATGCGTAAAACTGTGCCAAGTAACACTATCGGCACACCAGTGGCAGTGACCACCAATACTCGTAAAAACGTATATAAACCGAATGAGAAGCAAATGTAAAACATTGAATCGTGCAGTGACACAAGCAGAACATAAAACATATAGAACAATAAGTAAATCGATCTAGGATCAACGCGTTGTGACGGAACCATTAAAGTGAAAATAAATATACGAAAAATGTTAAACCACACACGCACTCTATGGCGTGTTAACTCGTAAAATTGAAACCGAAATGTAAAACGGAAAATTTGCAAATATAAAAAAATATAGAGGTTCAAAGTTGAAAGTAAAAAAATATTAAGCCTAAATTTCAAAAGATTTAAAAGTATCAAGTTAAAATAAAAAAATTTAGAGACTAAAAAATAAACAAAAAGAAAGTACAATCCACAAAACATATAGTATTACTTAGATTGCATACAAACTTGATAATTAGTATAATACTAGAATCAAGGCCACCCCGTTGTGGCGGAGGAGTAAATCCATGTCAAATATCATCAAAATGTCATATCGCCACTAGCGACCATATCGAAGTTGTGATGTGTTAATGCAGATAAATTAGACCGAAACATAAAATATATAAATGTTTAATCAAGTTGATATAGGACCCTCAAGTTGCGCCAAACCTATCAAACGTGAAAAATAGACGTAAGAACGTTGAACCACACATGCAAGTTGTGTGATATTAACTTGCGAAACTTAGAACAAAATGTAAACTGGAAATACACGAAAAATTAAAAGTATACAGGATTAATTTGAAAGTGTAGAAAGTTGTGAGGTGAAATTTAAAAAGATAAAAAAGTAGGTTAAAACAAAAAAATTATATTTTTTATAAAACACAAAACATAAAGTGCAACACTTTATGCATAAGGTACAACACTTTATGCGTAGAAAAGTTGATATTAATATATTATAAATAAATGGAAACTGAACCTTATATCAACTATTTAAGTTGTTTAACTCTATAAAGCTAGCTTTCAAAAACTGATTTGTATGAGAGTCTGTTCTACATCTTCAAACCCTGTATTTTCGCTAAACCATAGTATGTTAAATCAACCTGCTCTAATAAAAAATATCTAGGAATGACACATGTTAATACCATATTCTTCCTCACTAATTTTTTTCGTTTCTCTATCCTATAATAATCACATTAATTACTAATAATATTAATTGGTTAATTTAGATTAAAATAGACAAATTAAGAAATAGATTTTTTGCTAATTTTATTTCTGGAAATAACTTTTCATAAAAATTAGAAAAACTTTTAGAACATCAAACTTTTTTAAAGTTATAAAATATTTTATAATTGATGTTTTTAAAAAGTAAAACTTTTATAAAAGAAAATAATTAAATTGAGAGTTATAATAAAAAGTTTTTAAGCATGCCATTTTTTTAAAACGTTTGTTTTGAAATAAAACTTCTTTTTATATATTATAAGAAAGATTTTAATCATATTTTATATTTAGAATATCAATTTATAATTAATAAATTTTCATTTTATTTGATATTTTTATGCAAATCGTGTAATACACGAATTTACTGAAACTAATATTATTTATATATGAGTATGATAATAACAAAAATATTAATACCACTAAATGGTTAATGCTTTATTATTTTGATGTTGAATAGAAAACACGCAACAGACTTTAAATAGAGAATTCAGATCTATTTTTATATACAAACTTAGCATTCCTGAAAGGGTAGTCGCAAACAAATAAAGATATATGATTTTATTATTTACAACATAATTTATAACAACTACGTGTACTATGGATAATTTTTAAAAATCGTTAATTATGATTATAGCATGTCATTCTTATATCATCAAGGGAAATTGAGGTTAACAACTTCCGAATAAAAATAAAATTGATACGACTTAATTGTTAAAGTCAAAAATATATGGATTGCATAATTGATTGTTTATGAGAGATTTGTTATTGGGTTATAATTCTAATGTTATTCTAGTCTATCTCTATATTTTCAACAGTAAACACACAAACTTAGAGCATTCACAACTTATTTCCTAAATTTATCTAATGGTATTATTTATATTGTATGGTTTGGTTATCAGTGGTTGTGATTGAAAAATATTGGAAATTTACATTGTTCGATCTTATTTTTGGGAACAAAATTATTTAAAACCCTATAATGTTTTTAATGTATTTTAAGTGGTTGTGATTGTAGAAGAAGGAAATAATAATAATAAAGATATAAAAAATATTATTTAACTGAAAAACAAAAATAAAATATCATAATTTTAATGTAATTATATTAATACAAATAGAGAATGAGTTGTGAATGCACTTATATCTTAATTTATTATTAAACCGGAACCTTAAAGTCTTACGGAAATATAAGAAAATGTAGACATAAGATATCATAAGTTTACAAGTCATTTAGTATTTTTCAAACCACCCCATCCAATAGTTTTATTTTAATATACCAGTCAACTCATTTTTTTTATTTTACCCCTAATTTTTTTTACATTATTGTTAAATGTATCTAGTTGTACTAGTAAACTACTAGAATTACGAGTTAAAGTAAACATGAGATTTGTGTTTCAAAAAATAAATATGTTGTAGCGGATTAATACTCTAATTAATGTTAAGATCACATAAAGATTGAACATCAAAAAACTTCAATTGCTCCATCGATTATCAATTACACAAGACAAATAAAAAATAAAATGATCTCACTCTCTCCTTCTAACTCCTTATTCCCTGATTATATAGGCGCTAACTAATAATTAACAACATAAGTTCAATATTAGAATTAAGTATGCATCATATACATAGTTAGCCCCTGTAATTTCTAACAAAGGAAACTTAGAGAATGAGTTTATTTCACTACTACTCAACAATCTCCACCTTGAAATAGAATTCATCCAACTCCCAACAAATCCAAACAATTCAGAAATTTAGGACCTAGCAATGCTTTAGTCAACACATCACCTGCATTGTCTTTAGTATTAACTTCTAGAACCTCCACCTCCTTAGAACTCACAACATCTCAAATGAAATGAAGTCTAACATTAATGTGCTTAGTTCTCTCATGAAACACTACATTCTTAATTAACCGTACCACCCCTTGATTATCACACAACACCACTGTTTTATCAAACTTTACTCCTAATTTGATGAAAAAACCTTTAATCCATCATGCTTCTTTCACTGCTTCAGTGAGTGCAACATATTTAGCCTCAGTAGAAGATAAAGCTACTACCTGTTGCAAAGAAGCTCTCTAACTTATCAGATTACCTAATACCATAAAAGAATATACAGTTATGGACCTCCCTTTATTCAAATCCTTGGCATAATCTAAATCATCTTAACCAGGAATACCATGTTGACCCTTTGCGCTATTACTAAAACATAAACCAACTTCTTGAGACCCACATAGATATCTTAACAACCACTTAACAGCCTCCTAGTGCAACTTACCTAGATTAGATAGAAATCTATTAACCACACTAACACCATATCATATGTCAGGCCTTATGTAGACCATAAGGTACATTAAACTCCCCATAACATTACCATAAGGTAACTTATTCATATAACTTCTTTCTTCTTCATTATGAGAGAATCCATTTTAGATAACCTAAAGTGCAAAACTAAAGGTTTTACAACAGGCTTACTAGATAACATATTAAACCTGGTTAACACCTTCTTAATATAAGATTTCTCAGACAAATTCAACTTCTTTAATTCTTTATATCTTGTAATCCCCATACCCCATATCATCTTAGCAGGACCTAGCTTATTCATTTCAAACTCATTCATCAATAAAGCCTTAGTAGCTACTATCTCATCTTGATCCTTATAAGCTAGTAGCATGTCATCAACATAGAGAAGTAAGTACACAAAATTATTAGTGCAGTACTCGTTATAATAGACACAAGAGTCATAACTACTCTTTAGAAAACCATTTGACAACACATAATCATCAAATCTCTTATACCATTGTTTGGGCAACTATTTCAACCCATACAATGATCTTTGCAACAAGCACATCTTGTCTTCTTCACCTTGTTTCTCATACCCTTTAGGTTGCCTCATATAAACTTTCTTTTCAAGATTCCCATGAAGGAAAGTAGGTTTTTGTATCAAGCTGTTCTAATTCATAATCAAACATAGTGACTAGTGATAATATGACTCTTATAGAAGAATGCTTCACAACCGGTGAGTACATCTCATTGTAATTTATTCCAACTTTCTGAGTGAAACCCTTAGCCACCAACCTGGATTTATATCTAGGTCCCTCTACCCCTAGAATTCCTTCTTTAAGCTTGTAAAGCCATTTACATCTCACCATTATTTGATTGCTTGGTTTGTCAACCAGAATCCAAGTGTGATTCTTTTGTAATTATGCCATCTCTTCATCCATGGCTATCTTCCATTTTTCACCCATCATGGAGTTTACATCTTCATTAAAAGTAAGTGGCACACTTTGGTCTTCCAATTCAGCAACACTAAATACAAAAGTTTTCAAGTCATCATATGTTCTATACCTGGCAGGTGGAACTATAGTTCTTCTAGGCCTATCCCTTGCTAGATTATAATTGGATGAATCTGATCCAACTTCACCTGATGACCTGCCTTCATCTGTTGTAGACCTTCCTTATCCACCATACTATCCACCTTAATTTGAACCTCATCAGTCATTTGACCAGAGCTTGACCCATATTCCTTTCTTATCACATCTTTATACATCACTTCCTCCCTAAATGCCACAATATCTCTGCTTATTATTACTCGTGGACTACCTTCATCTAGCCTCCACAATCTGTACCCCTTTAGGGTATCCAAGTACAATGCACTTTTGTGCTCTTGGTTCTAACTTCCCTTGGTTCATATGGGCAAAGGCCAATGACCCAAACACCCTCAAATTAGTGTAATTAGTTTGAGTCCCTAACCATATTTCCATTGGTGTTTTCATATCATTTTCTGATAAAGAGACTTATTTACCATGTAAGCTGCTGTACTCATAGCTTCTCCCCAAAAAGTCTTTGGCAGCCCTAAATCTGATAATATACACCTCACTTTATTCGTGAGTGTTCTATCCATTCATTTAACTAAACCATTCTGTTATGGGGTACCTAGTACAGTTAGGTGTCTTGCTATACATGATTGTTGAGTAGTAATGAAATAAAGTAATTTCTCTAAGTTTCCTATGTTAGAAAGTACAGGGGCTAACTATGTATATGATGCATACTTTAGTCTAATATTGAACTTAGGTTGTTAATTGTTAGTTATCACCCATATAATCAGGGAATAAAGGAGTTACACAGAGAGAGTGAGATCATTCTATTTTTCTTTCGATTTGTCTTATGTAATTGATAATTGGTGAAGCAATTGAAGTTCTCTGATGTTCAATCATTTTGTGATCTTAACAATTGATTAGAGCATTAATCCGCTACAACAAGTGGTATCAGAGCCACATTCAGAAGGGGGGGATCAATCAAATAAGATCAAAGGGATTATCGATCAAGATGGTGTCGACAAGATTCGAGTTGGAGAAGTTCGACGACAAGAAGGATTTCGAGTTATGGCGAGTGAAGATGTATGCCTTATTTTGTTCATCAAGGTGTAGTAGATGCCCTTGTAGGTGAAGCACGATTACCGACGACTCTGACCGACAAAGAAAAAAGGACGTGATGGAGAAGGCACATAGTATGATCGATCATCCTAAGTCTAGGAGATCGAGTGCTGAGAGAGGTATCCAAAAAGACTACAACTATGGGAATTTAGGCAAAAATAAAGAGTCTATACATGACTAAATCTCTTAGAAACTGCTTATATCTCAAGAAGAGACTATACACTTTCAACATGGCAACAAGGAAGTCCATAGAAGATCATACCGTCAAATTTAATAAATTGGTCTTGGATCTTGAAAAAATAGATGTCACAATTGGAGATGAAGATCAGGCAATAATCTTCTTGACATCTTTACCACAAAGTTTGAACACTTTGTTGATACCCTAATGTATGGGAGAAATACTCTTTCCATGGAAGAGGTACATGCTGCGTTGAATTCCAAGGAACTCAAAAAGAGATCAGACATTAAAGAAGAAACAAGTGATGGACCGGTGGTGAGGGGTAGGTCTAAGCAGAGATCATTTATCCTAGAGGGCAGTCTAGGTCCAAATTAAAGTTTAAAAGAAGATGTTATATATGCAATTCTGAAAAACACTTAAAAAAGGACTGCCCAGAGAAGAAGAAACGAAAGCATGAACCTAACAATGCTAGAACACCGGTTAGTACCTCTCCTAAAACTTCCAATGATGGGTATGACAGTTCTAATGTGTTAGTAGTATCAAATAGTGATAACTATAATGAATGGATACTAGACTCAAGGTGTTCTTACCATATGACCCCTAATAAAGACTTCTTTAGTGAATTAACCATAGAAGACTTAGGTGTGGTGCAATTGCAATTGGGAGATGACAAACCTTGTAGGGTTAAAGGTCACGGGTTTGTACACCTGAATTGCACAATGGGTTAGAGTTAAAGTTAAAGAATGTAAGGTATATACCTGAGTTGACAAGAAATTGTATCTCACTAAGATTATTTGAGAAAGTAGGATATTATTTGAATCTTAAAAATTGAAAAACCAAAATAATCATGGGATCAAGAGTAGTTCTATCTAACATTAGGAAACAAAATAAAACTTATGTGTTGGAAGGGGGTGTGTGCCCTAATGAAGTCTCTTTAGTAGAAAATAAGCAATCTAAGTTGACTAACTTATGGCATAGAAGACTGGGTCATATTAGTGATAGAGGTCTTATGGAGTAGAAGAAAAAAGATTTAATACACGGTGTTAGCAATTCTAGGGTTGGTTTTTGTGATCATTGTATTTTGGGAAAAACTAACTAGGTTAAGTTTGGTAAAGGGGTGCATCACACGAAAGGTATCCTTGAATGTGTTCATTCAGACCTTTGGGGACCAGCTAGAACCTTGTCTCTAGGTGGAGCAAGCTACTACCTGTCTATAGTAGATGATTACTCAAGGAAAGTTTGGGTTTTTCTCTTAAAGCATAAGAATGATGCTTTTGGAAAATTCAAGGAATGGAAGGTGTCGGTGGAAAATCAAACCAGAAAGAAAATTAAGGAACTCAGGACTGACAATGGACTTGAGTTTTACAACAATCAGTTCATTCAATATTGTAAGGCTCAAGGTATAGCAAGATACCTAATTGTACAGGTACCTCACAATAAAATATAATATATTAACTTAAGTATATTAAATTATTATGTTTTGCTTCAAAATTATGGACCGAGCGAGCATTTAATAACACAAAAG
This sequence comes from Flaveria trinervia, assembly GCA_025506515.1. Taxonomy (NCBI): domain Eukaryota; kingdom Viridiplantae; phylum Streptophyta; class Magnoliopsida; order Asterales; family Asteraceae; genus Flaveria; species Flaveria trinervia. Next base: position 52,608,439 of record CM046458.1, read on the forward strand.
CATTAAACGTACTATTTAAATAGCTAGGTAGTAAAGTAAAACAAAGTAATGAGCTAAAGAAATTACCAAAAACCATCAAAATATATTTTCACCATTATATATTTTGTTTCGTTTCTTATGTACGAAAATAATTTGTTTTAGTTAAGAATTTAATTATGAGTCATATGTACGTAAAAAAGAGTGAAAGATTGAAAAGAGATACTTTATTAGGATTCAATGGTTTGATTTCTATGCAAATGAATATAGCCGTGTCCGAGCTTGCCACAATTAACTAAAGTGAGTGATTACAAGCTTCAAGTTGTAAAGCTCGAACTTCACTTTGAGTATAATGTTATCAGCTTAGAGCAATAGCTAGACTCTTGTTTATCATTTATTCATTCTTTAATTATTCTACTTATATATGCATATGCTATATTTAGTTAGACATGTATGAATCTTGGACTTGAGCTCCACTCGCTTATTAAATAACTCATTTAAGCACGACTCGATTCAATATTGTATTGTTTTGTTAAAGGTACGAGAACCATAACTTCTACACAGAGGCTAATGTTCGGGGCAATGTTGCAGTATGTGGCAACCAAACATCATCACCAACATTCACACATATAGTAAAAAACTTGTTATCAGACCTTCGAGTTGCCACACCAAAAATACACGATTACTATGCTGCTTCTACAAGGAAAGTTGTAGGGAGCAACATGGCAGTTATGCAATCGCGCAATGTAACATAAACGTAAGCCAGAGCGATTGTGCAGAATGTTTATCGAGAAGAAGTACAACATTACAAGATTGTTTTCCTAACACATTCGGAAGGGCAATCGATGCAGGATGCTTTATGAGGTATTCTGATATTGCCTTCTTCAGAGAAAACCAAACAATTGATCTAACACCTTTTCTTAAAGATGGTGAGTTCTCTTTCCAACACATGGCTTTTTAATTATCAAACATACTTGAACTGAGTCTTTAGAGGCCATTTACATATATATGTACGTAGTGTGTAATAATATAATCATTTACAGGCGGTCATATCATCTATTTAACGTAGGCTAATGTGATTTGCAGGAACTTCAAGAACTAAGAAAACTATTATAGGGGGTGTTATTGGAGGTGTCGGATTGATTTTGATTGTACTTGTATTTCTCTTTTGGCATCGTTCCACAAAATCGTCTGATCGCAAGCAGGTACATAATCGATCCAAAAGTGATCTAGAACAAAAATCTTAAAAGTTTTCTCGTGGCATCTTTAGGTTTTAAACAGTAGATGTTTTTGCACATAATGGTCTTAATGGAGCAATTCTCCATATTTATATCTTTAATGGTTTGTATATGTGATCTTTTGACTTTTATTAGGAGATAATCAACTGGAGCAACAGAATTGCTGCAAGGCCCCATGACTTATAGCCACAATGATTTGAAAAATGCAACAAATAATTTTGGTAAAGAGAACAAACTTGGTGAAGGAGCTTTTGGAGAGGTTATAAGGTAAATTCATGAATAATTCATTAGTTTTCTGTATCATGATAAGCTCTTCGCCAAGGGCGGAATCAGAGAGGGGTTTTGGGAGATCTGCTGATTCAGCCATAATAATTTCTTAGATACTTTTTTATGAAGTTTACGTTTTATTTAAGAAAATGAAGTGTTTGACCCCTTGGTTGGTAGAAAAGAGAACATTATGATGATTTACATCTCCACAATAATCTGAGTGAACCTATGTTTTTCTCTACTTATTTCTTACATACACCAGGGGACACTAAATAATGGGGAAGTAGTCGTGATCAAGAAAATAACTATGGCTCCTGGAGGACCAAATGCATTTTTTAACAATCAACTTAAGATAATAAGTAATGTTCATCATCGACATCTTATGCGTCTTCTTGGATACTGTACAAAAGGACCTCATCTGTTTCTTGTTCTTGAGTTCATGGAAAATGGTAGCCTCGATAAATTCCTTATGGTGAGTTCAGACCATGTATTTAGCTTATCATTACTTCGAGTTTAAATCCTTACACTCAGTCTAATAACTCACAGGTGAAAAACGAGGGATGTTAACATGGAGGCAAAGGTTTGATATAATCTTTGGGGTAGCGAGGGGACTTGCATATTTACATGAACAATATCATGTCACTGTTATTCACAGATATATTAAATCAAGCAACATTCTACTTGACGATGTTTTTCAGCCAAAAATTTCGGATTTTGGTCTTGTTAGACTATTACCAGAAGATAAAACGCATATCAACACAAAAGTTGCAGGGACATTGTATGTTAAAGCAACCAACTAGATTCCCAATTAGATATTGTTATCTGTTTTGTATCTGTGTATCCATATGTTTCTCTTTCGATCAAACTATATGCCCACTAACTGCTACTATTCATACTGTATTTGATCAGTGACTTTGTAGCACCAGAATACGCGATCCATGGGCATGTGTCTGAGAAAGTAGATACTTACAGCTTTGGTGTTTTAGTCCTTGAAATCATTAGCGGAAAGAGGTGCGCAGATGGCATAGAAAATGGATCTGTTACACATAACTTAATTGATTATGTAAGTATCATATGTATCACTTTTTCTTCTTATTCCTTGTTTCATGCCAACAATAAGATTCACAAAAAGTTATCAATCATATATATTTTTGCATATGTATCTTGTATGACAGGCATGGAATCTATACGAGAATGGTGTTCATGTAAATCTAATCGATACTACCCTCGACCCAGGTGAATATGTACAAGAAGATGTGAAAAAATTAATAGAGCTATCTCTGATGTGCACTCAGACACAAGCATCAACAAGGCCATCAATGTCCGAAGTTGTGTCTCTTTTAAGTGAGAGATCATCTGAGCAGATACAGCCACTGAGGTCTACCATTGCAGAACCCTATGTCGCGCTTTCTGTTAACACATCTACATCTGCTGCTTCATGAACATCTTATGCTACTACATCTAAGGTTGAACTTTCGGATCACTATAGTTTGATTTGGCAGTTTAATTTTGTGAAAATGGAGTGACCATAAAACCGTGACTTTCAGAAGATGATATTGGTGCATATTTTGTGATATAACAGACAATATTCTTCACCTGTGATATAATAAATATTGATGTTTGTGATATTTCTCGTAAAGTTGTCTTTCTATGTGGGTAATGTAAATTCAATTTGGTTCAAGTACAGAACTGGTGTTGATTCTTGATTTCCAATTTGTGTGATTCTACTAACTAGGTAGATGTCACTTTGTGTCAAGTTTTAAGCAATTTCACCCTTTGTCTAACACGGACCAGTTTCTTGTCGAATTGCCTTCTAAGATATAATGAAGTAATGTGTATAGACATGTTAATCGACTCTTGCACAAGGTGTAAAAGTTGGAAGGGGGGGGGGGGGGGGGGGGGGGGGGGGGTTATAGGCAAGTAAGTACCCTTTCATGAGGCATGATGTCCATTCACTTTTCTACAAGTTTCACATCTGATATATTCCCATATGAGTGAAGCAACACACATTTCACATGTGAATCGCAACCTTTTACTTGAACCATTTCACCTTTCAGTTTCTAAAATAACCAACACATGAACTGTTACGTCTGTTAATTCCATGCTTATCTAAGTCATGTGAACCATCTAGATTATTTATATTTCAATTAATTCCAACACCTAGATATGTAAATTAGCGTCCTGAAAATCATGCATGTTCGTGACAAAATTGATTGTGACTAGCTTCTAAAACATGAACATTGTGATTGTTCGTGTGTGAGTAGCCACCAGTGATATTAAGTTCAGAAACGAAGTCAATTTAAATTGAGCTACGACTTGCTTATGGTTTGAACTATGGTTTACGTATATGAACTAAAATGATGATGACGATTCTTAAGTGGCTTGCAGAAATCCTAATATGCGAAGTGCAAAGTGTGGCACTAAAACACCATTAACGCCTCATCACCTATTGCTCTTGATCTAGGGCACACATGCACAGGATGCTTTGGACCCTTTCATTCTAACATTGGTTCCTTGTCTTTTAGAAACTAAGTTCCATCTCAGTTTCACCTTATAAACCATTTTCTAGTTTTTCATGGCTCCAATACGGAACATGCACTGTATAAATATATACTTTTTTAATGCCGAACAGCAGTGTATAAAAATCTCTTTTGAAAACAATTTTCCAACAGGCTACTCATAATTTTTAATATAGACTTAGTTTTAGAAATACCTAGGACCTAACTAAAATTTGAAATGTTGAAGGTTTTGGTACATAAATAAAGATGAAATCTTACACCTTGAACCTTTACTTAGTGAAAGAGCTTAAGCTTAACTAGGATATAACTTATTGAACCATAATCATTGAACTATCTTCCTTATATGTTTTATGTAAACACCTCCATTCATATATTTCTATTCACTCATTCAACCCAATTTGAGCAGATCTTATTAAATTGGCCATGGGTCTTATCTTGGTGAACTATATTATCTAGTATCATACCCGTTTGAAAGTTTCATGTATTGATGGTGTAAATTAAAGAATGTAAAGCACAATAGTTAATCAATGTTGAAACATAAATCGGATGAAGTTCTCACATGCATAAAAAATGCGAAACTTTGTTATTTGCGAGAACTATTAAAGCAGCTAGGTAGTTTTCTCATGGTTATGTGGGAATTATGTTAGTTTTCGTAGAACACCTAAATAGTGAAAAATTACTAAGAAAAAGGTAAAAAGGAAATAATTTTAAAATATGTTTGCTTTGGAAAATTAGTTTGGTGCATAAACAGTGGTATGGTCAAGTTCAAAATTTTATGTTCACAACATTTAGTTCAAGTCATTTGTGATTTGAAACCAAAAAATGTGAGCTTGTTTATCTTAAGATGGGGACAATAATCGGACTAGTTGAAGTGAATGATAAATTAAGGCTATTTGGTATTTGTAAAGACCTTGAATTTCAATATAGATCGATCTTGTGAGGAATATGCGGAATATATTCACTCACAGAAATGTAATTAGAATGATAAAACACATGATAAGAAGTAGAATCAACCAACACACATGTAAATAAACTTCAATTGTATTACTCTTTGCTGTAAGATTAAAAACTTTATCTCAATATCAAGATTAATTACAATATAACTAAAGCAAACTAAATATACTAAACTAAAAGGTCTCAATGCGAGAACTAAGTTCTCGTGTAGATCAAAAGTTCTGAAGTTAAAGTATAATATTTCAAATATCTTTTTTTGTTTTCCCGAGCCTTTAAGTTAAACCTTTACAATATTTCAAATATAATATGTTGGCTTATTTTCTATTAAACAGATGAAAAATGTCAAAATAGTTTGTTTTAATTTCACATAATTTTGTTATCACATTGAAGAATCTATTTGTTCGTGAATTGATTAGTGGAAGTTGAAACTCTTTTCATATGCTTGAAAATTCTTATATGTTCTAAGGGTTGAATGTAAAGTCTCGAAAACTCAAAACAAGCCTTTGAAGTTAAAGTATCCGTGTAAGAACTAGGTATCCGAGTGTGAGGTTGTTCTCATGCGAGACTATGGTTTTAGTATAAATTCAACTTTTGTTCTTTAATCTTTAGAACACTTGGAAAACTTGCACTTTTAATCACTATTATCAAAGAAATATATTGAAGTTATTGATAGTATGCTTGTGCTCATACTTGATCTCATTACTTCTTGTTCATTAAATTATCCATGTTTGATTCATTTCTCATTTTAATCACGAGATCGATCTTAATGAAATTGTTCAAGATCATACAATTAGTATCAGAGCATGGCGTGCTCTAGATTGATTTGAATGAAATTGAAATGATTTGCAAGACTTTTCAACCTGAAAAACTTGATTCTAGGATGTGGATTATTCATATGTTGAGTAAAATCAATATATAAAAGGCCTAAATTGAAGTAATTAGTGACAATTAGGGCCACCCTTGAAGTTAATTCACTAAAACGAGGCTCAGTTATGATATTTGGACAAATTGATGAATGGCTTCTTCGGGGGGCTTCCCCGAGCATCGAACAACCAACGTAGAACTGGTATGGACAAGGGGGAGTCTGATTGTATTGTGGCACCGCATATTTTTCAGTTTAATGTTGTTCATGTCATCTAAACTATTTCCGCCAATTGGTATTATTAAATTCAATTTTTATAATACAATTACAATTATTATTGTTATTATTATTTAAACATCAAATTAACCTATAAAAATCTAGAGCTTAATTATGCAATTAATGGTTAAGTGGAAGGGGCTTAAGTGTAAATTGATAAATAAATTCTATTAAACCCAAACCACCCCACCGATCCCCCTATTCCCTCCCGAAACCTGTAGTGTCTTCTCTCGCAAACCTAGCACCATTCAACTAAACTTTACAGAGAAACCCTGCTATCGTTGCCCTCTTATACGTGGTCAACCAACCTCGATATTTGTAAGGTTTAAATATAAGGCTGATACAACACAACACCCAAAGTCTTTCCTGCATGCATGCACAAGTGTACTGAAGAGGAATGCTTTAGAAGTTTCACACTCTACCTTAGAAAATATTCTAAGTGTGAAATCTTCCAAAGCCAAGACCAATATCTTCCAAAGCCAATGAAGTCTTCTGAAGCTTCAAAGACAAAGTCTTCCGAAGCCAACACTTGAAGACAGATTTCTTCAGAAGACTTTTGAACACATGCTTTATCTGATGTATCTTTTCTATAAGTTAGACCCCTTTCCGCTGCAACTCTGATAAGACACCAACTTTACATAAGTTGGTGAAAGGTCCATACTTTTGGTAACTGTACATTGAGGTCTTGAGTCTGTAACTTTTTACTTTATATACTTTATCTTTTTTGTAATATATTAGGATATGAGCTATGACATGTCATAGTCACTAGTCATGTATCCAGCTGGCCTTTAAAGTATGGCTGGTTGTAGGTTGTAGTATAAGTATTTCTGGTCTTTTATCTTAAACCATTGCTTTGTAAACACTTGTAAGGAATAGAGAGCAATATACATCAATCTTGAAAACCATCTACTTGTGTTGTTCTTGTTCTGTCTCTTATATACTTGTGTTTTTAGTTCTCATTTAAAGAACTAGTTTCTAGTTCTCCATTTAATTTGTTAAGTGTTATTGCAAACTCTCCTCTTTGTGTTGTTGTGTTGTAAGCAAGTACCATTAATGGTCTTTCAATTGGTATCAGAGCATTCCAGACTCTTAATATAAGATCTCATCATTTTAAGATCCCTCACACACACACAAAATAATTAATATCTCAAATGGTAGCTATCTCTAAAGCTGATATGAAAACTGGAACCATGTCAAAGTCCCCATTGATTACTCTTAATGACTTTGACACTTGATGCCAGAGAACGGAAGGCTTTATCAAGTCTCTAGAATCAAGAATGTGAGAATATGTTGTTACTGGACCTTACATACCAAGCGCCTCTTCAGCTACTACTAGAGGTGGTATGATTCCCAAGGCTGTGGCTGACTACTCAGATGAAGATAGAAAGAGAGTAGAAATTGATCAAAAGGCCATGATAGCCCTTTAGACTGCTTTTCCAAACTCTGTATACAGAGGTTTCAAGAAATGCAAAACAACTAAGCAGTTGTGGGATGCATTGAAACTAATGTATGAGGGTTACACTAAATCCAAAGAGAACAAGAAGATCTCATTAGCAGTTGTTTGAAAATTTCACCTTCAAATCAGGTGAGACTATGACTCAACAATACTTCAAGTATGTTATGATTATGGATACTCTAGAGGATGTTGGAGTAACTCTTGAGAACAGGGATATGTAAGGAAGTTCATGTCCTCTCTTCCTAGGCAATAGACACATTATTGTGGTTATCAAGAGGACTGAGAACCTTAAGATTCTCACTTTGATAGAGTTGTATGGCATTCTCAGTGGATACCAGATGGAGATGAACATGCAAGGTTCATCTGGTAACACCAGCAATCAATGGGTTCAGCCCTTCATATGACCGAAAGAGATAGCGTAGAACCCACAACATCATCTCATATGCTATCCTGACAACTCACAAAAGGGTCCTTTCATCACCTTTTCGGAGACACCAAGAGATAACTATAATCAAGGAAGCCCATTCCAAGAGACAAGTTCTTCTCAAGCCTTTGTGTCTTCTAATGAAAGTTGTGGCAGCATTCTCTTCACCCTTGAAGACCTGGACTGTATCCATCTAGATGATCTAGAGTAGATGGAGATAATCCAGCAAATGACTCTTCTCACTCATAGAGCCAAGAAGTTCTACAAGCAGATAGGAAGGAAGTTTCCAAGCAATACAGGCAGTGGAAAGTTTGGGCTAGATAAGAGCAAAGCTAAGTGTTACAACTATAACCCGATGGGACACTTTGCTAGAGAGTGCAAGGCACCAAGAACAAATGGTGGCCAAGCATATCAGACCAAACTACACTATAAAGCCACCCAGAATGAGAAGCCAAAGCAGCAAGCTGCATTTGCTGTTAAAGAAGGAGGCTTTGACTGGAGCTTTCAGGTAGAAGATGCATCTCCAAACCAAACATTGATGGCTGACCATGATGAAGCCAAGGTATTGGAATATCTGTACTCCTGAATGTATTGCTAAAGGCAACAGATATAGGTCCTATAACTTAGATATGAGATCTGATCTTGAGTCCTTGAACATTTTAAAATCTGATTTCAAAAAGGCTGAAAATGATTATTAGTTAAAAATAGAGGACTTAGAGAAAACCATTTTAGTTCTAAAACATGAGCATAACCAGTTATAGGACTCAGATCAAGGATCTCATGACTAAGTTGACTGAATGTCAGGTTGAGCTTTGATCAGCAAAGCTTGGGCAGAAAAATGTGTTCTTGAAGAAGAGACCTTCAAGAACATCATATCCTCATCCTTGCATGCAAAAGTTTGTTATTAAAACAAGCAGGGACTAGGATCTAGTGAGATAGCTCCTCCACACACAATCTTGTCTGTAAGATCACCTAGCCATGGAACTTGTGAAGATGAGCTTCCTCTCATAGACCCCTTGAGTGAAGAGGATGAAGAAGTGATAGTGAAGAATTCTTCTAAGAAGAGTGAAGAGGAGGATTCTAAGAAGGGTCACTATCCTTCTAAGGAGAGCAAGAATCCTGTGATAACCAAGTCTATAAGGAAGAACTTGATCAGAAAGAGCAAAAGGAAGGCTAAAAGAGCTCAAGAGATCAAGGCCACTTTTGACTCTAAGCAAAAACAAGTCTTTATCTCTGTAGGGTTTAAAATGGTTAAGACTAAAGACATCAACCTCAACTCTTCTACCAAGAGTTCTGGTTCATGTTCAAATCATCTCAGCATAATTAAGAAGGCTAATCTGTTGTGTACCATTGCTACACAACCTAAACCATCCAACTCCAAGAATAGTCTCAGCTCAAAAGGACGGTCTTAGTATCTGCAAAGATGAAGGTGGAAAAGGGAAGTGATCAAAGTCAGCCTTGTTCTGAGAAGAAGGCTCTTAGGAAGAAAAAGATGGAATGTGTTATGTGTGAGAGCATTTCTCACCTTGCTAAGGATTGTCCATACAATCTAAGAGGTACCCTTCATGTGACGAAAAAAGAGACTTGCAAGAGCTCCAAGAAGAATTTTGCTTCGGAAGGAAAATATGTTTCCTTGGAAGCTCCAAAGTGAAGAAGGCAAGTGGAAAATTGCCTTTGGAAGAAAATTTGATTTCAGAAGAAAGAAATACTTTCGAAGCACTGAAGTCTGCTGCAGTGTTAGCAGGATCTTCCAAAGGTCCAGGCATCAAAACTTCTGAAGTCTCAAAGGCTTAAAAGTGTTGAAGGTCAAGTCAAAACTTCCGAAGGTGGTGTGGAAGTCAAAGAAAGACCAAATGACTAAAAGTTCTCCATCAAATACAGCAAAAGATCCTCAAAGCACAACTATAGGATCTATTACTATTTCATTACCTTCTACTTCCTTTGATGAGCGCAAGACCAATAGGATTAGGTTTCCAAATGTAACTAATCATTTTCTTTGTGCAGGAACAACTCAAGACAAACAAGAATATCTGGATCATTGATAGTGGCTGTTCTACGCACATGACAGGCAATAGGTTACTACTTCAAAACTTTGAAAGAATTGATGGAGGTCCAGTTGCTTTTGGAGGAAATGAAGGAGGTTACATTTCTAGAGGGGCAAAGTCACAAATGGTAAGCTCAATATTGAGAAGGTAAACTTTGTCAAGGAGCTTGGGTATAATCTTCTAAGTGTATCCCAATTTGTGATCAGAGTCATAACATGCTCTTTACTGAGCATGAGTGCATTGTTCTCAAGCCCGTGGTGATCATTCCATGAGCATATCCTACTCAGAGCCCCTAGGAGGGAACATGTACAAGATGGATTTGCAAGAAACATCTCCCTTAGGAGAAGTTTCATGCTTTCCATCTAAAGCTAATAGTGATGAGTCTTTCCTCTGGCATAAAAGAATATTCCATGTAAACTTTAAAACCATATATAAACTGATTAAGAATGATTTGGTAACTGGAATGCTAAAGAAAGAGTTTACAAGTGATGATCATTGTGTTGCATGCCTGAAAGGGAAGCAACATAAGGTATCTCACAAGCCTAAGGATAGAAACTCCATCACGATACCCCTACACTTGTTACATATGGATCTTTTTGGCCCCACCAGTGTAATGAGTCTAGGAAGGACCTCTTATTGTTTGGTGATGACATATGACTTTACAAGATTCACTTCGGTCTTTTTCCTTAAAACTAAGGACGAGTCTCCTGAGATTCTGAAGAATTTCATCTTAGAGATTGAGAATCAATGTGATCACAAGGTCAAACCATAAGATGTGATCAAGGAACTGAATTTAAGAACCAATCATTGATACATATTGTGATGAAAAGGGTATTACAAGATAATACAGTGCTTCCAGGACTCCTCAACAAAATGATGTTTCTGAGAGGAGAAACGGGATACTGATTGAAGCTGCAAGAACCATGTTGTCTGACTTTAAGCTGCCCATCACCTTCTGGGCAGAGGCAGTCAACACTGCTTGCTATATGCAAAATAGAGTTTTAGTGGTTAAGACTCATGGAAAGACTCCTTATGAACTGTGGCACAAGTGGAAACCTGTTATTGGTTTTCTCAGGTCATTCGGATATCCTTGCACCATCTTGAATACCAAAGTTCAAATTGCCAAATTTTTTGAGAAATCAGATGGTGGATAGTTGATTGGATACTCTTCTCAAGCTACGGCTTAAAGAATATACAATCTTAGAACTAGAATTGTTGAGGAGTCAGCCAATATGATTTTTAATGAACACACATCTAGTGTAGCTGGTTCTGGTCCTGATTGGTTATTTGATATTGATTTAGTTATCAACTGTTTTAACAAATCTTGTGAGAATGTTTCAGGATCTACAGACATCTTACCTCTAGGTGATACTTATCCAAGATTTGAGCTAAGACGACCTTCAAGTTACATATCTTCAGCTCCAGTGGTAACCAATCCTACAAATGAAGCTTCTACTAGCACATCAATGACAAATCCTACTAATATCTTTGAAGTACCTTCAAATTCTAGCTTAGAGGTACACAACTCAGAAGAAGAAGTTTCAAATGTTGGAGAGCATGGTTGTGGTGATAGTGATCAAGAATTTTTTGATGGTGATAACCACTCCATAATGACAACATCAATAATGTCACACAGTCATTGGATCAAGTCTCTCTTGATAAGTATGCTGATGTAGTGGGAGAAACATCAATGCCAGATCTAAATTTTTCTAATTTAGATCTCTCTCAGCAACTTGCTATGATCCCTAAGCTAAGGATCTAAGTCTCATCCCACCAGAAACATCATTGGAGATGTTGACACAGGGGTAAGAAAAAGAGGAAAACCCCTTGATGCAAATGTTTGTCTTCACTCTTGTTTCTTGTCCCAGATAGAGCCAAAGAAAATTGATGAGGCTCTGAAGATGAAAGTTGGGTTGAAGCTATGCAAGAGGAGCTGCTTTAATTCAAAAGGCAAAAGGTTTGGAACCTATGTCCTCTTCCTCATGGGAGACTACCATAGGAACCACATGGGTGTTTAGGAATAAGAAAGATGATAGAGGCATTGTCATAAAAAAACAAAGCTAGACTAGTTGTTCAAGGATACACATAAGAAGAAGGAATTGACTACATTGATGTCTTTGCTCCTATAGTAAGATTGGAAGCTGGTAAGATATTCTTGGCATTTGCTGCATCCAAGAACTTCAAGGTCGATCAACTTGATGTCAAGTGTGGTTTTCTGTGTGGGTGATTGATGAAAAGGTGTATGTCAAACAACCACCTGGTTTTGCAGATCTTGATAACCTTGATTATGTTTGCAAGCTTGATAATGCTTTTTATGGGCTGCACCAAGCACCAAGGAAGTGGTATGAGACTCTATCTCAGTATCTCTACAAGCATGGAAATAGAAAGGGTACTATACATGGAACTCCTTTCCTCAAAGGACAGGGAAATGACTTAATGCTAGTTCAAGTGTATGTGGATGTCATCATCTTTAGTTCAACTAATCGAAGGCTCTGCAAAGACATTGAGAAGCTGATGAAGGATAGATTTGAAACGAGTGCCATGGGGGAACTCAATTTCTTTCTAGGAATTCAAGTGAAGCAAGATGACGATGGCATATTCATACGTCAGTCAAATTATGTTCAAGACATAGTCAAAAGATTCAATATGACTGATTGTAAGATTGCTAAGACACCATAGCAAGAAACCACTCCCTTGGGCTTGATCTTGAGGGGGAGTGTGTGGACGAACACCTTTACGGGGCTATGATTGGGTCTCTTATGTATCTTATAGCTGGCAGGTCTGATATCATGTTTGCCACATGTATTTGTGCAAGATATCAAGCCAACCCCAAGATGTCACACCTTATCACTGTGAAGAGAATTCTAAGATACTTTAAAGGTGCCTCAACACTTGGTCATTGGTATCCCAAGAATTCTGACTTCAATCTGTATGCATATACAAATAGTGATTATGGTGGTTTCAATATGACTACAAAGTTTACATCTGGGGGATGTTAGTTTCTTGGTGGAAGGATTGTCTCATGGCAATGCAAGAAATAATCCTGTGTCTCTGCATCAACTGCTGAAGCTGAATACATTGCTACTGCAAGCTGTTGTGCTCAGTGCTTTGGATTCAGAATCAGATGCTTGACTATGGATTAAATTTCAAGGAGACTCTAATTCACAGAGACAACAACAATGCTGTATCTGTCACAGAGAATCCTGTGCAGCACTCAAGGATAAAACATATCAATATCAGGTATCATTCAATTAGAGATAACTTTGAAAGTGGATTAGTTAAACTAGTTAAAGTTAATAGAAATGAACAATATGTTGATCTATTTACAAAAGCCTTAGATGAACAAAGATTTAAGTATCTTATATCAACTATTGGAATGATTAACTTTGAGTAGTTTTTTCTTAAAACTAATTCATATTATTTCTTATAATATGTGTGTCCTAAGTTGTCTAGTTTATCACCTTCATAAGCTCTTGTTTTCTCTGGATAAAATCTTTTGAAGACTTTCCTTAGATTTTTTATAAATTCTTGATCCCTCGGAAGATATGATTTTATCTTCGGAAGAAACTTATGCCTTCAAAACAAATAACTGCCTAAGTAATTTTCCTTCGGAGGAAATTTCTGAAATATCTTTTGAAGCTTAAAACCTCTCTTAGGCACTTATATGTTTTCAAGGACAATTTCCTTCCGAAGCAAATTAACTCTCGGAAGCGTTGTTTTGTGAACAAAACGTCCAAGTCTTATTCTCTTCCGAAGAAAATTTTTCAAACTCTTAGGAATTCTTCCGAAGTCATTTTGGCTTTGGAAGCTTTTCTTTTTCTTAAATCTTCCGAAGACAATTTACCTTCGGAATCTTTTTCGTCTTCCAGAAAACTACTTTTGAGCAAAAAGCAAACTACTTTTTCATAGGTGGGACCGACATCTAGATTTTAAAGTTTATCCTCTTTCATTAACTTTTTTTAAATCCTTTTCACATATAAACCCAATGGTTCCCCTCTTTCTATCATCTTCATCTTTCCTCCAAACTAAATTCCCAAATTTCTTTCATAAACCGCCTTCGTTCATCTTTCCTTCACCTTTAAGCTTTCTCAAAATGGCTAACCTAATTGAAGAAATGACCCTGATTTCTCCATCTAGTTTACAAGCAACACAATCAGACTGCTCTGTTAAACTCTGAGAAAGATCCACACTTTTTAGAGGTTTGCCAATTCTTGGCTCTGTCTCACTACTTCACCTCCCTTTCCATTGATCTTGTTCTTTATGAGGATCATTTACTTGATTTCTAGAAAACCTGTCAAGAGGTTTTTTTAGATGGGGAGAAGGCACTGTCTGCTACGGTGCAAGGAGGACAATCTTTATCACTCCAACCATCATAAATGCTCACCTACAACTGGATGATGAGGAAGGTGAGTTGTCCTTTCAAAAAGGAGTTGTTAACCAGTCCTTCAAGCAGATTGGCTATTAAGGGGACTTCTCTGTAAAGACCTTCAGGAAAGGGAAGGTCTTATCCCAGTGGAAGTACTTACTACATGTGGTCATCCATAGTTTATCCAACAAACATGGGGGTTGGGACCAGATTCCTGAAGATCTCTCCTTCATAGTGCATGGGATGGTTGAAGGGGTTAAGTTCAGGTACTCTCAATTTGTTTATACAAATCTACTTGCTAACTTGGACTCCTTAGAGTATTACATGTTTCCTAGATATGTTCAATACATTCTTAACTGTGAACTGGCTCACAGTTGAGGGAAATAGGCAATATTTATAAATTGGGACAGATGAAGCCCGACATCTTTAAAATTTTGAAGAATCCAACTGTTGGCTTCTTAAGGGTAGAAACAGCCCTTGTCCTAAAAATGTTAGAACTCATTGCTCAAGTGTTTTGGTAGCATCAGCCTAGGAGGAGTTTGTAAGGTTTAAATATAAGGCTGATGCAACCCAAACACCCAAAGTCTCTCCTGCATGCATGCAGAAGTGTAATGAAGTGGAATGCTTTGGAAGTTTCACACTCTGCCTTAGAAAATATTCGAAGTGTGAAATCTTCTGAAGCCAAGACCAATATCTTCCAAAGCCAAAGATTGCATAAAAGTTTGTGTTATTACACTAAAAACGCAATCTTTGGCATCAAAAGTGATCTTGGAAGTTCCCTGCTCATCGACGTTTGGTTTCTACGGACTCAGGCGATTAGAACTTGTGAAATTTCGAATTTTTACGGCTGAAACCCGTCAAACCTAGAAATTTTCACAAAACAGCAGCTTCAATCGCACGACTGACTCATTCGTACGACTGGACTCCATTCGCATTTCTCATACGCACGATTGGACCTACTCGCACCTTCATTCGGCCGAGTGAACCGTTCGTTCGCATAACTCATACGCACCAGATTCATTCGCACGAATGAACCAATCGCCCAGTTCATTCGCACGATTGAACCAATCGCAGAGCTTATACGCACGATTAGCTCAGTCGCATCCTTCAGTCGCATCAGTGAAAGTTTGTTTGATTAGTTTATAAGTTATTCATCATGGAAGATCAGATGTCAGCCTTTACTGCTGGGAAGGACTCAAGGATACAGAATCTGTTGCTGCTTGAGAGTGAGGTGGGGAATCACAATAAACCACCAAAGCTCTTGACTTTAGATGAGTTTCCCCACTGGGAACAACGTTTTTGAGATCTACCTTAATGGAGTAGATCCTAATCTGTGGGACGCCATTGAGATAGGTTATAGTACACCAGTGGGAGCTGATGGAGTTAAACTAACATTAAGCGGGATGACAGACGCACAGAAAGTAAAGTACAATGCAGAGAAAAGAGTTTATGCATTGATCACTCAGTCTATCCCCAAAGACATATTCCATCAGTATTCAGAGAACAAGCAGTCCAAGAAACTGTGGGATGCGCTAGAGAAGAGATATGATGGTAATGCATCATTGAAGGCAATCAAGGCAAAGGAGTTAAAGAAGAATTCGATAACTTCTCATCAATTGGTAATGAAAGTTTGGACGAAGTCATAGACAATTCTACCACTTGATGAGCGAATTGCATACACATGGAGTGGCTACTACCATGGAAGAGAAAGTAAGCAACTTCACAGACGGGTTGCCTGATAAGTGGGCTACATTCGTGTCTAACCTGAGACAGAATGGAATCCTTGTAAAGTTGGATATAAATGACTTCATTCTTAAGTTGCAAGAAGAAGCACTAAGGATGAAGTATAGAGCTCAGAAGTCTTCGTACAACCAAAATCCAGCTTTATACAACGCCACGCCTCAAGCTAAGGCATCTGGAGCACCCCTCCAGACTGCTTTTGTGTCTACCTCGTCAGTCCCTCACATGTTTCTCCTTCTGGATCAGACACGTCTGGTCATCATGTACCCATCATATTGGATCAGAAGCAAACGCTACCAAACTGAAGACCGAGAACTTCGTAATGTGACCGTGGAAGTAGCACGAGAGCATATGGATCTCTTAGCAGCAGTGGTTCATTCATATGGACTTGTTGCTGGGAAGATTGGAAACTGCCATCTGGCAGATGAGGACTACGAGCAGGTGGATGAGATGGAGCTTGAAAGAATGGATATAATGTGGGCCTTAGCAAGTGTTGTAGGGCGAAGAAGTTTGTGAAAAAGACTGGACAGAACTTGGTTGCTACTAAGGACACCACCTTTGGCTTCGACAAGAGTAAAGTGACCTGCTTTAACTGCGGTGAGAAGGGGCACTTCAAACGAGAATGTGTCAAGCCAAAGAAGACGGGGAATGGGAACCCGTTCTCATCCTTTACTCGCCAGGACAAGCAACCCTCTAATTCTACTTCATCAAACAAGGACCCAAAGCATTAACTGCTCATGATGATGAAGGACAGGATTGGAGTTTCATTTGTCTCACCAGGAGAATCTAACATTGCCAGCGTTGAGGATATTGACGATGATTCTGCGAGTGAAGGTGATATAGCAGTTGAATTTAATGTCACATAGTGAAGAAACAACTGCAGCCGAGGTCAGCTACAAGCCAATTAGGAAGCTTCCACATCAGAGACAGAAAAGCCAGAGTCGACAGAACCAGAATCATCTGATGCGCACTGATGGCTAACTCTTCTGAACCAACTCAGGTAAGTACCACTGACCAAATTTTTAAACCATGCTTGTTCTGATTGTGACACGTTTAGGAATAGCATCGATGAAAAATTTGCTAGGTTATTAGATCATATGATAACTTAGTAAAAGATTTACGTCTGTGCACTGAGGCAAATAGAGTACTAAAACAAAATGAGCATTGTTATAAAGAAAAGATAGACCTATTGACCAAACAACTTAGGGAAACCGAAGTAGTGGCTTTTAACCAAGCAAACGACATTAGGTACTATCTTAACTCCCTAGAAGACACTAAGAAACAAAGGGCAGTTTAGAAGTCGAAGTTAATTCATTAAAACCTGCATAGTTGGACTAGCTCTTCACACATAGTTCAACACTTAGTGAGAGAAAGGAATAACGGGGAGGGATTAGGCTACAATGGTTCCACCACCACCTGAGACCTTGATGAACACCAAGTCTAGACCAGTAAATAATAACCCCATCAAGGATCATGTGGTGACCACCCCTCTTGTTACTGATCCAGACACCTCATGTTCATCTACTGATCTGGTAAGAAACAAAAGGAGGCCACTTCAAAGCAAAGGGTAAATTGCCATGTGTTAACCTGGAAAATGAATTTGAAAAAGTTAATTTAAAGTCAGGGTCTAATAGAGTCAAATCAGAACCTAAAAGGACTTCAAATGTTACTTTTTCACATGCTTCAAGTCAAAAACCAGTTAACCAAAAAGGAAAACAGGTTAAATCAGTAAAGTTTGTTATACCAGAGAAAACATCAAACATCCAAGAGTCAAAAACTAAAGTAATTGATGTTACTAGAATGTCACGCACTTCTCCACAAAGAAAGTCTACTCATAAAGTTGATAGCAGGTCATGCTACAACTGTGGAGAATGCGGACACATTGCTTCCGACTGTCATTTCTATCAGACACCTAGGAAGAAGATTGATATTCTGGACTCTAAACCTAGGCCTTCTAATGGAGTTCTGTAACTCCACCTAGAAGAGCTAGTGAACCTAAAGTCCAACCTGTAAGCCAGACGTTGTTTATCATAAACAGGCATTGCACAAATCTGGCTTATGGAAAGAAAATTCACCTACGTGTCTAATACTGAGGACAAGAAAGAACCTGAGCTTCCCTCACCTTCTAAGGGTCAATGGGTGGAGTTTATGATGTGTGATGCCTCTGGGAAACCCAAGACAATCAAAGCTTGGGTTCCTAACCTAAACTGATTCAATTACTTGTATGTGCAGGTGTTCGATATAGTGCTGAGACTAACACGTGGATTATAGACAGCGGAGCATCCAGGCACATGACAGGAAATAGAGCCCTTTATCTAACGTCAAACAAATAAAAGGAGGGCACATTTCCTTTGCAGGAAACAAAGGAGGCTATATCACTGCTCAGGGAGAAGTGGGAAATCAGAAAGTTAAGTTTGATAAAGTGAACTATGTTCAACAACTTCAGAACAACTTACTTCTGTTTCCCAAATCTGTGATAAAGGTTTAAAGTCATCTTCGATAACCAGAAGTGTTACGTGCTGAAGAAAGAATATATGATCCCAGAGGACCAAGTTCTGATGACTGCTTCAAGATATAAAGACTTTATGTCTTGGATCTGTCAACAGCTGCCACAACGGATCATGAGGTTCAGTGTTTCTTATCTAAAGCTACTGAGAAGGATTCCATCTCCTGGCATCAGAGAATGGGACACATTAGTCAAAGGAAGATGAATCATTTGATTCAGAAGGATTTAGTTAGAGGAGTGAATGTCAAGAACTTCCAACTTCCAGACTTTTGTGTAGCTTGTAAGAAAGGCAAACATACAAAGAAGTCTCATAAGGAAAAGAAAGTTCATTCAATAGAACTACCTCTTGAGCTTCTTCACATGGATCTGTTTGGTCCAGTTAGTACAAGGAGCATTGCAGGCGACGTGTACTGTTTGTTGGTCACTGATGACTACTCAAGGTTCACTTGGGTAATGTTTCTGAAATCAAAATCAGAAACTTTGGAGACATTCAAGGAATTAGTAACCACACTGGAATCACTCTACAAGCTCAAAGTTCGACAAATACGCTCAGACAACGGGACAGAATTCAAGAATCAAGGGATGGAGGCATACTGCAAGGAAAAGGGAATGTGCATCAATTCACTTCTGCCTACACACCTCAGATGAATGGGGTTGCTGAGAGAAAGAACAGGAGTTTGAAAAACAGCCCAGACTATGCTGGCAGACTCGAAACTGCCTATCCAATTCTGGAACGAGGCAGTGGCAAATGCGTGCTATACACTGAACCGAGTCCTAATAGTCAAGCGTCACGGAAAGACATGTTTGAGCTACTTCAAAGACGCAAACCGAATTTGGAGTATCTTGAACCTTTTGGCGCACCATGTACACTTCTGAAGAAGACACAAGAAGGAAAATTCAGCGAGAAGGCAGTTGAAGGAATTTTTCTAGGATACAACATACCGAACAAGCGAGTTTACAATAACTCAACGGGTCTTGTAGAAGTGTGGTGTAATGTCGACGTTCAGAGATATACCACACCACCTACAGGAAAGGACCTGCATACTTCTTCGATTATGATGGATTCTTCAAATCCTTCAACATCCCTCTCTCTCCCTCGGATGAGTTAGCTACTAGGATGATGTATGATATTCTAAATACTCCATCCAGCACACAGGGAGAGTCATCTACTCAGTCAGAAGGGGTAGTCGATGAAAGTGACTCCTCCTCTGAAGATGAAACTGAAGCAGATGACCAGAACAGTCAGGAGGAACAGGTTCCAGTTCCTGAAAGTCCACAAGCATCCACAAGTGATGCACCCTCGACTTCGGAACCTCAACTCCAACCTCCTCAGATGCAGACCAAAATGTTCACAATCTTGGTTCGGAGGTGACTGTGCCGACTACTCCAGGATCACGACTAAACGTCTATCATCCCCTTGACAATGTTATTGGAGATGTCCGATCAGGAGTACAAACCCGAAATCAGCTATACTCAGCTGATTACGCCTCAGTTATGGAGAAGGTTACATTCATGATGGTGCTTATCGATGTTTTGTCTCGTAGGTTGAGCCAAAATATGTCAGTGAAGCCTAAATGATGAGGCGTGGGTGAGTGCCATGCAAGAAGAACTTCTGCAGTTTAAGAAGTTAGGTGTATGGACTCTGGTTGATAGACCTAAAGGTGCTAAAGTCATTGGCACCAAATGGGTACTAAAATGTAAGAAGGATGACCAAGGAGTCATTATAAGGAACAAAGCTCGACTGGTGGTTCAAGGTTTTCGCCAAGTCGAGGGATTGACTATAATGAGGTTTTTGCACCCGTGGCAAGGATGGAAGCTATTCGTATCTTCCTTGCCTATGCCTCGTACATGAAGATTAAAGTCTACCAATTAGATGTGAGAGTGCATTCCTTCATGGAGAAATCAGGAAACAGTCTATGTAAGTCAACCCGAGGGATTTGAAGACCCTTATCATCGGGATAGAGTTTACAAGCTCGACAAAGCTTTATATGGGCTTCATCAAGCTCCTCGAGCTTGGTATGAGAAACTCTCGACTCATCTTGTGAAACACGGCTTTCGCAGGGGAGTCATTGACTGTACACTGTTTATTAAAGAAAAGGATGGTGACCTACTGCTTGTACAGATATATGTTGATGACATAATCTTCGGGTCAAAGAACGAAGAGTTATGCAAAGAGTTTGAAGCAGTGATGAAAAAAGAGTTTGAGATGAGTGCGATGGGGGAGATGAAGTTCTTTCTCGGGTTACAGGTGGATCAAACACCTAGGGATCTCTTCTACATCAGACCAAGTATGTAGGAGACATTCTCAGTCGCTTTGACATGGAGAATGCTTCTGCTGCTGGGACTCCACTTGCTACGAATCATGATATAGCACCTGATGAGAATGGAGATCTTGTAGATGCCACTATGTACCGAGGAATGATTGGATCTCTCATGTATCTCACTGCCTCAAGACCTGATATCATGTATGCTACATGTTTATGTTCCAGATATCAGGCTAAACCTAAGGTCAATCATCTGATCGGGGTCAAAAGGATCTTTCGCTATCTAAAGGTACACCCACACTGGGGTTGGGTACCCTCATGATGACGATTTTGAGCTCACAGCGTATAGTGACTCGGACTATGGAGGCTGCAAAATGAACTACAAGTCTACATCAGCAGGGTGTCAATTCTTTGGGAGAAGATTAGTTACATGGCAGTGTAAGAAGCAGACATCGTTGCATTGTCAACCTGTGAAGCCGAATATGTTGCTGCTGCAAGTTGCTGTTCCCAAATCATTTGGATTCAACAGCAAATGCGGGATTACAGTTTGAAATTCTCGTCTACTCCTATTTTTGTTGATATTCTGCTGCAATTGCAGTAACCAAAAATCCGGTTCAACATCCTAAGACCAAACACATCGGTATTAAATACCACTTCATAAGAGACTGTTTTGAAAAGACCTTAATAGATGTGGTTAAAATAATTGATTTTCAACGTGCTGACCTCTATACAAAAGCCTTTGATAAACACGTTTTCAATACTTGCTAGAGGTCAACGGCGTTAAAAAGAAAAGTGAGGTAATTCCTGATGAGAATGATGTGTAGTCCGATGTAGTTTCGTTAAGTTTATGTTATTTTATGTTATCTGTTCTTTTCTTTTGTCTGTTATACTTAAACTCATGTTATCTTGCTGTTTATTAAAATCCAAAAATAATTAAATCCGAAATGATTTTAGTATTTTAGGGGAGAATATGTCAGCAAGTTAATATTAAAAAAAAAAAGAGAAAAAAAAAGAAAAAAGAGGGAGAAGGGGTAACTAGCTGAAGTAAGGTAGATTGTGTCTGTGATACTGATTCAATACCTTGGAATATGATAGTACACAGGAACAAATCAAGAGGGATTTTAAAATTTAGGTTTGAAAAGATGCAAAAGTTCAAAGTATAAGTCTGTGTAGTCTAAGCAATATAAAAAGGAAAATGATAGAAAACTGGCAACTTCTAAGGTGACACAGAGAAAGTAGACTTAGAGGCTGCTAGACCACAAATGATATGTTGGTAGATTCAACACAATAGACAATTAGACCTGATTGGTGATCTCAAGATCAAACTAAGTTGTTCAACTGACTGGGGCTTCCATCTTATCACTGGTTAACACAATCAAATATATTCCAATAAGGGGTAATGAGCATTTAAATGCCACAAAAGTGTGCGGATGACCATAATTAGAGCAAAGCAAGAAAAAATGAAAGACAAATGCAATAAAGCTAATGACTCATGTTGTTGGTGCATATTGTGTCAAATAAAATAAGCTGCTCTAACAAGGAGATAGGTTGTGTGCCTCTCTGCTGTGCGATGGCACTGACCTGAGGATAAGCATAACCTAGATATTCTAGAATTCATTGTTGTTTGCCGCCTCTCTGCTGTGCGATGGCACTGACCTGAGGACAGGCTTCTCTTTGAAAGCTCTAAGAATAGTCTCTTCTTGTAATAATACCCGTAGACCGCTCAAAACCTCTGAGGAATGTTGATTACCATATAAGTGTGGGATTCACAAATGTTAGCTGAAATAATTAAACCTAAATCAGTCATCAGTCTGCGTCAAAAGTCTGTGTATGGATTTAAGTGGACAAACATACTGACAATCTTAGTGGCTACATTCTCAAGAGCTCAAATCAATGTGAAAATCTAAGAGTTTCAGTATGATTTCTTCAAGTTGCTAACGACTCTGGATGAACACCGAGAATTTAAGCATCAAAGAGTTTTAATAACAGTCCCAAAATGATTGATATTCCTGTATGATTCCAAAATTGAGTTGGTCCAGATATGATCAATCTAAGTTAAAGCTGTCTACTCCAAATCAAATCCCTTAGATTTCCATCTTAGGGTTTTATCTCTCACAAAAAGTCCAAACATAAACTTTAGTTGTGTAGTTAGTTTAAGTTCCTATGTTTATCTTTTAATTTGTGTGTCGGTCGGACTACATCAGGGAAATCAGAAGGAATTAACTTACCTAAAAGGGTCATGTCTGAGATGGCCACATGGTTTTCAAAATTAAAAGGTCACGTCTGAAGTGGTTAAGAGCTTATAATGTCTATTTCAAAAGGTTAAAATGTTCAAAAATGGCAGAAAATCTACCGAATGGATCCCATTCGCACGATTGGACCATGAGTATGGACCAACCATGCGAATGGATTCCATTCGCACGATTGGACCATGAATATGGACCAACCATGCGAATGGATCTCATTCGCCCGACTGGACATGAAACTGAGCCATTCGACCGGATGACAGGGTGCGAATGAGTCAGTCAACCGACTGAGACTTAGTCGGTTAATTGAGATGCGAATAAAGGAGACCGACTGAGTCAGTCGACCGACTGAGGCTCAGTCGGCCAACTGAAAGCGACCGACTGGTTCAATCGCACGACTGAACCTCAGTCGCCCGAATGAACTGTGCGAATGAGGCCAGTCGGCCGATTGAAATTAGGGTCAGTATTTGAAGGGCCTCAGTCGATCGCATCTCACTCATCACTCTCAATCGCACCCCAAATCGCTCTCTTTACCGTTACTCTGCCAAAATCTCTAGAGACAGTTATTCACATTGCAATTCGTCTTCTGACTTTCGATTGACAAAAATCAAGGTACATTGCCGTTTAATCTTGTAGAAATCAGAAGATTTTAAGTCCAAATTGGGTTATTCGAATGAATCTTGATCGGACTGAAAAATGCCCTAATAACCTACATAAACTAAGCTAAACGTTAAAATAAAGTTTGCTAGGTCATTAGTGACGAGATGGCGACTCAAATGAACTTGATATAGAGGTTTCAAACAAAAGATTGGTGAAACTGAAAATGTGAATCGCACAGTGGGTCTTCATGCGAATGGACAGCAAGATGAACTTCAGTCGCACGACTGAAGGGCCCAAATTGCCCATACACATGGCTGAACCATGCGTATGAAGTTCAGTCGCATAACTGAGGTCAATCGCACGACTGAAGCCTATCGGACCATTCAATCGTACGACTGAACCTCTTTCGCACGATTCAATCGCACGATGTGAACTCGGTCGCACAACTCAATCGCATGACAGAAAGATGTTCTTCAAGCTTAATGAGTTCATGACTTTCTTATTAAATGTTACTAATGTTTACTATCTTGTGTAACAGATGGCGAGTAGATGGCCAATGAGCACTAAGCATAATATATGTGCTCATCTGGACTTAACGTCCAGAAATGCTGCAGAATTCTCCGGCATTATCACGTTTCTACTAAGATCACGGATTGCGCATGCCATCTCTACCCCTTGCACCCTATACCGATCCATTCAACAAGCCTTCTGGGAAGGCGCCACAGTTGATAGATCATCGGATCCTCACTGCATAAGAAGTTCCATATTTGGCGAGGATATTACAGTTTCTGAGGAAGACTTACGGGTTGTACTTCAATTGGGGGATGACGGTGACTGCCCAACCGTCTACACCCCCTCACTGTCAGAGGATGTTTTCTCAGAGCCAAATACTCTGGGGACATCAATTCAGGGGTACTCAACAAGAGTAACCTCTGTCCTCAGTTTAAGTACCTTGCACACGTGCTGCTCAAGTGCATGGCCTCAAGAAAAGGTGGGTTTGATGAGCTATCGGATCAAATGCAAAACGCATACGTGGCGTTGGTGCTGAACCATCCGTTCAGCTTCTCTAAGATGATCTTCACCTATCTGGTGGAAAACATGAGGGGAAAGGAAAGAAGCCTTCTGTATGTACCCACGGTTTATGCAAATGATAATAGATCAGAAGCTTCCTTCCCTGCCAAAAGAACAGGAGGATTCGGTGGTATTGGAGGTCATGGATGACACCACCCTGGGAAGGATGAAAGTATACCTGGGAAAGCCAGTGAAGCCTCCGGTCAGGAGGTTGTTCGGTCATCTTGCCAGAGAAGACTATGTAGTGCCGGAGGAGGAAGGCGTCATGAGGACAGTGACTCCGACGTGGAGCCATTGTCCTCCCTACTGATGATTCAGAGGAGGATGACCGTGGGGATGGTGCTATTCCATCCAGAGGGAATTTGTCTGACTCTGTTCCCTCGTGTCTGTCTCACCTGCTGGTAACTGAGTCAGCAGGATTTCATCAAGATTTTGTTCTGAACGAGGAGGATGAGGATGAATCTGATGAGGAACCATTGACCCGACTGACTGGGAAGGAAAGTGGTTCCCACAGAACACGGGTTGAGGGTTGTTGGTGAACAACCGAGAGGCTCCGGAGATACAGACGGATCCAACATATGCTCCGGGGTCCTCAGGCGGGATTGAAGGGGGAGCATCCACCTCGAAGGGAACGAGGAGAAAACGGATGGCTCAACCCCATGGCCAGAAAAAGAAAAGCGTAAGGTAACCTTCATCACCACCACATCCCCCATACCTTCCACCACTACCACCTCTACAGACACACCTTCCACCACCATACCTCTCCCCACAACAACCACAGACACCACCATACCTTCCACCACTGCCACCTCTGCAGACACACCTTCCACCACCATACCTCTCCCACAGCAACCACAGACACCACCATACCGACCACCACAAGCCAGACCCCAGCCACCACTACATCATTCACCCCACACTCACCACCACTATCATCCAGACCTGACCCGATATTCACCACCTCCACCACCACCACTAGCCACCAAACCGAGCCCTCAGCCTACCCCTCACACACCTATAGATCTCCTCTACCTCCAATCGGGGTAGAGGAACAGCTGTCAGCCTTAAATAGAATGGTGTTGCGATTGCTGGCGGCTGATGAGGAAAAGACCTCTCAGATCCGCCAGCTTACCGACCTGACTGCTGCACAATCGCTTAAAATTGCAGAGCAGGATCGAGTGATTGAGGAGCAGGCCCAGCAATTGGCTGCTCAGAACACTCAGTTGGACCAACTCCGAGCGCAAAGCGTCATAGCAGGTAAGCAGATAGAGGAGTTGGAAAAAGCTAAGAGGTCCATTTTGCTAAAATTGAAAGGATCAAAGGTAGAACCTCTAAAGATAAAGGATGGAGACAGAGATAATGATGATGATGATGAGATGATGATGGAGTGACTCTGATGAAGAGAAGACCGAAGAGTGGTGCGCAGATGAAGACACTAAGAAGGAGAGGCAGCTGAATTGGTCTCAGCTCCAGGGCAAGAAGAGAACAAAGAACCGACAGGATCAGTCAGCTCTGCTTCTGCACCTTCACATGAAGAGACTAGCATTCAGGATAAAAGTAAATAGTGGATGTTTTATGTATTTAATTACTTTTGTATTCTGTATTGAAAAACCATGTACTAATGTTTATATTAAGTTAATGCATTTTGTTTGATATATTACTAATGATTTGAGTGTGAACTGTGTAAATCAAACAGATCCAAAGTACCACAGAGATGAGTTTGATATTGCTCCCCTTCAACAATCAAGTCTCAACTCACAATGATTCTTGATCTGCAAGGGATTGTCAGAAGGTCAGTGAGTTATACCCCTGAAGAAGGTGAAATAATTCACGACCTATCTAACGAGCAACTGGCAGAGATGTTCAGACTCAATCCTGATGACATTGTCAAGGATGCTCCAACAGTTGATTCAACCAGTGACGACGAACTACATGACGTTGATGAAGTTGAGGTTGAAGATATTGCTGCTGAAGAGTACCCTCAGTACGCTGACAACGAGGGTAATGTGGTCCCCAATCTGGGTGAGTCCCTAGTCAGTGATATGTTTGAGGTACTAGACAAGATGGAGCAGGAAGCAGAAAGACCGAAGGAACAGCCCAAGCCTCAAACGATGACGTATACATTCGAAAGCTGAGTGGGCTGAATGTTTTAAAGAAGTCAGAGCCCAACGTGCTGCACCGAAGAAGGATGCCTACACCAAGTTCTACAGCGTCAAGAAACATCTTACGGTGTCCGGCAGGATTATAGCATGGGCTTATTTTGATGATCTTAACGTCTATGCTGCTAAGCGAGAAAAGGGCATAGAGTACTTTAGATTTCCACATGATCTAAAGACTCTACCAGGATTTGAGCTCAACCAGCTGGCCAAATTTAAGCTGTTGTATGCTGACCCGAGAAAAATGTCAGGCTGGTTTGAGGCTGCCCTCAAGAAAGAGTACCACACCAAATGGATTAACTTCAGACCTCAACAACCTACAAGGTATATTAGAAGGTCTGATGAATGCCATTACCGGAAAACCTAAGATTGTGTTGAAGTGGAGTCCTCCTCGCACTATGTCGAGAATCCCTCTCAGGAAATGCCACGGACTTCACTCCACACTTCAAATGGTGGTACTATGATTGGAGAACTGCTGAAGCTGTCATAGTTCTGAACAAAGGGGATCAAATGGATACTGTCAGGGTATTCGACCCAATGTGGCTAACTAACTTTGTCTGCTAATGATGTCTATACATTATACAAGTGGCCACTGTTCTATGACACACAAGACATTGTACAAGCCCTCCAGTTCCAAAATGTTATACGACTTTGCTTCGCGTTTGATATTCACGCGGAGTCACACAAGAGGACAAGTACAAGAAATATGAGAAGTAATGAAGAAAACAAGACATTAGAGAGATCTAGGTCCAAGGGGGAGTTTTTTGATACATGTATGTCCCTAGATCGTGATATGTGATGTAATAGATCTTGTTTGGTATGATTAATGAACTGATATTGATAGTCTGTTGGTTATAATGTTTAATAGTTCATTAATGAGTCTTGACTGAATTGATTGGGTTATAATTACTTGAATGATTACATAATATTATATTAATTAACTAAAACATTCAAACTTAACTTAATGAAGTTCCCATGCGAATGGCTCATGCGAATGAACCATAAGCATGAAGAACTTCACACGATTGACTCAGTCGCACGACTGAACCAGGAGACTGGATCAGTCGTACGACTGTAACATAAGATTGGCTCAGTCGCACGACTGAACACAGTCGCACGAATGAACCAACCGCATGGTTCAATCGCACGACTGAACCAAACTAATGGTTCAGTCGCACGATTGAATAATGCCAACCTATAATACAACTCAATTCGTGAAAAACGGAGATATTCGATCAAGTACGATTCAAGTCGAACCCTAGCCGTCCAGAAACCTTCCAAATCGTTCTCCAAGTTCATAGAACACATTAGATCGATTCCTTATCGATTTCTAACGTTAGTTTCAATCCTAGATTGATTCTTCGTGCGTTCTCACTGATTGATCGCCAATCAAATAGGATTCCGCACTATTTGATCTGGTATACACGTGATCTCTAGGTATTTTAGTCGAATACCAGGTCCTGACAGTTTTGGTAGCATCAGCCTAGGAGGAGTTTGTAAGGTTTAAATATAAGGCTGATGCAACCAAACACCCAAAGTCTCTCCTGCATGCATGCAGAAGTGTAATGAAGTGGAATGCTTTGGAAGTTTTCAAATATTCGAAGTGTGAAATCTTCTGAAGCCAAGACCAATATCTTCCAAAGCCAAAGATGAAGTCTTCTGAAGCATCAAAGACAAAGTCTTCTGAAGCCAAAGATGAAGTCTTCTGAAGCATCAAAGACAAAGTCTTCCAAAGCCAACACTTGAAGACAGATTTCTTCTGAAGACTTTTGAACACATGCTTTATCTGATGTACCTTTTCCATAAAGCTGGACCCTTTCCACTATAACTCTGATAAGACACCAACTTTACATAAGTTGGTGAAAGGTCCATGCTTTTGGTAACTGTACATTGAGGTCTTGAGTCTGTAACTTTCTACTTTATATACTTTATCCTTTTGTGATATATTAGGATATGAGCTATGGAATGTCATAGTCACTAGTCAAAAGGCAATCTGCCTTTTGACTCTACATTGATTTTGTTGTTGTCTAGATCATGTATCCAGCTAACCTTCAAAGTATGGTTGACTGTAGGTTGTAGTGTAAGTATTTCTAGTCCTTTGTATCTTAAACCATTGCTTTTAAAACACTTGTAAGGAACTAGAGAGCAATATGCATCAACCTTGAATCCTATCTACTTGTGTTGTTCTTGTTTTGTCTCTTATATACTTGTGTTTCTTAGTTCTTATTTAAAAAACTGGTTTCTAGTTCCCCATTTGATCTATTAAGTGTTGTTGCACACTCTCCTCTTTATGTTGTTGTGTAGAATGCAAGTACCCTTTAACGGTCCTATGACAACCCGTCTACTCCGGAAGTCCCTTCTTGGCATCTTGTTATACACCGACGACCGTAGAAGACAAGCGAACTCAGTTATTTGGGAACCTAATTACCTATTCTCTATATTACTTTGTTGCTATGCTTTCAAGGTAAGTTTTTAGCTCCACTTTACTCATACTCTTTTGTGGAAGAGAAACGTGTGTTCTAAAACGTATTTTTATTAGATCAGTATTACTGTAATTATCACTTGTTTACTAGTCTTATACCAACTTAAGTCCTCACTTTAGAACCATTAATTTACATATTATAGCAAGTAAGTCTAACTAAATTTACTAGGTTTAACATACCCCACCTGTGATAGTCGCGCTAGCACGTCAAATGGGTGTTTAATTGACCTATTTGATGTTGTTGTGGTGTGGTAACCATCATTGAGGCCTTAATTGTGACATCCGTCGCCTTAAGGTCCGTCGAACGACATAAATAAGCATAGAAATATTTTAATTATTCTTCCTTTTCTTCATGAACTCCTGCTTTAAGGAATCATGTCTGCCTATTTTCTCCTGTGCTTGTACTTCCTCCGAGAACGTGTGCTAAGCATAAACCTTTTGTAAATTTCATCACCATTACCACCAAATATATCATTTTTAATTTCGACCATTGTCATTAATAAAACCATTTTAGATTATCAAATGCCATTAAACACGCTTTTAACCTTAATATAACGAACATTTTAAGATCGTAATCAACCGAAACAAATTTTTGGGAAACTTGAGGGTTAAGTGCAGGGACTAAACTTGTAATTTTGCAAACTTGGGCTGGGTATATAAACCCCATTCCCAGCCATTCCTCACTCACTTCATCTTCTTCACCTCTTCACTCCCTACACACACATTTTCTTCATTTTAGCACCAAAATCTACCCGTGTGGTCTCGTTTTCGTCGTCTAGTCTTCATCTACAGCTTCATCTACTCATTTCTAGCAGGTAGACGACTTTGGTTGTCTCTTTTCCTGTCTTTTTACTGCTGTGTTTTCTAGGGTTTCGGGTGCTCGGGTTCATCCGAGCACATGAGGTCGTGTGGGTGCGCGTGAGGTCTTTCTGCTTGTGTTTCATGTTTGTGTATGTTTGTTGAGTGTTTCTGGAAGTCCTCGTGGTATAAAACTCACGTTAGAGCAGCTTGGGGGCTGCTCAGCCCGACCACAGTCGCGACTCTGCAGTTCAGGCGACTGGGTCTGTCATGCGATTGAGCCGTGCGACTGAGTGAGTCGTGCGACTGAATCATGCGTCTAAGTCAATTGTGCGACTGGGTTGTGCGACTAGGCATGTCGTGCAACTGAGTCGTGCGACTGGGTGTTTGTATGCGATTGAGTCAATCGTGCGACTGAGTTGTGCGACTAGGCATGTCGTGCGACTGAGTCGTGCGATTGTATGATTGTGTGCGATTGAGTCAGGTGACCGACTGAGTGTATGCGATTGTGCGTGTTTCGCATGACTGGAGTCCAATCGCACGAATGAAGGTTCAATCGCACGAAAGTAGCTAATTCGCACGATGGAGGGTTTATTCGTGCGCATGGAGGTTGGGTCGTGCGAATGTGTGTGTTGTGTGGTGCGACTGAGTCCAATCGCACGAATGAAGGTTCAATCGCATGAAAGTAGCTAATTCGCACGATTGAAGGTTGATTCGTACGAATGGAATGTGGGTCGAGCGTCTGGTCCTGTTGTGTGTCTGATGATGAGTGTGAATTTCCCTTGAACGTCTGATGATGATAAGGCAACATCAGTAAAAGTGTCATTGCTTGACCCCAAAGATTAAAGTCAACGCTATCAACATGCACATACTATTTCAATTGAAATAAACCTAACATTTTACAATTACCGACAACCCATTTGAAACTACAAATACTTAACAAGTGTCATCTTTCATAACAATGAGATCTTTACAAGGATGTCATAAGCAATGACGACTACTCGTAGTATTTGGATCTACATAAGATCTGATACGTGTGTCCGCTTGTGTGTGTGTGCCACCCACGAACCCAAACCGACCAAACATTACTATACACTTGTGCACGTCATTAATGCTTAACAATAACTGTCAATAGGTGTTTGACCGATCATTGCATTCCACTGTTGAAAATCTCGATCTTTCATACTTACCACTTAACATGTGAGTTTCGTGGCCCCTTTTATGCTTATACTATTTTACAAACATTTACAAACTGGGGGAAAAGTATGCTCGCCCGTTTTCTATGCTGTACAACATACATACAATTTTCATACAAGGAATCAACGTGATACTGTGTTGCAAGTACTTATCTGATACATGCTTGGGTCTGCTGTGTGGTTCTATCTTTGCAACTATTTAATTCCAGTGTGGGAACCGACGGTTAGGTATTGGTAGTACTACTGGGTTGACACCCCCACCCTCGTGTTGGTATACTAGTTAGTACCAACAATAGCCAGGTAAGGGCCTTGGGTGAATATATGCCGACAATTTCTTAGTGTACGTCGCTAGGTTTGGTTGCAAAGCTCATGTCGTGTGATTTTACTTGTGTATAACTGTATTCACGGTATTCCATATCATTTACTTTATACAGCATCACTTACACTTTTATTACTTAAACCTGCGAGCTCACCAACAATTTTGTTGACCATTTGAGCATATCTTTTCAGGCGATCATGCTAGCTGAGGTTCTAGGTGTGCTGCCTTAGTGGAGACCCTAGGATGCATTTTTACGTTTATCCTGTTATGCTTATGGCTATGTTGTCGTGAACATTGACTATACACAACACAAGTCCCCTTGTTGTCGGGTGTCGTCATGACACGCATGTCATCATTATTATTATTGCATCTCTATCGCTTACCATGTGTTATGACGATTCCCGTCTCGTTACGCCCCCGTGTTTCCGCTCTTAGCGGGGGTGTGACATTAATTTCATTGTTAGCTTCGGTTGTGTACTTTATACACTAAGTAACTTGTTAAGTAGACTAGCTATATACTAATATTACTTTGTTTACTAGATCTACTTTCTATTATGTTACTATTTATCAAAACCTATAAACTCACCAATCTTATATCGACACTTAGCATGTTTCTTTCAAGTTCTTAAGTGTGCATAACTAGGATCATCACATCATTGCATTCATCATCATTAGGGCTAAATAAACAATTCACATTTCTACAAATTATACTTAATTGGTTTGGCGTGTTTGCGCTATTTGAATTATGATTAATTATGCTTCTGTAAGTATTTTCAAGATTTCGTTCTTAACTATGTTTTTGGAAATTTAATGAGCAATTATGTTTTGTAACTAACATGTCGGTTGTGTAACTATCGGTTGAGATCGTAGTATGTAACGCGCCTAACGGTAAAACCCTATTTGTGAAAGTTGAGGGTGTGACAAAACAAAACATTACAAAACAAAACAAAAAACATAAAACCAAAATTTTAACTTAAATCTTTTTATGAATTTTCATCTGTATGATCATATTTGTTTTGAAATTGATTTTTAACATCTTCCGGCTATATTTAGAATAAGATTGGTTAAGTTGATTTTCAATATGTTTTGTCATCTTTAAACTTAAACTTTAATGTTTACTAAGACAATATGTTGTGATTATTATCATGTTTTTATTCTTTTATATGAAATCAATAGATCACATAATAAAAAAATCTTGTAGAACTCCTATTCAGCTTCAAGACACTTTTGAGATTTCAAGTCACCTGATTTTAACTTGAACTTTTTAGCTCTGATTAGTAGCCTCATGATTTATTTTCTGACATAATTTATCTATGTTTAGCATAACTAGCCTAAGAAATATTTTTGAAGACATAATGTTAACAAGTTTTAGGACTTATTAACAACCAATCAGACAAGTGCGGGTAAGGAACACTAGTATGGTTGAGTAAACCCTCTATTTTAGTTTCATCCTCAATAATTTCATATTCCACACAAGACATGCATACATCACATTCATAGCTCTAGAACTCATATAACTAGGGTTCACATCTAGATCACATCATACATCAAACATCATCACAAATCTGACAAAAACATGATATTTTACGTAAACATATCACCTTGATTGTAGAAAACATAAGTTTATTAAAAGTCATCATATTAGCATTCATATCATCCCCAAAATATAGAAAACATGTAAAAGAAAGGATCTAGAACTCACCTTATCAAGACTTCAAACTCACCATGCGCCTTTAAAGATCCAAAATTTACACATAAAAAGACATTAAAAACACTTTAAGAGCTTAGATATATGAAAGTTATGATGAAAATCATACCTTTGATGAATTCCTTCAACTTTACCTTTTTAGAACTGATTGAGTTTCTCTCTCTAGAAATGGAAGGTTAGTTGCATGCAAAATGAGGGGAAGGGGCAGCCTTTTCCCTTTTATACCTCATTTTTGGAAACTTTTCAAACAACCTCTTCATTTCTTTATAAAATTTTTGGGTGTTACACTATGGTGAGTACTTAATCCAAGACCCCAGCGGTGACTTTGGATAGAATTCAAGTAGTTCGAGGCCACAGTGGTAACTACGGAATGATAGCCTGAGGCTATATCGGAAAATGGATAGGACTAAGGCTAGCCTGAGGTCACAGTAGAGACTGTGGATAGCATTGAGCGGTTTCTAATGTAGAGGGATTCAATTGGCCGCTGTGCCTATAACCTACCCTCTCAGTTATATATGTATTAACCGTAGAGTGGCACATATGTGGTCAAAACTAATAATCATTGTGGCAACTCTGGTATAGATTCAGTTTGTTAATATTTTCTTGCATAGTTGTCTTGATCATTATCCAAATGCTTTAGAGTTATTGGCTATGACATACCAACAACGTTGTTGTTAATGGGTTTAACTCGTGATGCAATAGCAGGGAATGCCAGAAGGCAATAATCTAGGTCAAGGAGACTAAGTAGTTTATGTTGAATAAATCTTCTTGTTGAAGATGTTGATTTGATTAAACCTGCAAGGGCAACATATATGCTTTTGTGTATGTATTGTAAAAGCAATCGCTGCATGAATTTATGTAAGCTTTTAAGGATTTTATTTCATTTTAGTTGTTATGGTCTTGTATGTTAAATCTTTCTTTGTGCTATGTTGTATGAGTGCGATACAATATGTCGCACCCCTAGATTGGGGTGTGACACTAAGGTCTATAGGAACTCATACAATACAATAGACATATTAAATAACACTACTCCTAGTTAACATTTAGTTGGTACCCTTAAAGAAAATATCCTAAATATCCTCTAATGTGGGTAATAATAACCAATGCCGATGACTAAACCAGATGCGGATGACTTTACTAGGTGGGGTAGCTACTATATCTATAAATGGCTAAGTGTAGACGGTAAACAATACCCATTGTGGTGAACAATATCCAATGAAATGAATAGAATCTATTGCGGATGACTAACACCTCAAATCTGGCTAAGTATAGAATAATGTGGTGTACAATACCACTTAATGTGGTGAACAGTACCCAATACAGTGAATAGTATCTAATGTGGATGACTAACCATAAGAATAGCCAAGTATATGTTGATGTGGTGAACCATACAATTTAATGCGATGAACAATGCTTAATACAGTGAACAGTACCCAATGCATATAACTAACACCTTAAAAATGGCTAAGTATAGATTAATATGGTAAACAATACCATCAATATGGTGAATAGTTCCTAATGCGGGAGAACAGTACCCAATGCGGTGAACAATATCCATTGCGGATGACTAACACCTCAAAAACGACTAGGTATAGGTTGATGTAGTGAGTAGTACCACTCAAGGTGGTGAATAGTACTCAACACGGTGAATAGTACCTAATGTGCATGACTAGGAGCATTCACAACCCATTTCTATAATCATCTATATAAATATACTAAATATCACTACTTTTTCTCTTTCATTTTAATTAAATAATATTTTTTTATAACTTTGTCATTACTTTTTCTCTCTTCTTCACTCACAACCACTTAAGATAAGTAAAAAAGTTATAGAGGTTTGAGCATTGTTTTCCAAAATACAAGTTGAAATGTAAATCTTCTCTATCCTTCTGATGTGCTCAAAATTATACATAAAAATCATATTAAAAACACATAAATTATTCCTTAATATCTCCCTTAAAATGATGATTATATGCTTAAAATTGTTAAATTGTGTTTTCAGGTGTTAAAAAGGAAAGATGTACAAAAGGAGCATATTTGAAAAGAAATTGAATAAATCCGACCCTTGGAGTCCAAGCATGGGGTCGTGCCTCATTAAGCATGTCCCATGCCTTACCTGAAACACACGCTCGTGTTCAAATTGGCACACTCCCGTGTTTGGACATTTGATAGAACAAAAAGTATTTTCCCCCAAAAGTAAGCATGGGGTCATGCCCCACCTCCAACACGGGCCGTGCCTGACACATCCTATACGTACGTGCCGACCAACTTTTATAAGCATTGTACTAGCATGGGTCGTGCTTAAACACTCTAGAAAACCTATAAATAGAGGCCTAAGTTCACCATTTTAGCAAGCTTTGGTGGGAGAGTCTCTCTGTAGAATTTTCTCGGGAATCAAGTCTTCAAGACTAATTGTGGGCTTGGGAGGTGCATACAATACTTGGATGAAGCTCGAGATTGTCTAAACATCATCCATTTTGGATCACCGGTTCAATAGTTCTATTTTATCAATGATTTCATACTTATCTGCTATGTTATTTATTGTTATGTTCAAGCTCATTATGAGATAACTCTTATATCATCATAATTGGATGAAACTTATGTAATTTGTGATGAACTAATAGTGTGATATATATTATGTTAATGTCATGGTGATCTTGGAAAAACTTTTGATGGGTAACATCTACATTTGAACGGAAGTTATAACTTTATGATTTTTTATTGTGATTGTCATACACAGTTGAAAAAGTATGATCAACTCTCATTTGTGAAACCGGTCTTCATAATAAATCCATGGCTATAAACTAGAAATGGTTATTAGAAATCACATCATCTTAATTTTCTGATTATTTGCGGGTTCCCTTTTATTAGTCTGAGAAATCTACAGTAACTGTTATGGTTTTCTACAATTAATGGTAAGTTAGAAAAGAACTTGATCAACTCTCTTTTTAACATTAAGTTATGTTTTCCGAAATCGTATGTCAAAGAGGTCACAAAAGATTTACCTACATTACTAGGGCTTTAATCTAAGTAGTAAAATTCAACCTGATATGATCCTAGTCACTACGAAGTGGATAGATGAGAAATCACACAAACTCACCTTTATAAACATTAACATAATTATATTAATCAATATTTTTTTAATCACACCACCAATTCATCACAGTTACATAAGTGTAATCTAATTAGGATGATTGCCTTTATTCCCTATTTTTAAATCCAAACGCTTCAATCT
The DNA here is from genome assembly GCA_025506515.1 of Flaveria trinervia. Lineage (NCBI taxonomy): Eukaryota > Viridiplantae > Streptophyta > Magnoliopsida > Asterales > Asteraceae > Flaveria > Flaveria trinervia. The sequence goes on from CM046458.1 coordinate 52,645,143, forward strand.
TATTTTACTTTACTTTACTTATTGTTTTTAAACCCTAAAAATCTATCAATACAACTTATCATTTTTCAAACAAAAACCAAATCTAGTAGTCAAACATTAAGGTTGTTGAGTAGGTTAGGTGTGTCCACATATTGATACTCGATTCTTACCATCATTATATTACCACACGATAGGTACACTTGCCTTTTATGTGTGTGGTTTAGTATTAGTAATAACTAATTAAAACTGAATTTGTGCAAAAAATCTTTATGAAAATATATATACATTCCACACCGCATCAAGTTTTTGGCACCATTGCCGGGGACACACACGGCATTTTAAAAACAATCTAAATTTTTGACTATCTTGTTTATATCCTGTTAATATATTTTTGTTCAAACATATTTTATTTTTGTTAGATAGTTTGCCTTAGTTAGTTAGTTTAGTTACATTTCCCTGATTCAATTTAAGCCTTAGTTAGTTTATGCTTTCGTATGTTAGTGTATGTCCGACTTGTCTAGTCCTAAACTTGTTTCGTCTCTTTCAAAACCCAAGTGACTTTTCCGTCAAAGGTTACACGAAAGACCACAACAAACAACTCCAATCACTGAAGAAGACATTTTGGAAGGTACACCATCCGAAGAAGACATGGCTAACCAAGACGAGGAAATGAAGACGACACACTATACCATGCCGTAAATTGATGGTTACAAGTCTAGTGTTGTCCACTAGCAATAGCAGCCAAAAATTTCAAAATTAAGTCTAGTATTATCCAACTTGTAGAATACTCTATTCAGTTCCATAGATTTCGCACATCTCACGATTTCTTCGTATCTGTGCGACCTTCAAAATCAATAACTGTTCAGACAACACCATCCAACTAAGCCTTTTTCCATTTTCACTTTGAGGTTGAGTCATTGACTGGCTTGATTTGCTTTCGTCTGGTTCCATCACCACATGTGCAGAAATGGCAGAACAATTTCTTTTGAAATACTTTCCAACCGATCGCACTGCCAAACTGAGAAGCATCATCACAAGCTTTCGCCAAGACGATGATGAATCACTAGACATAGCATGAGAGAGATATAAGGTCTCCTTTGGAGATGCTCACATCATAGACTTGATCTATGGGTGCAGTGTCAAACTTTTTATGATGCAATTAGCGGAGCACACAACAAGTTGTATACCAAAGTGCAGGATGAGATTTCAGAGCTGTCACGCCAATAGAGGCATACTAGGCCCTAAAAAGAGTAGCAAAGAAGAGCTTTGCTTATAATCCCTTAAGAAACAAACCTAGTTCTAAAGGCATTTATCAAGTAGACTCGGAAACACTAATTGTAGCCTAATTAGAAGCTCTAACCAAATGATTCGAACAATTACAAGCCAAACTAAAGAAAACTCCACCATTGTGCAAAAACATGCGGAAATTCACACAAGACCAACAAATTCCAACAAGGCATTATAATGGTTGAAGATGGTGACTACATAGGAGGCCCTAGCAACTCTAATAACAACAACTCCAATTGGAGGAGCAACTCGAATTACAAAGAGACCGGTAACAACCAATCATCATCTAGATTCAACCGAAGGTCACTATACCAATAACATAAACCACCATACCAAGGTCCTAGTAATAGTAACCAAAACTATGAAGCATCATTAATAGAAGACTTATTACAACAATTGTTAATAACCACACAAGCCACAAATGAGTACATCCAAAAATTTGATGGAAGAAATGAGAAGAGGTTCCAAAGAAATGAGGTTGACATCAAAAGCAACAAAGCATCCCCGCATTCAATTGAACACCAAGCAAGTCAACGCCATCACCACAAAGAGTGGTAAAACCACTCAAGGAGATGCACATTATAACCCATCCTTGATGAAGTAGAAATCAAAACTCCAAATAATGCAAGTGATAAGAAAAAGCAACTTGTTATTGTTGAAGAACTAGCCAAGAAATACATACCACCACCCTATGTTCCACCATGTCCATATCCAGGTCGTTTGAGACAACAATGAATGGAGGCACAATATGGAAAGTTCCTTGGGTTGTTCAAGCAACTCCACATCAATCTGTCCTTGGTGGAAGCCTTAGCCTAAATACCAAATTATTTTATGTTTTTAAAGGGTGTGTTATCAAACAAAATGAAACTGGAAGAGTTATCACATGTAGTTTTGAATGAGGACTGCTATATAGTTCTTCAAAACAAACTACCTCAAAAGATGATTGATCTAGGAAGCTTCACCATACCTTGTCTAATAGGAAATCTTTCTATTAGCAATGTGTTAGCTAATTTGGGTGCTAGAATTAACCTATGCCTTGTGCGGTTTTTAAAAAGTTGAATTTAGGTGAACCTAGACCTACCCGTATGAGCATCCAATTAGTTGGCCGTTTTGTTAATATCAGACGGGCATCATTGAAAATCTCTTAGTTAAAATCAACAAATTTGTATTTCCCATTGATTTTGGGAAACGTGACATGAATGAGGATAAGAATGTTCCTCTTATCCTTGGTCGACCTTTCTTAGCAACTGCTGAGCCGTCATCAATGTTTGCACAGGCAAACTCACGCTTTGAGTAGACGAGGAGGAATTAACTTTTGACTTAGGCCAATCAATGAGACATCCTCAAAATCAAGATGACTCACTCTATTACATTGAGGTTTGCGATTCAATCATAAGCTATTATTTGAAGAAAACTCTTCAACATGAAGCTTGCAACACTCAATTAATAGAGGTCCAAATCACCGAACCCATCTATGAGAATCAAATCACTCAAGAACTATAAGTTGATGAAACGTCATCTTATAAAGAAGCATTTGAGATCATTGAACAAGTACTAGAATCTAAAGCTAAACCTTTTATCAAAGACCCTCCGGTTTTAAAGCTCAAAGAACTTCCATCTCATATTGAATACGCCTTTCTTGAAAATACATCTAGACTTCCTTTCATAATCTCATCCGCTTTATCAATAGATGAGAAGAACAAGTGGCTCAATATGCTTAAGGCACATAAACGAGAAATTGCATGGAAAATCATGGACATGAAGAGAATAAATCCATCCTTTTGCACTCACAAGATACTGATGGAGGAGAACATCAAATCCGTCATTCAACCTCAAAGACGTTTAAATCCCAGCATGCAATAGGTAGTGAAGAGAAACGTAATCAAACTGCTAGATGTGGTTTGCTTCACGCTATTTCTGCTTCGCCTTGAGTCAGTACCATCCAAGTTGTTCCAAAGAAAGGAGGAATGATTGTTGTAACTAACAAGAAGAATGAGCTTATTCCCACTCGTACAGTTACAGGTTGGAGAGTTTGCATTGACTATTGCAAACTTAATGACGCCACAAGGAAATATCACTTCCCTCTTCTTTTCATCGACCAAATGCTTGAGAGATTGATTATTTGGAAAACTGTTCTATTCTTTCCTTGATGGTTTCTCGGGTTATTTCCAAACAACACTCACCTATTCATATGGCATATTTGCTTATCAGCGAATGCCCTTTGGATTGTGTAATGCTCCTGCTATATTTCAAAGATGTATGGTAGCAATCTTTCATAACATGATTGAACACTTAATGGAAGTTTTCATGGATGACTACTCCATCTTTGGAAACTCATTTGAGCAATTTTTTGAAAATCTTAAAAGATACTGGTTAGATGTGAAGATTTGAACATTGTTTTGAATTAGGAAAAGTGCCACTTCATGGTTATTGAAGGAATAGTGTTAGGACATAAGATCTCTCAAGCAGGGCTTGAAGTTGATCAAGCCAAGTCGAAATTATTTCTAAACTTCCACATCCCATGACCGTGAAAGATATAAGAAGTTTCCTAGGTCATGCAAGATTCTACCATTATTTCATCAATGATTTCTAGAAAATAGCACGACCGATTACTCAACTTCTTAAGAAAGATGCACAGTTCGTATTTTCCGATGAATGCATTAGTGCATTAAATTTTCTTATAGAGAGATTGGTAATTGCTCCAATCATGGCTTCCCCAGATTGGATGATACCATTCGAACTCATGTGCGATGCAAGTGATTTCACGGTAGGAGCCATCCGTATTAGGACAAAGGAAAGACAGGCAATTCCATCCAATTCACTTGAAAGCAAAGACCTTAATGATGCATAAAAAAACTACACCACCACCGAGAAAGATCTTCTTGTGGTAGTTTTCACATTTGACAAATTCCACTCATATCTAATCCTTTCAAAAACAATTGTTTACACCGATTATGCAGCCTTTCGTCGTCTGTTCAACAAACAAGATGCAAATCCGAGATTAATTCGTTGGATACTACTTCTTCAAGAATTCAACATTGAAATTTGTGATAAGAAAGGAATAGAAAATCTGGCTGCCGATCATCTCTCGCATCTTGAACATTCAAGTCCTACACAAATAAGGAATCCACAACAAATGACAATTTTCCTCACAAATACCTAATGCACATCCAATCCTCAATCGATGAACATCCTTGGTTTGCTAATTTCACAAATTACTTGGCAAGCAGAATCCTTCTCAAAGAAATGACTTATCAGCAATAGAAGAAAATTCTTTACTAACATTAAGCATTACTATAAGAGGACCCGTATGTGTTCAGAATCGGTGCAGACCAACTTATCCTAAGATGCGTATATGGAAGTAAATGGAACAGATTTTAAGGCACTATTATGAAGAACCCATAGGAGGATAACATGGAGCAACGCTAATAGCCAAGAAAGTCATTGACTCTAGATTTTACTTGCCCACGATCTTCAAGGATGCTCAAAACATGGTACGCACCTCTGATGTATGTCAAAGAGCAACCAATATCTCAACACAAGATGAGATGCCTTAGAAACCAGTTCAAGTATGTCAGCTATTTGATACATGGAGTATTGATTTCAAGGGGCTATTCCTGGTGACATTGGCAATCATTACATCTTGGTAGCAGTCGATTACATTTCAAAATAGGCTGAAGTTCAAGCCCTCCTTACAAATGATGCCCAAAATGTTGTCAGATTCCTTAAGAAACTATTCTCTTATTTTGGTGTCCCTAAAGCTTTAATTAGTGATCGAGAAACACATTTGGAGTGAACCATCGCTTCACAACTGCTTATCATGCACAAGCGAATGGGCAACTCGAAGTCACTAACCGAGGCATCAAATGAATTCTTGAGAAAATTGTAGGTAAAAATCACAAGGATTGGTCTACCAAGCTAGATGACTCCCATCGGCACAACACCATCAAACTAGTTTATGGGAATTCGTGTCATCTACCTATGGAACTAGAACACAAGGCCTTTTGGGCACTTAAAACAGACAACTTAGACGAAGACCTTGCAGGAAATAATTGAGTCCTACAAATCCATAAAGTAGAGGAATGGAGAGAACAAGCATATGAAAATGTTGGGGTTTATGAGAAAAGACATGGAAATTCCATGACTCTCGATAAATGAACACAAAATGATTTCATGTGGAGAACGTGTCTTATTATATAACTCTCATTTATGTGTCTTTCTCGGAAATCTAAAATCACTTTGGTTTGGACCTTATATGAATAAAAACGTGTTTCCAAATGGTGCCATCAAAATCGACAACCACAACGGTCTAAGTTTCAAAGTAATGGTCATTGTTTAAAAGTTTATGTAAGGATTAAATATAAAGGATGATGCAACCCAAACACCCAAAGTCTCTCCTGCATGCATGCACAAGTGTACTAAAGTAGAATGCTTCAGAAGTATCACACCAGCATCAAAAATATTCTAAGTGTGAAATCTTCTGAAGCCAAGACCAATATCTTCCGAAGCCAAAGATGAAGTCTTCTGAAACTTCAAAGACAACATCTTCTGAAGCTTACAGTGGAAGACAGATTTCTTTCGAAGACTTACGAAGACATGCTTTATCTGATGCACTTTTCCATAAAGCTGGACCCCTTTCTGCTGTAACTCTATAAAGTCACCAACTTTCATAACTTGGTGAAAATGTCCATGCTTTTGGTAACTGTACATTGAGGTATTGAGTTTGTAACTTTCTACTTTATGTACTTTATCCTTTTTGTAATATATTAGGATGTGAGTTATGGCATGTCATAGTCACTAGTCAAAAGACAATCTGCCTTTTGACTCTACATTTGATTTTGTTTGTTGTCTAGTCATTCGTATCCAACTGGCCTTCAAAGTATGGCCGACTATAGGATGTAGTATATGTATCTTAAGTACTTGTAACTTTCTAGTATGCTTTGTAACATTTGTAGTAGAACTTGAGAAAGAAATATACTTCAATCTTAAAAACCAAATTCTTGTGTGTTTTGCTATCTTGTTCTGTCTCATACTTACTTGTGTTCTTTGGATCATTACAACGGTTAACCAGTTCCCTATTTGATCTGTTAAGTATTCTTAGCGACTCTTCTCATTGTGTTGTTGTGTTGTATTTGCATACTCTTCATCGGTCCTGCAATTGGTATCAGAGCATTCCAGTCTCTTGATATAAGATCTCACCATTTTAAGATCCCTTACACATAAAAAATACTTAACATCTCAAATGGCACCTAATTCTAAATCTGATATGGAAACTGGAACCATGACAAAGTTTCTGCTGATCACTCTTGATGACTTTGACACCTGGTGCCAAAGAATGGAAGGATTCATCAGGTCTCTAGACTCAAGAATATGGGAGTCTGTTGAAAATAGACATTACATACCAAGCACCTCTTCAGCAACTAGAGGTGGTATGATCCCTAAGGTTATGGCTGACTATTCAGATGAAGATAGAAAGAGAGTAAAAATTGACCAGAAAGCCATGACAGCCCTTCAGAGTGCTCTTCCAAACTCCATATATAAAGGTTTCAAGAAATGAAAAACAGCTAAACAGCTGTGGGATGCATTGAAACTATGTATGAGGGTTCCTCTGAAGCCAAGGAGGACAAGAAGGATCTCCTAAAGCAGTCGTTTGAAAATTTAACCTTTAAAGTATATGAGACCATGACTTAATATACTTCATGTATGTTGAGATTGTGGCTACCCTAGTGTGTTAGGACCTGGTATTTGAATGAAATACCTAGAGATTAGCGTGTATACCAGATCAAATAGTGCGGAATCCTATTTGATTGGCGATCCAATCAGTGAGAACACACGAAGAATCAATAAAGAATTGAAACTAACGTTAGAAATCGATTGGAAATCTATCTAATGTGTTCTATGAACTTGGAGAATGAATGGGAGGTTTCTGGACGACTAGGGTACGTCTGGAATCGTAATTGATCGAGAGTTCTAATTTTTCACGAATTGAGTTGTATTTATAGGTTGATATTATTCAATCGTGCGACTGAACCATTAGTATGGTTCAGTCGTGCGATTGAGCCATGCGGTTGATTCATTCGCACGACTGAGTGTTCAGTCGTGCGACTGAGACAATCTTATGTTACTATCATACGACTGATCCAGTCTCCTGGTTCAGTCGTGCGACTGAGTCATTTGTATGAAGGTGTTCATGCTTATGGTCCATTCGCATGGGCCATTCGCATGATACTTCATTATTTTATGTTTGAATGTATTAATTAGTAAACATTATATGTAAACATTCAACTATCACTAACCTAATTAATTAATTTAATATCAACTTATTAATGAAATATTAATCATTACAAATCACAAACACCCAATATCATTTCATTAGTCATATCAAATTACACCAGAATCAGATAAACAAGATCTATTACATTTCATAACATGATCTAGGGACATACATGTATCAACAAAATCCCCCTTGGACCTAGATCTCTCTAATCTTTTGTTTTCTGCATAACCTCCTTGTATTTCTTGTACTTCTCCTCTGTTGTGACTCCCGTGTGAATCTCAAACGTGAAGCAGAGTCGTATAACGTTCTGGAACTGAAGAGCTTGTACAATATCTTGCGTATCATAGAACAGTGGCCACTTGTATAGCGTATATACATCACTTTCTGACAAGTTTGTAAGCCACATCGGGTCGAATACCCTGATAGTATCCATTTGTCCTTCTTTGCTTAAGACTATGACCGCTTCAGTGTTCTCCAATCATAGTACCACCACTTAAAGTGTGGAGTAAATCCTGTGGCATTTCCCTAAGTGGGATTCTTGACATTGTGCGCGGAGGATTCCACTTCAACACTATCTCGCTTGCCAGTAATGGCATCAACCTTAGACCTTCTGATATACCTAGTAGGCTGTTGAGGTCTGAAGTTAACCCATCTAGTGTGGTACTCCTTCTTTAGGGCAGCCTCAAACCAGCCTGACATCTTCCTCAAGTCAGCATACAAAAGCTTTAGTTTGGCCAGCTCGTTGAGCTCAAAACCTGGTAGAGTCTTTAGATCATGTGGAAACCTAAAATACTCTATGCCCTTCTCCCTCTTAACTGCATAGACGTTAAGGTCATCAAAATATGCCCATGCTATAATCCTACCTGACACCTTATGATGTTTCTTGACTCTGTAGAGTTTGGTGTAGGAATCCTTCTTTGGTGTAGTACGTTGGGCTCTAACTACTTCAAAACATGCAGCCCACTCAACCTTTCGAATGTCAACATCATCATTTGAGGCTTGGGCTGTGTCTTCTGCTTTCTCTGTTTCTTGCTCCATATTGTTTAACACCTCAATAGTATCGCTGACAAGGGATTCACCCAGATTGGGGACCACATTACCCTCATTGTCAGCGTACTGAGGGTACTCCTCGGCAGTGACATCTTCGATCTCTACATCATCAACATCGTTGAACTCTTTGTCACTAGTCGAATCGCATGTCGGAGCATCTTTTACTATTTCATCTGGATTTAGCTCGAAAAGCTCTGCGAGTTGCTCATTTGATAAGTCATGAATTATTTCCCCTTCTTCAGGGGTATAATTCACTGTACTCCTGACTATCCCTTGCAGATCAAGAATCATTGTTAGCTGAGACTTGACCTGCTGAAGGGGAGCAATGTCAAACTCATATCTTTGGTAATTTTGATCTGTTTGATTTAAACATTTCACACATAAATCATTAGTAATTCATCAAACAGAAAGGCATTAAAATAATATAAACATTAAGTACATTGTGTTCAATTACATGATTCAAATACAAAAGAAGATAAATACATAATCATCTAATCTTTACTTTTTTCTTGTATCAAGGTTTCATCACTTGTAGGGGCAGAGGTAGAGGCTGATTGATCTTGTCTGTTCTTAGTCCTGTTCTCTTGACCTGTAGTAGTGGCCGATGCAGGTGCATCCCCTCCTTCTGCTTCTTCATCATCGTCACTCTCTTCATCTTCATCCATATCATCATCATCACTATCATCACCATCTCCCTCTTTAATCTTCAGAGGCTCATCTTTAGATCCTTTAAGTTTGAGCATGATGGTCTTCTTAGCATTCTCCAACTCTTCATTTTTCTTAGCAGAAGTGGCTCTATGCTCTTGGATTTGGCGATCTCGAGGCTCTGAGCAGCCATTTGATGGGCCTGCTCCTTGATTAGCCGATCTTGGTCCAAGATCTGATGTGACTGCACAGCAGTGAGATCTGCAAGCTGTCGGATCTGTGCATTCTTCTCTTCATCAGCAGCTAAGAGTCGCATCACCATGCAGTTTAGCGCTGACAGCTGTTCCTCTACCCCAAATTGAGGTAGATGAGATCCCTGATTGGTGGCTAGTGGTGGTGGTGGTTGTGGTAAAGATAGGTTGGTCTGTGAGATATTGGAGGTGATGTAGGAGTGAAAGATATGGTGGTGGTTGCATATTTACATTGGTGGGAGGTGTGGTAGTGGTAGTGGTAGCTGTGGTGGCTGTGGGGGCTGTGGTGGCTGTGTGGCTGTGGTGGTGGATGGTGTGGCTGTAGAAGTGGTAGGGATGGTGGTAGATGTAGTGGCCTGTGGTGGGTACGAAGGTGATTCTTCTTCTCTTCTTCTTCTGCCGTGGGGCTGAGCCATCCGTTTCTTCCTCGATCCAATCGAGGTGGATGCTCCCCCTAGAACACGGCTAGTAGACTCAGGAGCATAGCTGGGATCTACAGTCGTCTCTCCCGAATCCCTGGGGCGTTCACCAACCGCCCGGAGTCCATACTCGGTGGGAACAACCTTGCTTCCCACGGTCCTCGTCAAGGGCTCCTTATCTGACTCTTCTTCCTCCTCACCAGGTATGAAGTCCTGGTGGAAGCCTGCAGACTCAGCTATGTCGCCTGTTGGGGTAGACACTGGGGGTATAACATCTGAAGCTGTGCCCCTCGTTGGAGCAGGCATACCATCCCCAACATCCCCACTATCATCATCGTCTGAAACATGCTCTGGGAGCAACAACCTCTCATCATCTGAATCACTGTCATCATGACGCCATTTGCATCTACCTGGTGCCACATATCGTTCATTTGCCAGATGGCCATCAACCTTTTTACCTGGGGCTTTACCTGCTTGCCCCGATACACTCTCATGCGACCCAAAGTCGTGTCATCCATAACCTCTAGGGCAACCGCATCATGTTTCTCCTTGGGAAGTAATGGCAGCTTCTCGTTAAAGATCAGCTGCAGAAATCTGGGATACATACAAAAACCCTCCTTCCCCTTGGCCTCCAGATTCTCCACAGATACGAGAAGATCATGCTCGAGAAGCTGAAGGGGTGGTTCAGCACCAGCGCCATATAGGCATTCTGAATCTGGTCTGACAGGTCATCAAACCCACCCCTTCGAGAAGCAATACACTTCAGGATCACATGCGCCAAGTATTTATACTGGGGACACAGGTTGCTCTTGGTGAGCACACCTGAGTTGATGTCCCCATCATATTTAATCCTGAGGAAGCAACCTCTGACTGTAACTGGATGTAGTCTGGTGGTTGATCATATCATCCCCAAAATCAAGTACTCTCTGGATGTCAGCTGCTGTAATTTCAATGTCATGACCATGAATGGAGCTCCGTATGCTGTAAGGCTCATGTGAACGATCTACGGAGGCATTTTCCCAGAAAGCCTGATGTAACGACCTGTAAGGAGTACACTGTGTGGATATGGCTTTATGTATCCGAGAGCGTCGAAGGAATGCAATAATATCTGTAAACTCGGCTCCATTCCGAGTCGTATGGTCCAAATGAGCACACATATATTGTGCTTTGGATTTATGGACCATCTATCAGCCATTGACCTGAAACACAAGACACAGAACCATTTGTAAGTCATACATTCAAAATTCAGTTCAAGGTGTATAGTTTAAATTCAATCTGATACATTCGTGCGAAGAATCATGCGACTGGAGTCAGTCGTTTGTTCTTTCGTGCGACTGAGCTCGTTCGGGTGTGAATGAGACATGCGACTGAGTTCAATTTGCTGACTGAGTCTGCGATTGTTCAGTCGGCCGACTGAACTCATTCGCATGGTTCATTCTGCCGATTGATCCAATCGCAAGATTCAGTCGTGCGATTGGAGTTCATCCGGACGACCAATCGCATGACCCCGTTCAATCGACTGAGGTTTGAATCTTGACCTAATTCAAGTAATTTAACATGGCTTAATGGTCCATTAGACTCGCCATCTTGTCACTAATGACCTATTAAACTTAATTTTAACATTTTGCTTAGTTTATGTAGGTTATTAGGGCATTTTTCAATCCGGTAATGTTTCATTCGAATAACACAAATTTGACTCAAGATCTTCTGATTTCTATAAGATTTAACTGCAATGTACCTGTATACTTGTCAATCGAATGTCAGAAGATCAATAGCAATGTGAAAACACAATCTCTAGAAATTTTTGGCAGAGTAACGGGAAAGAAAGCGATTTGGGTGCGATTGGGAGTGATGAGTGAAATGCGATCGACTGAGGCCCTTTAAATACCGACCCTAATTTCAATCGGCCGACTGGCCTCATTCACTCAGTTCATTCGGGCGACTGAAGTTCATTCGGGCGACTGAGGTTCAGTCGTGCGATTGGCCCAGTCGGTCGCTTTCAGTGGCCGACTGAGTCTCAGTCGGTCGACTGACTCATTCGTGCCCTTTCATTGCTTTCTCAAATAACCGACTGAGTCTCAGTCGGTTGACTGACTCATTCGCACCCTGTCATTCGGTCGAAAGGATCATTCTTAAACGCCATTCGAGTGATGACTAAATTTCATGTCCAGTCGTGCGAATGGGATCCATTCGCATGGTTGGTCCATTTCAGGTCCAATTGTGCGAATAGGTCACACTTAGTAGATTTTCTTCATTTTGAATATTTTAACCTTTTGAAATAGACATTATAAGTTTTGATCATCTCAGGCATGATCATTTTAACCAATTAGTCACCTCAGACGTGACTGCTTTAAACTTTAAAATTCATGTGGTCATCTCAGACATGACCCATTTAGTGAGTTGATCCCTTATCGATTTCATGATGTAGTCCGGAAAACAAATTAAGTAAAACGACTCGCTAAATTAGAACTTAAACTAAAGACTAAAAGTTAAGACTTTGTTTTGGCTTTTTGTGAGAGATAGAACCTAAGGTGGAAATCTACTGGATTTGGTTCCGGAATATAAAGCTTAACTTAGATTGACCACACCTGGACCAATTCAATTTTGGAATCATACAGGCACATCAAATCATTTGGGACTTGTTATCAAAATCTTTTGATGCTTAATCTTGGTGTTCATCCAGAGTCATTAGCAACTTTAGGAAATCATACTTGAACTCTTAGATTACCACATTGATTTGAACTTTCAAGAATTGCAGCCACAACGATGGTCAATATGTTTGTCCACTTAAATCCATACACAGACTCTTGACACAAACTGGTGATTGTTTTTGGTTTAAATTATTTCAACGAACATTTGTGGATCCCACACTTATATGGTAATCAACATTCCTCAGGAGCTTTTGAGCGGTCTACGGTTATTTTTACAAGAAGAGACTATTCTTAGAGCTTTCAAGGAGAAACCAATCCTCAGGTCAGTGCCATCGCACAGCAGAGAGGCGGCAAAAAACAATGAATTCTAGAATGTCTAGGTTATGCTTATCCTCAGGTCAGTGCCATCACACAACAGAGAGGCGCAAACCTATCTCCTTGTTAGAGCAGCTTAATTTTTTTTGCACCAAATGCACCAACAACATAAGTCATTAGCTTGATAGCATTTTCGTCATTTTTTTCTGGTGCTTTGCTCTATTTATGGTCATCCGCACACATTTGTGGCGTTTACATGCTCATTGCCCCTTATTGAATATTGTTGATTGTGTTAACCAGCGATAAGATGGGAGCCCACAGTCAGTTGAACCACTTAGTTTGATCTTGAGATCACCAGTCAGGTCTAATCATCTATTTGTTGAATCTACCGACATATCAATTGTGGTCTAGCAACCTCTAGGTCTACTCTCATTGTGTTACCTTTAGAGTTACCAGTTTTTCTATCATCTTCCCTTTGATATTGCTTAGACTACACAGACTTATACTTTGAATGTTTTTGCACCTTTTCTAAATTAAAATTTCAAAGTCCCTCTTGATTTGTTCCTGTGTACTATCATATTCCATAGGGTTTGAATCGTATATCACGATACGATCTACCTTATATCAGTTTTCCACTCCTTCTCCCTCAGTTTTTTTAATGTTTCTTGCTGACTATTCTCCTCCTAAAATACTAAAATCATAACTGCTTCATTATTTTAGAATTTTAATAAACAACAGATAACATAAGTTTAATTTTAAACAGACTAATTTAACCAAATGAGCTCAAATAGAATGAAGAATTAACTAAGCTACATCGGACTACACATGATCATCATCAGGAATAACCTCACTTCTCTGTTTAACGCCGTTGACCTCTAGCAAATATTGAAAACATGGTTTATCAAAGTCTTTAGTATAGAGGTCAGCGCGTTGAAAATCAGTATTAATTTTTACCACATCAATTAAGTTCTTTTCAAAACAATCTCATATGAAGTGATATTTAATACCGATATGTTTGGTCTTAGGATGTTGGACCGGATTTTTAGTTACTGCAATTGCAGCAGAGTTATCTACAAAAATAGGAGTAGAATAGAACTTTAAACCTAATCCCGCATTTGCTGTTGAATCCAGATGATTTGTGAACAGCAACTTGCAGCAGCAACATATTCAGCTTCACAGGTTGACAATGCAACCATGTCTGCTTCTTACACTACCACGTAATAATCTTCTCCCAAAGAATTGACACCCTGCTGAAGTAGACTTGTAGTTCATCTTGCATCCTCCGTAATCCGAGTCACTATACATCGTGAGCTCAAAATCATCATCATGAGGATACCACAACCCAAGTGTGGGGTACCCTTTAGATAGCGAAAAATCCTTTTGACCCCGATCAGTGATGACCTTAGGTTTAGCCTAGATATCTAGAACATAAACATGTCGCATACATGATATCAGGTCTAGAGGCAGTGAGATACATGAGGGATCCAATCATTCCTCGGTACATCGTGGCATCCACAAGATCTCCATTTTCATCAGGTGCTATGTCGTGATTCGTAGCCAGTGGAGTACCGGCAGCAGATGCATTCTCCATGTCAAAGCGATTGAGGATGTCTCTTACGTACTGGTCTGATGTAGAAAGATCCCATTTGGTGTTTGATCCACTGTAGCCCGAGAAAGAACTTCATCTCCCCATAGCACTCATCTCAAACTCTTTCTTCATAACTGCTTCAAACTCTTTGCATAACTCTTCGTTCTTTGAACGAAAATTATGTCATCAACATAGATTTGTACGAGCAATAGGTCGCCATCTTTTTCTTTAATGAACAGCGTGCAGTCAATGACTCCCCTACGAAAGCCGTGTTTCACAGATGAGTCGAGAGTTCTCATACCAAGCTCTTGGAGCTTGATGAAGCCTGTATAAAGGCTTGTCGAGCTTGTAGACTCTATCCCGATGATAAGGATCTTCAAATCCCTCGGGTTGACTGACATAGACTGTTTCTCTGATTTCCCCATGAAGAAATGCACTCTTCACATCTAATTGATAGACTTTAATCTTCATGTACGATGCATAGGCAAGGAAGATACGAATGGCTTCCATCCTTGCCACGGGTGCAAACACCTCATTGTAATCAATTCCCTCGACTTGGCGAAAACCCTGAACCACCAATCGAGCTTTGTTCCTGATAATGACCCCTTGGTCATATTTCTTGCATTTTAAAACCCATTTGGTGCCAATGACCTTAGCACCTTTAGGTCTATCAACCAGAGACCATACACCTAACTTCTTGAACTGAAGAAGTTCTTCTTGCATTGCACTCACCACGCCTCATCATTTAGTGCTTCACTGACATATTTTGGCTCAACCTGTGAGACAAAACACACCGATAGGCACCATCATGAATATATCCCTTCTCCATAACTGAGGTGTAATCAGCTGAGTATAACTGATTTCGGGTTTGTACTCCTGATCTGACATCTCCAATGACATTGACTATTGGATGATAGAATTTAGTCGTGATCCTGGAGTAGTAGTAGGAACAGCTACCTCAGAGCCAAGATGATGAACATTTGGTTCTGCATCTGAGTAGTTGGAGTTGAGGCTCTGAAGTCGAAGGTGCATCACTGGTAGATGCTTGTGGACTTTCAGGAACTGGAACCTGTTCCTCCTGATTATTCTGGTATCTTGTTCAGCTTCATCTTCAGAGGAGGAGTCACTTTCGTCAACTACTCCCCCTGACTAAGTAGATGATTCTCCCTGTGAGCTAGATGTTGGTGGATTCAAGCTATCATACATCATTCGTGTAGCTAATTCGTCATCCGAGGGAGAGAGAGGGATGTTGAAGGACTTGAAGAATCCATCATAGTCAAAGAAGTAGGCGGGTCCTTTGCTAGTAGGTGGTGTGGTGAATCGCTGAACGTCAACATTACACCACACTTCTGCTAGACCCGTTGAGTTGTTGTAAACTCGCTTGTTCGGTATGTTGTATCCTAGAAATATGCCTTCATCTGCCTTCTCGCTGAATTTACCTTCTGTGTCTTCTTTAGAAGTGTGCACGGTGCCCCAAATGGTTCGAGATACTCCAAGTTCGGTTTGGTCTTTGTAGTAGCTCGTAACATGTTTTACCGTGGCGCTTGACTATCAGGACTCGATTCAGTGTATAACAAGCATTCGCCACTGCCTCATTCCAGAATTGGATAGGCAGTTTCGAGTTTGCCAGCATAGTCCGTGCTGTCTCTATCAAGCTTCTGTTCTTTCTCTCAGCAACACCATTCATCTGAGGTGTGTAGGCAGAAGTGAGTTGATGCACAATTCCCTTTTCCTTGCAGTATGCCTCCATCCACTGGTTCTTGAATTTCGTTCCTTTGTCTGAGCGTACTTGTCTAACTTTCAGCTTGTAGGGAGATTCCAGTGTGGTTACCAACTCCTTGAATGATTCAAATGTTTCTGATTTGGATTTTAGAAACATTACCCAAGTGAACCTTGAGTAGTCATCGGTGACCACAAAACAGTACAAGTCGCCTGCAATGCTCTTTGTAGTGATTGGACCAAACAGATCCATGTGAAGAAGTTCAAGAGGAAGTTCTATTGAATTAACTTTCTTTTCCATATGAGACTTCTGTCTGCTTGCCTTTCTTGCAAGCTACACAAAAATCAGGAAGCTGAAAGTTCTTAACATTAATTCCTCTCACAGATCCTTCTGAATCAAGTGATCATCTTCCTTTGACTAATGTGTCCCATTCTCCTATGCCAGGAGATGGAATCCTTTTCACAGTAGCTTTAGATAGAAAACACTGAACCTCATGATCCATTGTAGAAGCTGTTGACAGATCCAAGACAAAGATCTTATATCTTGAAGCAATCATCAAAACTTGGTCCTCTGGGATCACGTAGTCTTTCTTAAGTATGTAACACTTCTTGTTGTCGAAGATGACTTTAAATTCCTTATCACATATTTGAGAAACAGAGAGTAAGTTGTTTTGAAGTTGCTGGACGTAGTTCACCCTATCAAACTTAACTTCTGATTTCCAACTTCTCCCTGAGCTGTGATATAGCCTCCTTGTTTCCAGCAAACAAAACATGCCCTCCTTTTATTTGCTTGACGTTTGATAAAAGAGCTCTGTTTCCTGTCATGTGCCTGGATGCTCCGCTGTCTACTATCCACGTGTTAGTTTCAGCACTGTATTGAACAACCTGCACATACAAGGTAAAGGATTAGTTTAAGTTAGGAACCCAAGCCTTTACTGGCTTGGGTTTCCCAGAGGCATCACACATCAGAAATTCAACCCATTGACCCTTAGAAGATGAGGGTAGCTCAGGTTCCTTCTGTCATCATTATCAGACATAGAGATTGACTTCTCTTTACATAAGCTAGATTTGTGCAATGCCTGTTTGTGATAAACAGTAGATTGGCTAACGGGTTGAACCTTCTGTTCACTAGTTCTTCTAGGTGGAGTTAAAGAGCTCCTTTTAGAAGACTTAGGTTTTGAGTCCTGAAGTTCAATCTTCTTCCTAGGTGTCTGATAATAAGAACAATAGGAAGCAATGTGTCCACATTCTCCACAGTTGTAGCACGCCCTGCTATCAACTTTATGATTAAACTTTCTTTGTGGAGACGTGTGTGCCACTCTAGTAACATCACTCACTTTAGGTTTTGACTCTGGTCTTTTGATGTTGTTCACTGATTTAACAAAATTAACTGATTTAATCTGTTTGTCATCCTTTCCTTTTTGGTTAATTAGGTCTTTGACTTGAAGTATGTGAAAGATTATCCTTGAAAGCCCTTTTAGGTGCTGATTTGACTCTGTTTGACCTGACTTTAAGTTACCTTTTCAAATGCCTTTTCCAGATTAACAAAAGGCAATTTACCCTTTGCCTTTGAAGTGGCCTCCTTTTCTTTGCTTCCATAGTCAATAGATGAACATAAGGAATCTGGATCACTAATAAGAGGAGTAGACACTACGTGATCCTTGATGGGATTACTATTTACTGGTCTAGTCTTAGTGTTCATTAAGTCTCAGATGGTGGTGGAACCACTTTGTAACCCAATCCCTCCCCGTTGTTCCTGTCTCTCACTAAGTGTTGGACTATGTGTGAAGAACTAGTCCAACTATGCAGTTTCTGTTTTAATGAATTACTTCTACTTCTAGAACTGCCTTTTGCTTCTTAGTGTCTTCTAGGGAGTTTAGATAGTACCTAATGTCATTAGCTTGTTAAATGCAACTACTTTGGTTTCTCTAAGCTGTTTAGTCAAAAGGTCTATCTTTTCTTTATAACTATGCTCATTTTGTTTTAGTACCCTATTAGCCTCAGTGCACAGTTGCAAATCTTTTACTAAGTTATCATTATGATCTAATAACCTAGTAAAATTTCATCTATGCTATTCCTAAAAGTATCACAATCAGAACAAGCATGATTATTAAACATTTGGTCAGTAGTACTTACCTGAGTTGATTCAAAAGAGTTAGCCATCACGCAGCATCAGATGTCTCTGGTTCTGGGATTCTGTCTTTTCTATCTCTGACATGGTAGTATCCTCTTTAGGCTGGTAACTGACCTCGGTTGCAGTTGCTTCTTCACTATGTGTGACACGCTATCTCAACTGCTAGATCTCCTTCACTAGCGGAATCACTGTCAATATCTTCTACACTTGCAATGTTTGATTCCCCTGGGAGACAAACCTAAAGCTCCAATCCTGTCCTTCATCATCATGAACAGTCAAGGCTTTTGGATCCTGTTTGATGAAGTAGAACTGGTATCTTGCTTGTCTTGACGAGTGAAGGACGAGAATGGGTTCCCGTTACCCGTCTTCTTAGGCTTGACACATTCTCTTTTGAAGTGCCCCTTCTCTCCACAGTTGAAGCAGGTCACTTTGCTCTTGTCAAAGCCGAATGTGGTGTCCTTAGTAGCTACTAAGTTCTGTCCGGTTTGTTTTACAAACTTCTTTGCCCTCGGACAGCACTGGCTAAAGCCCACATTATATCCATTCTCTCAAGCTCCATTTGTCCACCTGCTCGTAGTCCTCATCTGCCAAATGGCAGTTTCCAATCTTTCCAGCAACCAGTTCATCATAAGAATGAACCACTGCTGCCAAAAGATCCATGTGCTCTCGAGCTACTTCCACAGTCACATTACCGAGGTTCTCGGTCTTCAATCTAGTAGCATTCGCTTCAGATCCAATGTATTGGGTACAAGAAGACCCTGACTTTTCTGAACCTGAAGGAGGTGCATATGTAGGACCCGATGAGCTAGACACAAATGCAGTTTGGAGAGGTGCTCCAGATGTCTTAGCTTGAGGCGTGGCATTGTATAAAGCTGGATTTTGATTGTACGTAGACTTTTGAGCTCTGTACTTCATTCTAAGTGATTCTTCTCGCAACTTAAGAATGAAGTCATTAATATCCAGTTTTGACAGCATTCCATTCTGTCTAAGATTAGACACGAATGAAACCCATTTTTCAGGCAATCCGTCTGCAAAATTAGTAACTTTCTCTTCCATGGTAGTAGCCACTCCGTGTATGCAGTTCACTCATCAAATGGTAGAATCTATCTATAACATCGTCCAAACTCTCGTTTCCCATCGATGAGAAGTTGTCAAATTCCTTCTTAACTCCTCAGCCTTGATTGCCTTCAACGAGGCATTCCCGTCGTACCTCTTTTCTAGCTCATCCCATAGTTTCTTGGACTGCTTATCTGAGTACTGGTGGAATATGTCTTTAGGGATAGACTGTGTAATCAATGCATAGACCCTCTTCTCTGCATTATATTTGACTTTCTGCGCGTCTGTCATCCCTCCTAAGGTTAACTTCACTCCATCGGCTCCCACCGGCGTACTATATCCAATCTCGATGGCTTCCACAGATTCGGATCCACTCCATTGAGGTAGATCTCAAACGTTGTTTCCAGTGGGGAAACTCATCTAACGTTAAAAGCTTTGGTGGTTTATTATGATTACCCACCTCACTCTCAAGTAACAGCAGGTTCTGGATCCTAGAGTCCTTCCTAGCAGTAAAGGCTGACATTTGATCTTCCATTGTGAATAACCTTAAGTCTAATAAACAATTTTTCACTGGGGCGACTGAAGGGTGCGAATGGACTAGTCGTGCGTATGAACTCTACGACTGGTTCAATCGTGCGGCTGAACTAAGTGATTAGCTCAGTCGTGCGAATAAATCTGATGCGTATGAACAGTACGACCGAACGGTTCAATCGTATAAATGGAGATACGACTATGTCCAATCGGTGCGTCGAGCAATGCGAATGAGGTCCAGTCGTGCGAATGGCTCACTCGTGCGACTGAAGCTGCTGTTATGCGAAAATTTCTAGGTTAAACGTGTTTTAGCCGTAAAAATTTGAACTTTCGCAAGGTTTAATTGCCTAAGTCCGTAGAAACCAAACTTTGATGAGCAGGGAACGTCCAAGATCACTTTTGACACAAAAGATTGCGTTTTTAGTGCAAAAACACAACTTTTTATCAATCTTGATTGAATCACACGTAATCAAGAGCCAAAGCTCTGATACCACTTGTTAGGACCTGGTATTTGAACGAAATACCTAGAGATTAGCGTGTATACCAGATCAAATAGTGCGGAATCCTATTTGATTGGCGATCCAATCAGTGAGAACACACGAAGAATCAATAAGAATTGAAACTAACGTTAGAAATCGATTGGAAATCGATCTAATGTGTTCTATAAACTTGGAGAACGAATTGGGAGGTTTCTGGACGGCTAGGGTACGTCTGGAATCGTAATTGATTGAGAGTTCTATTTTTCACGAATTGAGTTGTATTTATAGGTTGATATTATTCAATCGTGCGACTGAACCATTAGTATGGTTCAGTCGTGCGATTGAGCCATGCGGTTGATTCATTCGCACGACTGAGTGTTCAGTCGTGCGACTAAGCCAATCTTATGTTACTATCATACGACTGATCCAGTCTCCTAGTTCAGTCGTGTGACTGAGTCATTCGTATGAAGTGTTCATGCTTATGGTCCATTCGCATGGGCCATTCGCATGATAACTTCATTATTTTAAGTTTGAATGTATTAATTAGTAAACATTATATGTAAACATTCAACCAATCACTAACCTAATTAATTATTTAATATCAACTTATTAATGAAATATTAATCATTACAAATCACAAACACCCAATATCATTTCATTAGTCTTATCAAATTACACCAGAATCAGATAAACAAGATCTATTACATTTCATAACATGATCTAGGGACATACATGTATCAACATAGTGGATGGTGGAGTAGCTCTTGAAAACATAGATATTGTAAGGACACACTACTGTGTGGTTATCAAGAGAACTGAGAATCTAAAAACTATCACTTTGATAGAGTTGTATGGGATTCTCAGTGATGACTAGATGGAGATGAACATGCAAGGTTCTTCTGGCAACTCCAACAATCAAATGGGTTTAGCCCTTCATGTGGTTGAAAGGGATAGCATAGAACCCCAACAGACAACTCACAAAAGGTTCCTTTCATCACCTTCCCTGAGACACCAAGGGAGAACTATACTCAAGGAAGCTCATTCCAAGAGACAAGTTCTTCTCAAGCCTTTGTGTCTTCTAATGAAAGTAGTGGAAACTTTCTATTCACCCTTGAAGACTTGGACTGTATCCATCCAGATAACCTGGACTTTCTATTCACCCTTGAAGTCTTGATTTTCTTCCGTAGCAATAATTTTCAAAATTCTTAGGAAATTCTTCCGAAGTCATTTTGTCTTCAGAATCTTTTTTATTAAAACTTCCGAAAAGCAATTTACCTTCGGAAGCTTTTGGATTTCCAAGAAAACTACTTTTTGAGCAAAAAACAACTACTTTTTCAGTGGTGGGACCGACATACGGATTACAAAGTTTATCCTCTTTCATTAACTTTGTTTGAAATCCTTTTCACATATAAACCTAACGGTTACCCCTCTTTCTCTCATCTTCATCTTTCCTCCAATCCTGAACCCCAAATTTCTCTCTGAAATAGCTTTCGTTTATCTTTCTTCATCCTTAAGATTTCTCATAATGGCTAACCTTAACCGTAGAAATGACCCAGATTTCTCCATGCAGTTACATAGGCAACACAACCAAGTTGCTCTATTACACTCTGAGAAAGATTCACATTTCTCAGAGGTTTTCCATTTCTTAGCTCTATCCAACTACTTCACCTCCCTTACCATTGATCCTACTCTATATGAGGATCATCTGCTCGAATTTTGGAAGACCTGCCAAGAGGTCGTTATGGATGGGGAGAAGGCACTGTCTGCCACAGTGTAGGGGAGAACAGTCTTCATCATTCCGCCAACATCACACTCATCTTCAGCTGGATGATGAAGAAGGAGAGGTGTTCTTCCCTAAAGAAATTGTTAACCACTCCTTTAGGCAGATGGTCTATGAGGGAGACTTCTCTCTAAAGACCTTCAGGAAAGGGAAGGTCTCATCCAAATGGAAATTCCTACTCCATGTGGTTATCCACAGCTTGTCAAACAAGCATGGTGGATGGGACCAGATTCCTGAAGATCTCTCCTTCATTGTCCATGGGATGGTTCAAGGAGTCAAGTTCAAGTACTCTCAGTTTGTTTATATAAATTTGCTTGGAAACTTGGACTCCTTAGACTTCTACATGTTTCCTAGATATTTTCAATACATTCTTCACTGTGAACTGGTTCACAGTTGAGGGAAATAGGTAATATTCTTAAACTGGGACAGATGAAGCCCAAAATCATTAAAATCTTGAGAAATCCGACTATTGGTGACCGGGTGGTGAGATTGAGATTCTCACTTAGGATCGAATATGATGATCGAGTTAGTGATTGAATGGCGGAATCATTCAATCAAGAAACATTAGATGCATAAGATATACTCGTAAATGCTTTGTATATTGATGAAGGTAATTGATTACAATGGCTGCTAGGGTTTAGCAAGAAAAGTAATAAATGCTTCTGATTTTCTATATCCTATCTTTTATAATTTTTTTCTACGATTTAGGTAATCTCATATACGAGGTTGTATATGCTATTTATAGGCAGACAACTTGCCTTTTACAAAATGGCTAAACTACTCTGACTTATTACATCAGAATTAGTCTAAGTCTTCAATCGCATCTGGTCATCCGCATTGGCAAATGCGGATGAGTTAACTTGATCAACATTTCTTCACTTGGTCTTCCGCATTGACAAATGCGGATGAACACTTGTCCGCATGTGTTCTCTGGTCATCCACATTGACAAATGCGGATGAACAAACACTTCTCCGCATTTGTTATCTCGTCATCCGCATTGACAAATGTGGATGAACAAACACTTGTCCGCATTTGTTCTCTGGTCATACGCATTGGCAAATGCGGATGAACAAACACTTGTCCACATTTGTTCTCTGGTCATCCGCATTGACAAATGCGGATGAACAAACACTTGGCCGCATCTTATAAGCCACCCGCATTAGATAATGCGGTAGAACAAACACTTGTCCGCATTTGTTTACTTGTCCGCATTTCTTCTATTCAGCAGGATCTTCATCCGCATTGGACCTTGGACTTGTGAGAACCTTAGCAAAACAACCATCAACTCACCATTGAATAGGCATGTATGGTCCTTTCAGGGTCCAACAATACTCCCCCTAAGGATCATACAACCTATGTTTTTCAATGTTTGGGTGGTGATTGAGGTTGTGAAGATTCTGCTGGGTCTTGTGGAGGCATAAAAGGTACTGCTTGAGTTGGATTTTTTTCACTGTAGCAAATGCGGATGGTTTTTGCACATCCGTATTTGTTTACTGTTGTAAATGCGGAAGAGTTTTAACTTGTGATTTTAGGCATCCGCATTTACACACTGTAGCAAATGCAGAAGTTTTGTTACTTGATTTTCTTCTATCCTCATTTGTGCATTGTGGCAAATGCGAAAGAATGAAGTTCATCAGCAATTGTTCACTATAACAATGCGGTTGACAAAACTTCTCAACATTGCTCACTGTAGCAAATGCGGCTGATCAAATGTCAGCATTTGCACATTGTAGCAAATACGGCTGATCAAACTTTGTCAACATTGCTCACTGTAGCAAATGCGGTTGACAAAAGTTGTTCAGCATTGCTCACTATAGCAAATGCGATAGAATAAAATCCATATTTACTTGATCATGTATACTTTTAACACACTAATGCGGTAGAGTACAATCTTTGACCATATTAGTTTTACTTGGAAATAAAAAAGTTACCTGCATTGGTTATAAGCATGGGTTACCTTCACCAGCATTAACCAATGCACTTATCTGCATTAAATTTTGAACTTAATCAAAACTTAATGATTTCTGCTTTTGATTTTTTTTGTTATGAAAGCTATCTTTGATTGAATTTGTGTCTTATGAAGTTCTTGACCGTTAATTTTGTCAATTCTTGCTTGGATTGGCTTGTGTGTCAGAAGTGATATAAGTTTCCCATTGTTTGACTGATCTTGGACTTTTCATGCTTCCAAGAATCTGCATAGGCTGAGATAGTATGGTATAACTTCTGCACCAACACATGCATTTTTTTTGTTTTGTTTTTTTAATTCTAAAGAAAGTAATTTAAGCTATTAAGAATCTATATAGATTTGATAAAATGTATTTCAAATTACTCCCCCTGGAGTTTATATCCATATGTGGATAGAAACTTTAAAGATTTTAAAAACTTTTTGAATATAATTTTGATTATTTATAATGAAGAGAAAGATATCTTTTGTTGCGATCATATCAATCTTACATTACACATATGCATCCTTTTTGATAAAATGGGCATGTTTATGAACTTGATGATTGAAGGTATGTTGTCCTCTTAAACTTATACCAGGTTGATATTTTGATGCAAATGATATTTATTATGTTTTTGGTTGATTTAATTATTCAATATGTACCTCACACACACAAGTATGGAATGATCAACCCTCCTTATACAATGCATGGTAGAACTTTTTCACAACTTTCCTTACCAGGTTACTTAAGTTATGAGAACTCATTTTCACTGATCCTCATTGGAATTCTTTTACTTTGATCCATTTCACGATGATCCACATTGGGATTCTTTTCACTTCACCTTGGAAGGTGATCCATGATAGGATTCTTTTGTTCATTCACTTGGAATGTATTGCTTTTATAGATTCATCCAATTTGGATGTGTTCCTCATTGGGAATCTTTTGGATCGGTACATCTACACTATGTGCATGTTTCATCAGGTCTTTGCTCAGCAAAACAAAGATGAAACTAGATGTAGGTGAAAGAGATTCATAAAGTATCATTACCTGGTGTGTTTAGGTTACTACACACACATGCACTCAGATAAGCCAATACATACCAGTACTTTGTGATGAGCATTTCACTATTGAATAAGATTTTAATTCATCACTACATGTATCTTCTCTTCCAAGTTGAGCCTACCAACATATCTAGTAAGTCATAACAGTCTTGCAATTTTTGAAATTAAGCATAGTGAATGATATAACGACTGTAATTATATCATTTCCTATTGATATTCTATTCTACATTAAAATTTACTTATTTTTGTGGTTTACTAGTATTTTTTTCTTGTTTTTGATGTTTTGATTAGTTTTACTCAAGGTTAATGCCAATTGATTGAACCAGGAATTCAAACTTACCAGGTTCAAGTGCCTTGGTAAATAAATCAGCCAATTGATTTTCAGTGGGTACTTGAATCAATTTAATCAACCCATTTTCAGCACAGTCTCTCAAAAGTGATATCATATTTCAATGTGTTTGGTTTTTGAGTGCTAAACTAGATTATTTGTTATGAAAACAACTGTTGTGTTGTCAATGTGAGTTGGTGTGTGCAAGAAGTTAAAACCATAATCAAGCATCTGGTTTTGAATCCAGAGAACTTAAGAGCAACAAAATGATGCTACAATATACTCAGCTTCTACTGTTGACACAGATACATTTGTCTGCTTCTTGCATTGCCAAGAGACCATTTTGGGACCAAGAAGTTGACAACCGCCAGAGGTGGATTTCCGATTGAAGATGTATCCTCCATAATCATTGTCAGTGAAGGCATAGATATTGAAGTCTCCTTCCTTTGGATACCATAATCCAAGAGCTGGTTTGCCCTTAAGATATCTGAATATCCTCTTGACAACATTCATATAAGATTCCTTAGGATCAACTTGATATTTGGCATACACACAAACACCAAACATAATGTCAGGCCTACTTGTTGTTAGATACATAAGTGAACCGATCATAGATCGATAGTAAGTCTGGTCCACTGATTTGCCTTCTGGATCAGGTCTAATCTTCACTTTAGTATCCACAGGAATTCTGATAGACTGACAATCAGCAAAATGGAATTTCTTCAACATAGTTTCCATGTATTTTGGAGCAATTCTTCCTGCATTGCTTCAATCCAGCTATTGTCTTGAAGAGCCTCTTTGATGTTCTTGGGTACCGTTTGACATAGAAAGCATGAGAACAACAGATGTTTATAACACTGGACTTGCTTCTTGTCACCCTCTCATGAAGTTCACCAATAATGGTTTCAACTAGATGATTCTTGTGTATTCTGGTGGTTGGAATGGAGTCACTAGCAATGGTTACATCAAGATTGGAGACATTTAGTTCATTATGGTTAGAGGCACCTTCATCTTGTATTGTTGTGGAATTATGAAGATAGTTAGACTCCGTTTCAGTTCCTGCTTCAGCTTCAGCAGCACTCTGATTGCTTCTATCATTTGCTGTTCTTTGTGTTTTAGCTGGAGGAGTAGCTTGTTTTTGATTTCTGATCTTAGTTGACAAATCATCTGAGTGTGATGGTAATAGGCTTGGACCTCCTTTAGTGGAAACACTTTGGTTTTGTGATGGTTGTCTGATGGGATCAGCTTGGAGAGGAACATCTCCATTCATGTATTCAGCAAATGTAGGAGGAATCAATGGAAAGTCATCTCTTCTTTCTATAACTGAAGAAGTGTCACTTGAATGAAGATTTCCCGTTCATGTTTTTAAAGTTTGTGTGCCCAAAACGTTAGTGCTAAAGCTGTGACTCATCAAATGATGCTTTTGACAAAAGACAAGTTTCATCTATAGGTGTTGCAGAATTCAGGTTTAAAACATAAGTATTATTCTTCCTCGGGGTCTTTAGGACAACCCATTCTTCTGAGATCTGAAATCCAGGTTTTAGAATCTAGCAATGAGTGTTAGTAAAGTGAGTTGAATATTTCTTGTAACAGATGACATGCTTAGCAGATTAAAGTTCAATTGTTCACAGTAGTTCACTCTGTCAAAGCTCAGCATCCCATTTGTCACAGATCCTTCACCTGTAATTCTACCACCCTGTGAACCTCCACCAAATGCCACTGTAGTTCCTTGTATATGCTTGAAGTCATGAAGGAGGGAACGATCTCCAGTCATGTGTCGGGAACATCCACTATCCACATACCATAAGCTATTGGACCTATGTGGATGAACCTGCAATCATAAAAGAACTAATTAGAATATGGAACCCAAGCCATGATGATCTTGGGTTTCCCATTCCTATCTATTATAGTGACTTCTTGATACCTTCCTCTAAATTGTGATCAATTTAGAGGTGACCTTGGAGATTGCTTATGATATTTTACTGGAGTCTTCTCATCAACATCAACAGAAGAGTGAGATGAGTATGAAATCTTTGATCTCTATTCTTTTGAAGAAATTTAAACTATTTTTGATTTTCAAGAATCATTTTGGGTTTTGAAAAGTCAGACTTTCGATTAATGTAATGGTTGTTTCTTTGACTTTTTCACATTTCTTTTGTTTTACTCTTGTCATTGAGTGATCTAGATGTCCTAGATTGATTGGTGTGCAAATGACTCCTGACTTGTGTTTTGCTTGATGATTTTGTTGAGATGGGTTTGTTCTGAGCAGTTCTCATTCTTCTGATTGAAGTAACAATAAGATGTATTATGATTGTTCATATCACAGACTGAACAACATTTGTTAAAATAACAGTGTTTGGTTGAGTGGTTGTTCATGTCACAGATAGAGCAATATTGATTGTAAAAGCAATCTTCTGTTTTGTGATTAAACATATCACAATGTTATAATACATTTGTTTGTTGCTTGAATTAGATTTTGATTTGTGGGACTCAGCTGATTTTTTCATTTCCTGTTGAGCCATTTTCTTTTGCTCAGGGCATGAATCAAAATCACCCCTTTTGTTCGATTTTTTGGGTTGTTATTTTTTCTTCAACCCTTTCTTTACCTCTTTCTCAAATTGATCAATGTGTCCCTTGTTGCATATGTCAAAACCAATAACCTGTCTTAATTTTAAAGATTGGGGGTCTGACAGAGTTTTACAAGTTGAAATCAGTGATCTCTTTTGTTTCTTTTGCAGTTAAACCTTGTCTAATTTGCTTGATTTGTTTGGAGATATAATCTCATTATCAGAACTGCTTTTAGCAGTGGGTTTCACTGACTTCACAAACTTCTTTTTAACTTTTAAAATAGAAGGTATAAATTTTATAAATGGAACAATTGCCTTTACATGGCTTGTGGGTTTGATGACAGTCACTGCCTTGTCTGGACACTCTTTGATTTTGATTGGGTGTCCTAATCTGATTTTATCCTTATTGGTTTCAATGTAACATTTGGTTGGTTTTGAGGTTTTGTGATCTGTTTTTCTATAGATTTTGGTTCTATAGTTTTAGTTTCAATTTCCTCATTGAGTGTGACAAATTCAAGTATGACAGTGTAGTTGTCATGATATGGTGGAGGACTGAATTATACCCATTCCCAGACATGTTCTTGGGATCCTTTTGAGAATCAAGCATCTCTTGCAGCTTGACTGAAGACAGTTGAAACTTTTCAAGTTTCACTTTAGTAAGTGTATGTTCAGCCTTAGATTGAGCTAACTTTTCAGTTAGAAGCTCATTCTTAGCTATAAGAGTGTACTTTTCACCATGCAGTTTTTCAATGTCAGAGATGAGATATTTTATTTTGATTTAAAAGCCTTTTATCTCTCTTTTCATCATCTCTAAATTCACCTTTTCGTCTTTAATTTTATCTTCCAGTTTATGATTGTGTTCTCTATAACCTTGCAGTTCAACAATGCATTTATCACTACATAGGTTAGATTTTAACTCAAATGGTATGGGAGATGGACCATCATTGATGTGAGCCATGAGTGGATGATTTTGTAATTGAGGTTTTACTTCCTCAGCATACAAGCTCCAATCACATACTCCATCTTGCTTTATCACAAGAGCATTTGCAGATGACTGACTGCTTCTATGAGCTTGGTTTGTCAGTTGAGGTGGATTTTGATATGATTGATGTTGTTGTGGATGATGATACTGCTACTGATGATTATTGAGAGTGAAAGCTTGAGTTTGACTGTGAGGATGACTGGCTTTGAGAATTCCTTTGAAAGTTGTTTCTTTTGGGGGCATTGCATTCTCTAAAGAAGTGGCCGACCATGCCACAGTTGAAGCATTTCACTTTGGATTTATCATAAAGCTTTGTATTTTCAATAAGGCTGAGCTTTCTACCTTTTCTGAAAAATTTCTTTGCTCTCATAGCAATCATGGCCATTTTTCATTGTAGATCCATTACTTCTACATCATCTGGATCCATTTCTTCTAAGTTTTCCTGGATCAGATGTGCTGATGTGAGTCTTCCTCCTAAATATGCATCAAAGCTTGCAACAAAGGCATTGTAAGTTGCCTTTTGTACTACAGATCTTGGGTCATCAAGAATGGTTGTAGGAGCAGCAGTGAATCTGGATGCTTGGGATGATGTTGATGGATGATTAGTTGATGGACTTACAATGAACCCTGTGGTATTCAGTTGATCTCTTGAAGAGCTAAAATCATCCTCCTTAGTAATGAAGGCATTTTCCACAGAATGAGATTCTCATGGAAATTTGTATGCCTCAATCACTTTGGGTCCTCCCAAGTTTTTGCTTCTTTCATCTAACTTCAATACTTCTATCTTGGTTATCATTATGTCCAGAGTTATACTCTTAAGATCAAGAGTGTTCTTTAACATTGTCACATTTTGTTTCCAGGTATCTGGAAGACTGTGCAACATTTTCTTCTTTAATTCCTTGACCATGTAAGTAACTCCTATGATTTCCAAGCCATTTACCAACTGTACAAATCTGTGCAGTTGTTTGGATATGGACTCCCCCTTGGAGTGATGAAATGTTTCATACTGATTAACAAGCTTATCCTTGTTAATTTCTGCAACTTCACTGCTTCCCTCACACATAATTTGCAGTGCATCCCATACTGCTTTGGCAGTACCATACTTCTCCAATCTTTTCAGCACATCCATCTTGAGTGCTTGAGTTAGGATATAGTAAGCTTTCAGATCAATCTTGATTTTCTCGTAATGTTCATCATCAAGAGTTAGATCTTCAATAGGTATCCTTGCTATCTTGTAGATAGCAGCTTGATCTGCAGACAGAGTGATAGAGATGTGTGCCCCCTTGCATATTAAGATCCAAAAATTAGGATTTACACCTGCAATGTAATTCCTGAACCTAATTTTCCATTGCTTAAACTCAGATTTGTGTTTAAGCATAGGAGGTTTAGGTGTATGGCCAAGTTCTGAGAAACTGTGAGAATCCATTTTAACAGGTAGTTTTAACTTGTTTAATTACCGATTAGATGAATTTTAGGTTCAATTAGTCCAACTTGCCCAAATCATCCAAACATATTTCAGAATTAGTTCTGTTACTTTTTTGAGTTTCTTGTTGTTAATTTTTGCTATGTCAACTGTTCACAGCTTCAAGAATGAAGTCTGTTGTTGTGTTCTTCAAAGAATTCGCTTGAACAATAACTGTGTGATGCTTATATATGTTGTTTACTAAGTAGAGTTGATAGAACACTCTACTAGCAACTCAATCACTAGATCAATCAAGTTCTATTCAGATCTAGGGTAGATTTGAAAATGAATCGAGAGCCAAAGCTCTGATACCAATTGACCTGGTGGTGAGATTGAGATTCTCACTTAGGATCGAATATGATGACCGAGTTAGTGATT
Source organism: Flaveria trinervia (assembly GCA_025506515.1). Lineage (NCBI taxonomy): Eukaryota > Viridiplantae > Streptophyta > Magnoliopsida > Asterales > Asteraceae > Flaveria > Flaveria trinervia. Next base: position 52,676,026 of record CM046458.1, read on the forward strand.
GAATGGCGGAATCATTGAATCAAGAAACATTAGATGCAGAAGATATACTCATAAATGCTTTGTATATTGATGAAGGTGATTGATTATAATGGTTGCTAGGGTTTAGCAAGAAAAGTAATAAATGCTTCTAATTTTCTATATTCTGTCTTTTCTATCTTTTTCTATGATTTAGGTCACCTCATATATGAGATTGTATATTCTATTTATAGGCAGATAAGTTTCCTTTTACAAAATGACTAAACTACCCTTGACTTATTACATCAGAATTAGTCTAAGTCTTCAATCGTATTTGGTCATCCGCATTGGCAAATGCGGTTGAGTTAACTTAATCAGCATTTCTTCACTTGGTCTTCCGCTTTGACAAATGCAGATGTACACTTGTCCGCATTTGTTCTCTGGTCATCCGCATTGACAAATGCGGATGAACAAACACTTATCCGCATTTGTTCTCTAGTCATCCGCATTGATAAATGCGAATGAACAAACACTGGTCCATATTTGTTCTCTGGTCATACGCATTGACAAATGCGAATGAACAAACACTTGTCCGCATTTGTTCTCTGGTCATCCGCATTGACAAATGCAGATGAACAAACACTTGTTCGCATCTCATAAGCCATCCGCATTAGTTAATGCGGTAGGAAAAACACTTGTCCGCATTTGTTCACTTGTCCGCATTTCTTCTATTCAGCAGGATCTTCATCCGCATTGGATCTTGGACTTGTGAGAACCTCAGCAAAACAACCATCAACTCACCAATTTAATAGGCATGTATGGTCCTTTCAGGGTCCAACAGTTGGCTTCTCTGGGGTAGAAACAACCCTTGTCCTAAAAATGTTGGAGCTCATTGCTTAAGGTGAATACCAAGCAGCAGCAGCTAGTGTTGAACCCACACCTTTTACATCCCAACCATCTAAACAGACACAAATCACCCTCACCTACCAATGAAAACACAAAAAACCCCTACTCAGACTATTCAGTTTGTGCAGGCCCCCATATACTCACCCACACAAGAAGAAGTGGACACTGGAGCTCCCACTTCTTCTGAGGAGCAGACCACTCCTATTACTTCAAGATCAATGTTGAGGTTCCTCATGCTCAGCCTGATGAGCTCACAAGCCCAAATGCCTTAAGCCTTCATTCTGAGTCTCGACACTCAAGTTATTAACCTTCAGGAACAGTTACTATCCCCAGCCTTTGGACTTAAACCAACCCATTCCTAACCTTGACTTCTATACTGTTGAAAACTTAGTTTTCATTGAGTACCATGACTCTCTCTTCTTTCCCACTTCTCAAAGAGAGATGAGTGCTCCCGAGTCTCCTCTGTCCAGCCCACATCAGTCACCCATTACTAAGGTGGATACTCCTGCATCTGTTCAGGATATCCATATGGAAGAGGCTCTCACTTTTGCAAGTTATTACATCATTCAAACCACAACCATGGCAACTCAGCCCATTGACAGCTCAACTGAGACTGTGAGTGAGCAGAGGAAATCTAGTAGCCAAGAACCTGAAGCTGGTGGTAAGAGAGAGGACTTTGGTCCAATCATCTTATCCCCCAATGATTCATCTGATAAAGATGAGAGAAATTTGAGACTAAAGGTGCAAAAACTGTCACAAACATGCACCTATTTAGTCTCCAAGGTCAGTCATCTTAAACTCAAGTGACTACCTTGCAAAACAAGGTCAATGATCAGCAACTTGAGATTTCTTATCTCAGGGAACAACTAGGTGGGAGACCTTTAACAGGAGCTCAACTAGGAACACAAGAACCTGTGAGTGTGATTGACCTAACTCCTAGCTCACCTATGCAAGAGGGTGATGCTACCAAAAAGGGGGAGAAAGTCATTACAGTCACAGAACCTGGGAGTTCTTCAGGAAGTATGGACATTAAGGACTCACCACCCTCACTTGCAATTGTGCATACTCATCAACTTCCTCAAGTTCACATTGATATGGACTCCATAGACTCCTACATTCAGAGTCTTTTTAAGGAAGGAATACCAAGGCCAATGTCATCTACACCAACTTCAAATCACATTATTGGGTGGAGTATGACAACAACAAAAGAGCCCTCATCATTCTTAGAGTTCAAAGACAACAAGAGGTCTTCAATTTTCAGACCTTGAAAAACTATGAAAGTCTGGATATAGTCAACATGCCACTTGTCACCAAAGCCAATCAAGACAAGCTGACAAACTGGCTCAAAGAATCCAAGATAGGATCACTGTAGAGTTCAGCTTCAGAAGGATGACAAGGTAATCAGGCAATGCCATTGGTCAATTGGATGTTGAGGCAGACCCTAAGATTAGCTTCATAGGAGAAACCTTGACTGAAGGCCAAGTGCTAAAAGCTGAGAGCCCTATCTTTTCATCAACTGATGTAGAGATTCATACCCTTTTTAAGACATCTATTGGTGAAGGTGTATCTCATCCTCTCTCTGGCCAGAGCTTGGAAGCTACTCCAAGAAATGAAGGCCAAAGTTCTCACCACCCTAAGTCACAAAGGTTTGTGAGTAACAAAGAGAAAAGAAAAATAACTGATAAGGAGATTGAGGAGGAGGTAAGAGAGAGGAAAAGGAGGGCTAAGGGGAGAAGGTTCCTCTACTAGGTCTGCAAGACTCATGGAGTCTGCTATCAGGGCTGCCCCTAGATCAAACACTCAAAATAATGAGTTGAGGGCAGTCAGGATCAACTACCTGCAAACTAGGAACTATGATATAGATAATATTATATTTCTCTCATTAGATGAGTTGAATGAACTGGCTGACAAGGAATCGTCAAAGGAAAGAAAGGAGGCAGAGGATGTAAGCTACTTCTTCAGATCAAAGAAGATAGAAGAAAGAAAAGACTATACAAGCATGTGCCTTCTCTTTCCCCAGTTCAAGAAAGTCTTGTGCAAGAGGATGTGGTTCCACAAGAACCTCAGGTAGACAAAGAAAATATAGGATCAACATGATTAACTACTTGAGTACCATAGGCCTTTATCAGGTTGCTGAACGTCTTCCCTTACCATTTGACTATATTGAGTTTGAGTACCTCAAACACCTTGAACTTGTGATAGTCAAAGAGAGAAAGATCACCAAAAGATCACCAAAAGGAAGTTATGTTAAGAGAGAAAGATGAGTTGAATGAACTGGCTGACAAGGAATTATGATTGTAATTACTTTCTCCCCCTTTTTGGTAGCATCACCCTTTTGCATAGGTGAGCTTGGTGTTAGGTCAATCATATCCACAGGTTCTTGTGTTCTTGGTTGACCTCTTCTTAAAGGTCTCCAAGATAGTTGCTCTTTGAGATAAGATATCTCAAGTTCCTTATCATTAACCCTATTTTGTAAGGTAGTCACCTGAGATTCCAAGTGACTAACCTTAGACTCTAAATAGGTGTATGTTTTTGATAGGTTTTGCACCTTTAGTCTTAAATTCCCCTCCTATTCATCAGAATATTCATTGGGGATGAGAAAATTGGACCAAATTCCTCAATCTCACCACCAGCAAGATGTTCTTGGCTGCTAGTTTTCCTCTACTCACTGACTACTTCAGATGGAGTATCAGTTGGCTGAGTTGCCGTGGTTGAGATCTTAAAGATGTAATCACTTACAGAAGTGAGAGCCTTTTCCATATGGACCTCCTAAATATATTCAGGAAGATCCACTTTAGTAGTGGGTAGATGGTGTGGGCTAGACATAGGAGAGTCAGGAGCACTTAAGTTTTGAGATCTCACGACTGGGGATGGTAACTTTCCCCTAAAGGTTGTTCACTTGAGTGTTGAGACTCAGAGTGAAGGCTTAAGGCTATTGGGATAATGAGATCATCAATCTGAGCATAAGGAACCTCAGAACTAATTGTTGAAGTGATTGGAGTGGTTTGCTTCTCAGGGGAAGTGGAGCTCTAGTGTCCACTTCCTCATGTGTGGGCAGTAGTATGGGGGCATGCATAGACTAAATAGCTTATGCAAGGGTTCGTTTGGATCTTCTTTGGTAGGTGAGGATAATTTGTAGTTGTTTTGGTGGTTTAGAGGTAGAAGGTCTGGCTTTAACACTAGCTTGTGTTGCTAGGTTGTCACCTTGAGTAATGAGCTCTAACATTTTGGGGATAAGGGTTGTTTTTACCCCAGAGAAGCCAACAGTTGGCTTGTTCAAGATTTTAAAGATGGCGAGCTTTCATATGTCCCAATTTAAGAATATTATATGTTTCACTTAACTATGAGCCCAGTTCACAGTTAAGAATTTGTTAAACATATCTAGGAAACATATAATACTCTAAGAAGTCCATGTTAGCAAGAAAAATTATATAAACAAACTAAGAGTACCTGAACTTAACCCCTAGAAGCATCAATGCATTATGAAGGAGATATCTTCAGGAATCTGATCCTAGCCCCCATGTTTCTTGGACAAGTTGTGGATGACCACATGAATTAAGTACTTCCACCGGGAAGAGACTTTCCCTTTCTTGAAGGTCTTGACAGAAAAATCTCTCTCATAGCCAATCTGTTAGAAGGATTGGTTAACAACTTCTTTGGAAAATGACAATTCACCTTCCTCATCACCCAGCTGAAGGTGGGTGTTGATAATGGCTGGGGTGATGAAAATTGACCTCCCTTGCACTGTAGCAGACAATGTCTTCTCCCTATCCATGATGAACTCTTGAAAGGTCTTCTAGAATTCAAGCATATGATGCTCATAAAAGAACAGAATCAATGGTAAGGGAGGTGGAATAGTTGGACAGAGCCAAAAATTGACAAATCTCTAAGAAATGAGAATCTTTCTCAGAGTGCAACAAAGCAAGCTAAATGTGTTGCCTATGTAACTGCATGGAGAAGTTTGGGTCATTTCTGCGGTTGAGATTGGCCATTTCAGAAGCTTCGAGATGAAGAAAATGAAGAACAAAGGCATTTCATAGAAAATTTTGGAATTTAGTTCCTGGAGAATATGAAGATGACAAAGAAAAAGGGGGAACTTTTGGGTTTATATATGAAATGGATTTCAGATAAAGTTAATGAAAAATGATAAACTTTGAAATCTGGATGTCAGTCCCATCTCTGAAAAAGTAGTTTGCTTTTTTCTCAAAAAGTAGTTTTCTTAGAAGTCGAAAATCTTCCGAAGGGAATTTGTATTCGGAAGTTTTAATGAAAAGCTTCCAAAGCCAAAATAACTTCAGAAGATATTCTTGAGAGTTTTGAAAATTTTGTTTCGGAAGAAAATTAAGACTTGGATGTTTTATTCAACTAAGAATAAAGCTTCCAAGAGTTAATTTTCTTCGGAAGAAAATTGTCCTTGAAAACATACAAGTACTTAATAGAAGAATTAAGCTTTGGAAGATATTTTAGAAATTTCTTCTGAATGCAATTTTACTTATGCAATTGTTTATTTTAAAGTCATAAATTTCTACGAAGATATATGCATATCTTCCGAAGGACTAAAAGATCAATATTTTCAGAAATCTAAAGAAAGTCTTCTAAAAAGATTTTTTCTAGAGAAAACAAGAGCTTATGAAGGTGATAAAATAGAAATAATATGAATTAGTTTTCAAAAAAAGCTACTCAAAGTTAATAATCCCAATAGCTGATATAAGATACTTAAATCTCTGCTCATCAAAAGCTTTGGTGAATAGATCGGCATATTATTCATTTGTGTTAACTTTGACTAGTTTGATTAATCCATTTTCAAAGTTATCTCTAATCAAATTATACCTTATATTGATATGTTTTGTCCTTGAGTGCTGCAAAGCATTCTCTATGATAGAAATAGCATTATTGTTGTCTATATGGATGGGAGTCTCCTTAAAGTTGAACCCATAGTCTAGCATCTGATTCTGAAATCAGAGCACTTGAGTACAGCAGCTTGCAACAGCAATGTATTTAGCTTCAGCAGTTAATGTAGAGACATAAGATTGCTTCTTGCATTGCCATGAGACAACTCTTCCACCAAGAAATTGACATTCCCCAGATGTAGACTTTGCAGTCATATTGCATCCACCATAATCACTATCTATCTAAGCATACAGATTAAAGTCAAAATTCTTTGGATACCAAAGGCCAAGTGTTGAGGCACCTTTGAGGCATCTTAAAATTCTGTTAACAGTGATAAGATATAAGATCTTGGGGTCGGCTTGATATCTTGCACAAAAACATGTGGCAAATATGATATCAGGCCTGTTAGCTGTAAGGTACATAAGAGACCAATCATAGCCTTGTAGAGGTGTTCATCCACACACTCCCCCTTAAGATCACGCTCAATGGAGTGGTTTCATGCTATGGGTGTCTTAGCAACCTTCTAGTCAGTCATGTTGAACCTTTTAAGTATGTCCTGAACATACTTTGATTGACTTATGAAGATGTCATCTTTTACTTGCTTCACTTGCACTCCCAGAAAGAAATTGAGTTACCTTATGTCACTCATTTCAAATCTGCCATTCATTAGCTTATCAAAATCTTTGCAGAGCTTTGCATTAGTTGAACCAAAAATGATGTCATCTACATATACATGAACTAGGATTAAGTCATTTCCTTGTACTTTGAAGAAGAGAGTTCCATCTATAGTACCCCTTATGTATCCATGCTTACTGAGATACTGAGATAGAGTCTCATACCACTTCCTTGGTGCTTGGTGTAGCCTGTAAAGAGCTTTATCAAGCTTGCAGACATAATCAGGATGATCAGGATCTGCAAAACCAGATGGTTTTTTTTGACATACACCTCTTCATCAATCACCGCATATAGAAAATCACACTTGACATGAAGTTGGCAGACCTTAAAATTCTTGGATGCAGCAAAGGCTAAAAATATCATAACATCTTCTAGTCTTGCAATAGGAGCAAAGACATTTGTGTAGTCAATTTCTTTCTTGAGTGTAGCCTTGAACAACTTGTCTTGTCTTGTTTTTTATGACAAGTCCTCTATCATCCTTCTTCTTTCTAAAAACCCATTTAGTTCCTATAGTAGTCTTCCCATAAGGAAGAGAACATAGGTTCCAAACCTTTTGCCTTTTGAATTAAAGCAGCTCCTCTTGCATAGCTTCAACCCAACTTCCATCCTTTAGAGCCTCATCAATCTTCTTAAGCTCTATATGAGATAAGAAACAAGAGTGAAGACAAACATTCGCATCATGTGTTTTTCCTCTTGTTCATACCCCTAAATCAACATCTCCAATGATGTTTGAGGTGGGATGACTCCGTAACAGTTGGTAACTAAATCAAGATCAAATAACCAATCAGGACTAGAACCAGCTACACTGGGTGTGTGTTCATTGAAAGTCACATTGGCTGACTCCTCAACAATTATGGTTCTATGATTGTATACTCTAGAAGCCTTAGCTTGGGAAGTATATCCAATGAAGTGTCTATCATCTGATTTCTTAGCAAACTTGGCAATTTGATCTTTGGTATTCAAGATGGTGCAAGGACATCCAAATGACTTGAGAAAACTAATAAAAGGCTTCCTCATGTGCCAAAGTTCATAAGGAGTCTTACCATGTGTCTTAACCACTAAAACTTTATTCTACACATAGAAAGCAGTGTTGACTAGCTCTGCCCAGAAGGTGATGGGTAGCTTAGTGTCAAACAACATGGTTCTTGCAGCTTTAATAAGTGTCATGTTTTTGCTCTCAACAACACCATTTTGTTGAGGAGTCCTGGGAGCACTATATTATCTTGTAATACCCTTTTCATCATAAAATGTATCAAGGATTTGGTTCTTCAATTCAGCTCCTTTATCACATCTTATGGTTTTGACCTTGTGAACACATTGATTCTCAATCTTTTAGATGAAATTCTTCAGAATCTCAGGAGTCTCATCCTTAGTCTACGAAAGAAGACCCAAGTGAATCTTGTAAAGTCATATGATATCACTAAACAGTAATAGGTCCTTCCTAGACTCATTACACTAGTGAGGCCAAAGAGATTCATATGTAACAAGTGTAGGGTAGTAGTGATGGAGTTTCTTTTCTTAGGCTTGTGAGATACCTTATGTGGCTTCCCTTTCAGGCATGCAACATAGTGGTCTAAACTTGTAAACTCTTTCTTTGGCATTCCAGTTACCAAAATCATTCTTAATTAGTTTATTCATGTTTTTAGAGTTTACATGGCACATTATTTTATGGCAGAGAAAAGACTCATCACTATTTGCTTTAGACAGAAAGCAAGAAACTTCTCCTGAGGGAGATGTTTCTTGCAAATCCATCTGGTACAATTCCCTTTCTTGGGGGCTCTAAGCAGGATATGCTCATGAGAAATGACCACCTTGGGCTTCAGAACAATACACTCATGCTCAGTGAAGAACATGTTATGATTCTGACAACAAAATTGAGATACACTTAAAAGATTGTGTCCAAGCTCCTTGAAAAAGATTACTGTGACACCTCGTATTTTCAGGTTAGCGTCGTCGATATAATTTTCGTTACCTTAACGTTCTCTCGTTATTTATCTAATTATTTAAATAAATTATAACCTAAGTATAAACTTAAATATATTAAATTAGAATCATTGTGCAAATGAATCAAAGTGAAGGGACCTAAAGTGCAACTTAGGAGACTTAAGGGGGGACCATTGTGTAACTTTCATATAATCAAGTTAAATAACCAACCCACCCTCCTTCCCCGGCCATTCCACACCGAAACCCTAAACCACCGAAAACTCCTGGCAGCCGTCGACCTCTTCATTCTCACGAAGCCCCATCCGGCAGCCCTTGTTCCCGACCCTTAACCTCCGGCATTCGTTCTGTCTCAAGTGACGATCCCGCTCGCGGCTTTCTACGTTACCGAACGACGATCGTTTGACGACCGACATCACCCGGCGTTTGTGAGGACCGACCGGAGCAACCTTACGGTAAGAGTTTCATCGTAGTTGTTACAATTTTCGGTTTCGGTTCATGGTTGCGGGTTCGGTTTCATCTCGGTTGTTGGTGTAGGCGTATGTATTCTGCGTTTGTATACGTAGATATGTATGTACTCTGTGTAGATATGTAAGTATGTTAAATGTGCTCTTCCTTGCTTTCTATGGTTTGAATGTATGCGCGTTTGTATGCTTGTAGATATATATATAAAGTGTGTCTTGTATGTATGTAATTGCAAGGGGATTTTGGGTGCATGTGTGAGTCACGGTTTGCATGTGTGTATATGGGTGTATGTGGTTGTGCGCATATGTATATATGTATGTACTTTCTGCAGTTTGTATGTATGTGTGCGTGTACATGGAAGAAACGATGTGTGTGTGTGCATGATGATGCGTGCGTGAGTGTGTATGATGATGTGTGTGTGTGTGCGTGATGATGTGTGCGTGAGTGTGTGGTGATGTTTGAGTGCGTGAATCTGCATGTGTATGTATGTTTTATGTGTGGGTTCTTTAGTATATGTAATAGGGTTGTGTGATTTTGTAATGCATATGCATATGCATACATAGTGTTGTAGGTATAGGATGCCATTTGGAGGTAGATGTATGATTTTAGTATGCAGGCTACATGGATGTACATCACTTGGTTTTGGCATAGGTTCATTGCGTTTATGTGTGTTATATAGAGTGTTCATGTAAGTGTTTCTGTTGGAGTATGATTTCATGATATGAATGGTATTAATATACCATTGTGTGTGTATTTTATAGTGGCTTGATATTGTCTGTGAAGTACATGTCCTGGGTACGTTAATATTACGAAATAAATGTACTTTTCTTTTCATGGGTTACGTATGGGTGTATAGATATATAATGTGTGATTTTCGTTTGTGTTGTTCTACGTTTGTGATATGTGGGTTATGCGTTTAAATCGTTTGGTTTTTTTTTATAACAAAAAGTCACAAAATTTAAAGTGTAGAAACAATGTATTTTTATACATAGTAATCGAGTTTTTATACGTTGGAAGTGAATGAGTCTTCGAGTGTAATTGTTTATGAATGGGGGGATATCGATAACGTACACCGTAACCGAGCCGTGAAACGCGAAACCGTACGATTTCATTATTAAGTATTTAATATTGATTGCATATATTAAATAAAATCCAGGTTAAGAGGAGATCCTAAACGTTTGTGCTTTCACTTATTAATTGCTGTGCATTTAAGGTGAGTTCTCAGCCCCACTTTACTTACTTTCTTTGGGGTGAAAGAAACGTGTGTTCTAAACGTATTTTCACCTGATCAGTATTACTTTAATATCACTTGTTTACTAGTGTGACACCATACTTAAGTCCTCTCTTTCGAACCGTTATATATGTACTCTAGCCAGGTAATTCTGAGTAGATCTACTGGGTTTGACAAACCCCACCCAGGCTAGTCGCGCTAGCACAACGTTCGTCAAACGGGTGTTTAATTGACCTAATTCTGTTGCTGTGACCGGTGTTCACAGCCGAGGCATTCTTTACGTTGTCAGCGTCGGTTACGAACTTCATACACTTAGTAACTTGTTGAGTAGACTAGCTATCTATTGATATTATCTTGATTACTGCATCAGTTTACTGTTATGTTCAATTTATCAAAACCTGTGGACTCACCAACCTTGTGTTGACACTTTAGCATGTTTCTTTCAGGTTCACAAGATGCGCACGCTTAGGAGCATTTCCTTCATGCATTATTACCCACGTGATTTATTTATCGTTTTTCAGTGAATTTTATTTATTCGGTTTGCGCGTGTTGCGCCATTTAAACAACTAATATTTACTATGCTTCCGCGACTTCTACTATGTCCACGTTTAAAACTAGTCTTTGATGAATTCAAGTTTTATAAGTAAATTATGTTTTATAATCAACGTGTCGTTTGGTGTAACTAGTGGCTGAGATCCTGGAAGTCACACGCCTAACGGTAATACCCCGTTTGTGGAATTTGAGGGTGTGACAGATTGGTATCAGAGCTGCTGGTTATAGCGAACTAAATTAAAATTTGCATCACATTTGCATTGCATTTTGACTATAGCCTGATGCCTTAGTTACACACATATAGACACGATTAGTTTGCTCGTAGACTTTGCTTGTTTGTTCGTTGGCATTGTTTGTTTGCGTTATTCGCGGGATTCATTGGCGTTGCTTATTCTTTTGAACAGTTTCTTGCAGAATGGCATCATCTTCTCCTGTACCATCATCATCTTCTCGAGGCAAGAGGCCTATCTATTACGATCACATTCCTTCCTCTGAGAACTCCTGTGTCTGGCCCTTACGTTATGATAATAACAAGAGACTCGATTACAATCAACCTTTTGCTCTACCCGAGTACCCACCGGTTCATAGGTGGGAGTGCTATCCACAGTACATTACTGATCTCATTCTAGAGAAGAATGTACCTCCACCTCTCGAAAACCACCCACGCACTAGATCCACTGCTGGTAGGGACCCTAATGCCCCTACATTACCACCTCTTCCTTGCCCTCCAGAGCAGGCTATAGCTGCTTTGGCAGCCACAGTGCATTTGCAGCGTAAGCGTGTGGCCGCACTCGCGAAGGAAAATGCAGAACTAAAGAAAACATCGACTAGGACTGCGGAGAAACTCGAACGACTCGAGACTCGATTCGATAACTTCTTGGAATACCACAATGACCTAATAGATCGTTATAATGGACTGGTCGGGCGGGCCGAGAACACAGACCAACGACTAGGAATTGTGGAATCCCAAGTCTTCGCTCAGAACGCAGTGCCTGAACCAGAAGCAGCACCTGAAGAAGAAGAAGAACCCGAGGAAGCACCGGAGGAAGAAGAACTCGAGTAAGCACCGGAGGAAGAAGACCCTGAGGAAGAGCCAGAAGAAGAACCCGAGGAGCAGCCTGATGACGAGGCGGAAAACAGCGACGGATCTGTTGACTCTCACTGACTTCCTCATTTATTCTTTCTTTCATTAATTCTGTTATTCCATTAGACTTATTTCATTTCACACCTAGATGGGAAGGGTTGTTTCCCATCTGATTAATACTTTTGGATTTTAGTATTTGATTTGATTAATTGTATGCGTACCTACAATTTATTTGATCAGAAATTATTATTTGAACTTATTAGTTGTGTGTGCTAAATTCTTTTAATTACTTGTACTTAAATGAAGTAGATATGTTTCATATTACTTATTTTTGTATGTTGTGATTGTTAAGAATGTCTGGAATTGGCCAAGGACACGGACATGGTTGTGGCACCATCAACATGACCCCAGCTAAACTAGCAGCCCTAATCAATCAGCATGTGGCTGATGCTCTTGCAAATCCTAATCTCAATCCGCACGCCACTCCAATCGGTAAGCAATACAAAATTTTCCCCTGACGTTAACGTTCCGTCACCCTGGTTAAGTTGTAACATCTATTCAAAATTCTAAACGCCTGATCAAAACTTGTTGCAGGACAAGGGGTATGCACGTTTAAGACCTTCATGGATTGTAAACCCAATCCATTCACTGGAGCAGAAGGAGCTGTGGGACTCCTACGCTGGTTCGAAAAGCTTGAGTCAGTGTTCGAGATGTGCAACTGCCCCGTGGCAAATCGGGTTAAGTACGCCACTGGCACCCTGAACGGTGCTGCGTTATCTTGTTGGAACGCTCAAGTCCAAATGTTGGGCGTTGAAATTGCAACCCAGACGACCTGGAATGACTTCAAGACCTGATGAAAGAGGAGTACTGCACTCGGAGTGAGGTGCAGAAATTAGAAACTGAGTTCTGGAACCTAAAGATGACAGGCTCTCAAATCGAGGCGTACACCACTCGATCTCACGAGCTTGCTACCCTATGCCCTAACATGGTCGACCCTCCTTCCCTAAGGATTGAGAGGTATTTGCACGGTCTGTCACCTGAGATTCAAGGCATGGTCACTGCTTCCAAACCAGACACCATACAGGAGGCAATCAGGTTGGCCCATAGACTGACTGACCAGGCAGTCATCCAGGGAAAACTACCTCCACGAGGTTCGACATCGACCCCTTCAGACAGTAACAACAAGAAGAAATGGGAATCTGGTTCCACCAACAAGCAGAACAACTCTCAACCGCAACCTCAACAGTCACGGAAGTTTGACAACTATCGCTCATCTCATCAATCATCCTCATTCTCATCTCAGCAGAGTGGTGGCTACTTTGGGACGTTACCTAAGTGTAACAGATGCAACTACCATCACAACGGGAACTGCAAAAAGAATACTTGTGAGCGGTGTGGTACATTTGGCCATGCTGCTAGAGATTGCAGGGTGAATATGACATCTAGACAGCTGGCCCAGAGGAATGAACAAAGAGGCTGCTATGAGTGTGGTCAGACCGGGCACATCAAGAGGTATTGCCCAAAACTGAGGAAGAACAATGGTGGCGGTAATGGTGCTAATAACCGCAATCGCAATGGCAGTGGAAACAACGATAAGAACGGAAATGGTGGAGCCAAGGGAAGAGCTTTCATCATTGGTTCAGGTGAGGCTCGTAATGATCCTTTTACTGTAACTGGTAAATTTCCTATCAATGATTGCTTTGCTTCGGTACTATTTGATTCCGGTGCTGATAAGAGTTTCATTTTGCATAAGTTCAGTAAGTTGCTAGATGATAATTCTGTAGCCCTAGATACCAATTATACAGTAGAAATAGCAGACGGTAAGATCATTGAGTCTTCACGTATATACAGAGGTTGTAAGATTAGTCTATCTAGGCATGATTTCGAAATTGACCTATTGTCTATTACACTCGGTAGTTTTGATGTCGTTGTCGGCATGGATTGGTTGTCTAAGAACCAAGCCGAAATCATTTGTCGTGAGAAACTTGTTCGACTACTTTTGCCGGATGGAAAGATACTCACCGTAAAAGGGGACAGGAGTGGTGCAGTAGTTGGCATCATTTCATACATGAAAGCTCAGAAGTTTTTGAAGAAAGGATATCCGGCGATTTTAGCCCTAGTCACCGAAAAGACTACTGAGGAGAAACGACTGGAAGACATCCCTATAGTTAGAGACTTTCCGGAGGTATTTCCCGAGGACCTACCTGGACTACCCCCACACAGGCAAGTAGAGTTTTAGATTGAATTAGCACCTTGAGCAGCTCCGATCGCTCGGGCGCCGTACCGTTTGGCACCGAATGAACTACAAGAGCTGTCTAAGCAATTGCAAGACTTGCTGGACAAGGGATTCATAAGTCCCAGCTCTTCACCCTGGGGAGCTCCAGTGCTTTTCGTGAAGAAGAAAGATGGAACCTTCAGAATGTGTATTGACTACCGAGAGCTGAACAAAGTGACAATCAAGAATAGATATCCTCTCCCGCGCATTGATGATCTGTTTGACCAATTGCAAGGATCAAGCTACTATTCCAAGATTGACCTAAGATCAGGTTATCATCAGCTTCGAGTCCGGAAGGAAGATATCTCGAAGACGACATTCCGGACACGTTATGGGCACTATGAGTTCGCAGTAATGCCTTTTGGATTAACCAATGCCCCAGCAGTTTTCATGGACCTCATGAACCGTGTCTGCTGTTGGACCAAAAGAACAATGAGCCAAGATCAGAAAACCTCTAAGTCCCACATGATATCACAACAACTGCTGAAGGCTTCATCAGTAGTTCAACAAGTGCTGAAAACTCCAACAGCTGAAGATCAAGTGCTGAAGACTTCAACAGCTAAAGACTAAAGTGCTGAAGCTCAACAGCTGAAGAACACAAGTGCTGAAGCTGAACAGTGAAGAACACAAGTGCTGAAGCTGAAGACCAAGTACTGAAGTACAACAGCTGAAGAGTCTACAAGTGTTGAAGATCAACAACTGGTGTACAAAGTCTGAAGACAAAGACTGAAGACATCAGCTGATGATATCTACTGAAGTCATCAGCTGATGAAACGTCTGAAGTTCAAGTCTGAAGACCAAGTACTGAAGTTTCAGTAGTTTGTCACAACAGCTGAAGAGTACTTCTTCAGTAGTTGTGATATCAGTAGTTTTATGTTTTTACTTTCAGTAGTTTTGTAAAACACTGAAGAGCTTGTTCTTCAGTCGTTGTAGTATCAGTAGTTTTATGTTTTTCAGTAGTTGTAGTAATTGATAACACTTAGTATTTTTGTAAGAAGATGTCAGCTGTTTTGACATCTTCAGTGGTTATGTTTCAGTTAGAATAATTCTGTTAGATGTCACTATCAAGTGACATCAGCAGACGTCACATCTCTTATATAAGAGGTGTCGACCTAATTGTAAGTGTGACATTCCGTTACCACGAAAGCGAATATTGAATGAAATATATTGCAGAATTCTCTCTATCTATAACCGTTTTTGTTCTTCATTGAATATCTTTTCGTTCTTGTGAATTGGCTAATTCATTGTTAGAATTCCGCTGCTATACTCTCTAATCAATCGAACGCAGATCACTGATCCTAACGAGTGGTATCAGAGCAGGTTAATCATTGATCGATCTAAAAATTGATCATTGAAACTGCTAATTGATATCTATGTTTGATTGAATTAGCATATTTGCAAGAACTGGTTATAGATTATTGACTTTCTGTCGCTTTCGTTCATTTATTTTGAGATCTCTCTTGGTTCAATTGGTTGTTGTGTTTTGTTCTAAATCTGTTATAGCTTAATTGAATTTGATTGAATCTGAGATGACTACTCCTTCTAATGATCCTCACAATACCGGTTCCTCAACCAAGCCCCCGATGCTGGTTAGGACCGAGTATAACATATGGCAACGAAGAATGCTTCATCACCTGTCTGTTAACAGTTCAGGTTGTTGGACATCTGTGGTACATGGACCACATAAGCCTATGGTGAACAATCCGGAAACCAATCAAATGGTTCCGAAGAAGAAGGAACAATACTCTGATGAAGATCGGAAACTGTTTGAGATTGATGCTAAAGCCCATGGAATTCTGGCCATGGCACTGCCTAATGAAATCTATTCAGGGCTTATGCATCATGAAACTGCTCATGATCTCTGGAATGCCTTGAAGGAACAATTCGGTGGCACAGATGAGGTCTTAGCAAACAACAGAGAAATCCTTGCCCAACAATATGAGACATTCTCTCATAGAAAGGGTGAGACACTGACTCAACAGTTTGAGTGTTTTTCCTGCTTGATCTCTGAAAACAGGTTCCTCAGATCACTGCCTGAGAGATGGGACACATACACTATTGTCCTACGCTCCAGTGCAAATCTGGATAGCCTATCTCTCACCCAACTTCATGGGAAACTGCTTACATTCGAAAGAGAGATAGAGCAGAAGAGGAAACTGTCCTCATCAGGAAAGCTCACTGATGACTTTGTACCAGGGAATACTGCCTTGGTTGGTCATGAGTCAGAATATGCTGCATCTGAAAGCAATTATGATGAGCATATTGATTTCTCTTCAAATAGTTCTGATCATGCATTTGTTGGTATTGAGAGTCATTCTGGCAGTAATAGTGACAATCTATGCTTCATCATGGATGATTTGAAAGGAATAGCTGATGATGATCTAGAAGAGATGGATATTCTAAGCCAAATGGCATTGATTAATATCAGATCTCAGAAGTTCTATAAGAGAACCGGCAGGAAATTTCCTGGACTCTCTGGCAAAACCAAAGTTGGTTTTGACAAGAGTAAGTTGAGGTGTCACAAATGCCAAAGGCTGGGACACTTTGCAAGAGAGTGTAGATCAACTGGATCTAACTCTTCTGCACCCTTTGTGACTTTTCCTAGTACTAGTCCACAAAACAGAGGGCAACATACTGCTGGTTCTGGTCAACATTCACATCCTAGGTCTCCTGCATACCAAATCCTATTCAAGCTCCAATTGCACAACAACCACAAGCTTTGCCTGAACCACAACCTTCCCCATCTCATCAACAAACTCAACCTCAACAACACAGCTTCTTCACCCCAGGAGTTTTTGACTGGAGCAGTTTACCAGATGACTTGTCTGGTCATGAACAACTGTTCTCAGGTGCTGGTCAACATGGTGGTGAAAGTCCCTTTGGAAATCTAGCTCTTATGGCTTTGGATTCTGCTGATACTTCATCCACTAATGCCTCTACACCAAAGGTATCACAGGTATCCTCTGAGGCAAAAGCCAAATTGTGATCTGAAACATGTATAGCAGCATTTGCATCTATTAGAGAAGCAAATGTAGCTTTAATCAACAAGAACATTGAGCTAGAACAAATAATTTCCAAAAGCAAAGCTGAATTTGAGTCTGTGCGTAATGATAAGAATGATGAGATTTACAAACTTAAATGCCAAATAACTGATGATAAGGCTAGGGAAGAGATACTTCTAGAGAAGTATAAAGATCTCAAAGAAACCCTTGCAGTCACCCAGGTAGAGTGTGATAGATGGGTACAATCATGCAAAGGTTTTGAAATGCTTCTTAGTAAGCAATCTGCTTCCAATGTGAAGTTTGGCATTGGTTACAATCACACTGCTCCACCTACAGATTTTACTCCCAGAGCAGAGGTAGAATCTGATGGTGAGAGTAATAACCAATCCATTTCATCATGTGATCTACTTTCTGATTCAGCACTTTCAGAAGTAGAAGTCAGCACCAAGCCCTCTCAGAACCTATCAGCTGATGTTGATGGTTCCACTAATGACACTCACATGATCAATGAGTTGATCAACTCAAGAGTTAATTCTGAAAGTCCTGAAAGGACTAGAGAGCAGGATATAACACCTGAAGCTCAAACTCCAACTACTGCCAGTACTGAAAAGAAGAAAACTGTCAGTAGAAAGAGTTTGAAGACTACTAAAGAGGAAGTCAAGAAAGCAAACAATGCTTCCAAAGCACTGAAGAGCAAGTCTTCAGTTGCTTCATCCTCTTTAGTTGATGATCAACATAAGATGAAGAAGAAACCATGTGAAGTATGTGGTTTGTTCAATCATCTTACAGATGATTGTTGGTACAAAAGAGGTTCCAAACTCAAACATAAAGAGGAAATTAAGGAGAAAATGGTTAAAATGACTACTCTCAAGGAAAGAAGGGGTTTGTTTCTTTTGGCAATGATGCTAGGGGTTACATCATTGGCAACGGCTTTGTCTCCAATGGAGAAATAAAGTTTGATGATGTTAATCATGTGGAAAATCTCAATTACAATCTCTTGAGTGTCAGTCAAATGTGTGATAAAGGCCATGTTGCTCTTTTCACCAGTCAGAACTGTAGGATTCTGTCATCCAAAGTTCTGCATTTGATTGATAAGGTGTTGGATGATCACACTCTCCTGAGAGCCAACAGGACAGGAAGAGTGTATGCCTTAGATCTTTCCAAGAAAATAGATCTCAGAGGCAATCCTTGCCTATTTTCCAAAGCCTCTTCTCAAGAATCTAAACTGTGGCACAGAAGGCTGGGTCATGTTAATTTCAAAAACATAAATCAGTTAATCCACAATAGTTTAGTCAGAGGCTTACCAATTAAGGAGTTCCACTGTGATGAAACCTGTACTGCTTGTTTAAAAGGAAAACAGCACAAAGTCTCATTCCCTCCCATTGAAGAGCCTAAGTCCACTGCCTGCTTGCAATTACTTCATATGGATCTATTTGGTCCTGTGAGAGTAATGAGCATGGCAAAGAAGAAATACTGTCTGGTAATTGTGGATGATTACTCTAGATTTGTATGGACTTTCTTTCTACATTCAAAGGATGAGGTTGCTCAGAAGATTATTCACTTTGTGTTGTATGTTGAGAAGCAGTATTCCCTTCCAGTCAAGTGTATTAGGAGTGACAATGGAACTGAGTTCAGAAACCATACACTTGATGACTTCTATTTTTCAAAGGGAATCAAAAGGCAGTTTAGCATGCCAAGGACTCCAGAACAAAATGGAGTAGTGGAGAGAAAGAACAAGACCCTAATTGAAGCTGTAAGGTCCATGCTGGCTGACTCTGGTTTGCCACTGACCTTTTGGGCTGAAGCTATTAACACAGCTTGCTATGTGCAGAATAGAGTCTTAGTAAATCAGAGGTTGATGAAGACTCCATATGAAGTTCTCCATCACTTGGCTCCTCTAATTTCATTTTTCAAAGCATTTGGGTGTCCCTGTTTTATTCTCAACACAAAGGATCAACTCCAAAAATTTGATCCTAAGGTGGATGCAGGGTATTTGTTGGTTATTCATCTACTTGCAAGGCATACAGAGTCTTCAACTGCAGAACAAAGATAGTTGAAGAGACTTTGCATGTGAAGTTTAATGAATCTCCTATGGACAAGATTCCACAAAACCCTGTGGAGTTGTTTGATTTGGACATACTGCAATATGCTCCTTATCAATCTCTAGCTGTTGCAGATCCTGTGGATAACTCATCTTCTGCAGCATGTCTTCCACCTGGTGGTTTTGATGATGATGATGATAATATCAATACTCACCTATTCAAGTTTAGTGACCAACTGCCTATGTCTGCTAAATTTGATGTTCCTGTGGCTTCAGCAGTTCCATCCACAACAAATGCTGATGAGATCTCTGATTCCTCTACATCTTTTGAGTTACCATCTAATCTTGGTTTCAAGAGTCTGCATCAACATCTGCTGCTGCTGAAGGTCCTACAAACACTTGCACAGATCTCATTGTTTATCAAGAACTGAATAATCACCCCATGTCTCAGATTATTGGTGAATCAATGCTGGTGTTTCAACAAGAAGTCAATTGTCTAACTTCTGCTTCTATGCTCTCTTCATCAGTAAGCTAGAGCCAAAGAACTACCATGTTGCTTTGGGAGACAATGGATGGGTTGAAGCCATGCAACTTGAGCTACTTCAGTTCAAGAAACAGCAAGTGCGGGAACTGGTTCCTCTTCCCCCAGGTAAGTGTGCAATAGGCACTAAATGGGTGTTTGGAATAAAACTGATGAAAATGGCTTATTGTTAAGAACAAGGCTAGACTGGTTGTACAGGGGTTTTCACAAGAAGAAGGTATTGATTATGATGAAACCTTTCCCCTGTAGCCAGACTAGAGGCAATCAGATTGTTTTTAGCCTATGCTGCATTCCACAATCTTAAAGTTTTTCAAATGGATGTCAAAAGTGCATTTTTATATGGTAAAATAAAGGAAGAAGTTTATGTGTGTCAACCACCAGGTTTTGAGGATAATAAACATCCTGAATGGTTGTATAAACTGAATAAGGCTCTTTATGGGTTGAAACAAGCTCCTAGAGCCTGGTATGAGACACTTTCCACTTTTCTTCTTAAGAATAATTTCACTAGAGGCTCCATTGATAAAACTTATTTATTAAGAAGGTGGATCAGCATAAGCTACTTGTTCAGATTTATGTTGATGATATCATTTTTGCATCCTCTGATCCCCAGTTGTGTGATGATTTTACAACATTAATGAAAAAGAGGTTTGAAATGAGTGCAATGGAGAATTACAGTTCTTTCTAGGCTTGCAATTAAAAAAAGGCTGATGGAACCTTATTCATCAGTCAAAATATACAAAAGATCTTTGAATAAGTTTGATTTACAAAACTGTAAGCCCTGTTCTACTCCCATGTGCAACACCACACAATTGGATGCTGATCAGAAAGGTAAAGCTGTTAATGAAACACTTTACAGATTATGAATGGGTCCTTGATGTATTTAACAGCTTCTAGACCAGATATTATGTTAAAGAGGCTCATTTGATTTCAGGCTGCTCCTAAAGAGTCATTTGATTGCAGTCAAGAGAATCTTTAGATATTTCAAGGTACACAATCTCTGGGTTATGGTATTCCACTGGACACTCTTGCAAATTAGTTGCTTTTTCAGATAGTGACTATGCAGGGTGCAAGTTAACTAGAAAGTCAACTTCTGGTGGTTGTCAATTCCTAGGCAACTTTTGATTTCTTGGCAGAGTAAGAAACAACATCTGTTGCTACATCAACTGCTGAGGCCGAGTACATTGCTGCTGCTAGTTGCACTTCTCAGGTACTCTGGCTTCAGAACCAACTTCTGGATTATGGCATTACAGAGACTAAGACTCCATTATTAATGGATAGTGCTTCAGCTCTGTGTATTGTCAAAAATCCAGTCCAGCACTCTAGAACAAACATATAGAGATCAGACATCACTTTATTCAGGATTGTTTTGAAAAAGGTCTGATTGATCCTAAGTTTATGCCTAGTGCTATGAGCTTGCAGATATTTTTACTAAACCTTTGGATAGTTCTACTTTCAAAACCTTGTGTTGAGGCTTGGTATGCTGCAGCTAGAATAAGTGACAAATACTGATGATTTCAGTAAAAAGTACTGGTGATCATTGGTAACCATGTCACATATAAGTACTGATGAGTCCTTTCACCTTCAGTAGTTTTTATAACTACTGACGGCTAAATGCCTCACAAGTACTGAAGTACTTTATCTGTTCTAAACTACTGATGTAGTTACAACTACTGAAAGCAGTACAAACAGATAAGTACTGACGTCCTATGAAACACCTGAAAAGCAGATGCAAAACCTGATGAGTAAGTGTTGAGGACAGTATGAAACAGCTGACAAGCTATGAATTGACGAAAACTACTGAAGAGAACTTTCTCTTCAGTCGTTTCTACAACTGTTGTTTCATTCTAAACAACTGAAGTAAAACCATGTTTCAGTAGTTTTTATAACTACTGATGACTAACACCAAGTTTTCAGCTATTTACAACAACTGATGACAAAACCACTGTCTTCAGTAGTTTCACAACTACTGATGACAAACACCAAGTCCTCAGTGTTTCATCATCTGAAGTCAAAATCATGGTCTTCAGTAGTTTTCTAACTGCTGATGCCTAAAACCACGACTTCAGCTGTTTCAACGTCTGATAAGGTAATACCATGTCAACAGTCGGTTTAAAACTACTGATGACTAATACCAAACCCTTCAGTCATTTTCTCACCCCTACCCTATAAATACCTATCCTCTTCTCTAATGTTTCATTAGCCGTTATTTTCTGAACTTCTCTCTCTCAAACATGGCGACCATGAGTCTGAAACCACGACATAACTGCGTTGCTTACCTTACAAAGTCGGCTTTCTGGAACAAATATGGTAATGCCATTGACTTAATAGTGGATTCCCCATATCGCACAGCCTTTCTCTTGAATCCAACCATCTACCCTGAATCCCTTAGTCAATTCTAGTCAAATGCTCTTGTTCATACTGATGAGTCTACCGGCCAGATCTCTGTTCGGTCCCTTGTCAACCAGAAACCAGTGGTTGTTACAGCCGACATCATTCGTCAGGCATTACACTTACACGACTCCACCGTTGTGACTGCATACCCAAAGGACATAACCGATATGTCATTTATCAATCATAGGTATGAAGGTGATCTTCGGGCTACAACCGTTCTAAAGAAATATTTCCATGACGCTGAGAAAGTCATTTTTCACATGGTAAATGTCTGCTTAGCCTCCAAGACATCTTCTTGGGATCAAATGTCATCCCAATGGCAACAGGTATTGTATTCTATTCTAGAACACCAACCGCTAAATTTTTCTGAAATCGTGTTTCTAGAAATAAAGAACTTGGCTCAGAAACCTGTGGCAAACCGATGGCCATTATATCCCAGGTTTCTGATGGCCATTATTTTGGATGAATTAAAAGTTGATGGCCTTGTTGGTCTTGGAGTCCCTGCACCAGCTGTTTTGGTTGAGGTATACTCCAGGCACAACTCAGACCTTACACTCAAAGAAGCTGCCCGAATGCTAAAACCCAAGCACAGGGAACCCACAGCTTCCTCCATCAGAACCAAAGTCCCCACTAAACCAAAATCAACAAACCCCAAAACAGCTATTCAGGGAGATGAGTCCCCTGAAGATGCTCCTGCACCACCAACGCAGGATATACTTGCTGGCTTAAACCCCCCAGCAGTATCAGAGACTCTACCAGCCATAGCCGCTCAGGATTCCTCTCAAAAGGAGTCTGCAGCCACCACACAAGGGGTACCCACACATCTGGGATCTTCCTCACTTGAGGAGATTGCCATTGAAGAGCACCATCCTCCCCAGGTGCACACTTCTTCTACCCCTTCTCCCCATGCAACCGCCCCCAAAGTCCAACCATATTATTGCAAACGTGCTGACTCAGTTGCATGCCTCTCCTCTCCCCAAAAACCACCAACAAAGGGGAGAACCACAGAAATTGAGGAAGAGGATCACCATGTTTCTGACAACCCACAGCACCAGGGTTTACAACTTCTATCTCCTGGTGTAGATAGGGAGATTAGAATATCTAGTGAGGCTGCCACCTCTTCTGCATCAGCACATGATCAGAATGAGGCTGGTAACATTGCTAAGACCTCACTAGAGGCAACAGCTGATGAAGGACATAGTCCTGAGGCTGGAAGTCCTCAGTTCCAAGAAAAAGGGGCACATGCTACAACTGGTCTACACCCAGTGCATGTACATCCTGCTACAAGCAGGAGGTCAGGTGATTCAGCTTCTGCTGATGATGACCTGGGCTTTTTCTATGACGTTCTAGCCCACAACACCATCCTGGAGGCTGAGGTAAGCAGACTACAAGAACTGCTTGCCAAGAAGTCTCAGGATGAAAGTCCATCTGCCCCCACCAACCCACAGATGGCACCTTCATTTGAAGGTTCCCCAAACACTTTACCCTCTTACTTCACTGAGCCTCCAGCTTCTGCTTTTGGCACTATCTCTCCGGGACAGAACCCCCCAGAGCAGATGGTTGCTGTATTCCAACAATCCCTACCTCTCATCACTCCCATCATCAATGACATTGTTTATAAAGCCATTGATGAGAGGATCTCCTCAAGTCTACAACCACTCATTGATGATGCTGTGCAAAAGAAACTTTCTGTGATACCAACCCCTGCCACCAATGCATCCAAAAGGGGGAGAGTAATGTAGTGAAAGAAAAGAAGAGAAAAAGAAATGAGGATGAGAAGGCACAAGAGAAAACCCAGGAGTTGGAAAAAGAAAAGCAACAACAACTGATCACTTACAAAAGAAAGAAAAGTGCTGGTGATCAAACTAATGCTGAAGAAAAATCCTTGGAAGAGCTGGTAAAAGATGCAGATGATACACACAGCCAATCCATGGACAAAATCATTGAGCAACTCTTCAAGCAAGGCTTTGATACAGCCACATTAGACAGTGAGATCAGGAAGTTGGAAGTAGAGGAAATTCAAACCAGATGGGCTGGATATGATGTGCTGGAAAAAGAGAGATTGGAGATCATGATTCGATTCATTGCCAAATACTTAGGAAGATCTTGATGGAGATTCGTTCATGGACCAGAGACAGTATTCTGGCTATAGCCACCAGAATCTGTTTGTCTGAGCAATTTCATAAGGGGATTATCATTGAAGCACTTGATGAGGCTGGGGCTGGAAAAAGGTTTGAAATGGCAAGACTTACAAAGGCCAACTCACAACCAAAATGCTTGAACAACCTTCCCTATCACCCACTCAAAAACAGCCTACCCCTCAAATCTCCAAACCAATCTCAAAGCCAAATCCAAACATCCTCAATCTTCAAAACCAATTCCTTTACCAACCCAACCATCATCCAGTGATGCACCTAGAAGGAGGAGAAGGGTGCTGAGGATAGAAGAAGATGAAGAAGAGAGGATGAAGATGATAGTCTGCCACTCTCTGCTGTTTTAAGGCTACCAGAACCCAGGAGTCAACCCATGATCACACCTGACTCTCAAAGGGAAACGGTTAGAGTCAAAATAGAAGATGAAGAACAGCAGAAGCAGCACGATGAGCAACTACTGAAGATGGTTGACAAGGAATTTCCTCAGTCATCATCTATACAAGCCATGAAAGGGCATGCTCAGAGGCTGTACACTCTCAGACACACATTTCAGTATCAGAAGGAGAGAGTGAGAGTATGGCCAGACCCCAAGGTGAGTTCTAGAATCCACAAAAGATCCATTCCACATAGATACAATGGCCAGGTTAGAAAAACAATAGACTCTACAATCATGCTGGCCATTGTAGTCTCACCATGGGAAATAATCGATGAATTCAAGAAGGCTCATCAATCAAAAATGACCCCTCAAGCTTTACTAGAAAACAAGATGATCAAAAAGGGGTTATTATATAAGAAGCTTGAAGACATTAAGAAGAATGAGCTCCAGTTACTCCTTGAAGGCACTCATCCTGATGAATTTGTCTATAGGGAGGTAACTACTGTGGAGTTGAAGAATGGAGGAATATAAAATACTTATCTGAGTACTATGGTCCAGAGTTCTTCTTTGAAGGAGGAGTAGAAGAACTCTCCAAGGAGGAACAAGTTGTTCTCCTTGAGGCCTATGTTCAAGAGTCATACAGACTTATAATGGGGAAGTAATCTCATGAATGGGATAACACTCTGTGTCTAGTTCCCCAAAATAGAGTTCCCATTCATACCTTGCCAAATAGATCTCTGAGATTTCTTCCAGGCCAGAGCTTATATGGGTCATCTTCTCTACTGATCAAGAAGGAAAAAGACCAACCTTTTTGCCAACAATAAGTGGGAAAATAAATCAATTAGAGGTTTTGGCTGCATTGGTTCAGGGGGAGTTTGTTGGACCAAAAGAACCAATGAGCCAAGATCAGAAAACCTCTAAGTCCCACATGATATCACAACAACTGCTCAAGGCTTCATCAGTAGTTTGACAAGTGCTGAAAACTCCACAGCTGAAGATCAAGTGCTGAAAACTTCAACAGCTAAGACTTCAACAGCTAAAGACTAAAGTGCTGAAGCTCAACAGCTGAAGAACACAAGTGCTGAAGCTGAACAGCTGAAGAACACAAGTGCTGAAGCTGAACAGCTGAAGAACACAAGTGCTGAAGCTGAAGACCAAGTACTGAAGTACAACAGCTGAAGAGTCTACAAGTGCTGAAGATCAACAACTGGTGTACAAAGTCTGAAGACAAAGACTGAAGACATCAGCTGATGATATCTACTGAAGTCATCAGCTGATGAAATGTCTGAAGTTCAAGTCTGAAGACCAAGTACTGAAGTTTCAGTAGTTTGTCACAACAGCTGAAGAGTACTTCTTCAGTAGTTGTGATATCAGTAGTTTTATGTTTTTACTTTCAGTAGTTTTATAAAACGACTGAAGAGCTTGTTCTTTAGTCGTTGTAGTATCAGTAGTTTTATGTTTTTCAGTAGTTGTAGTAATTGATAACACTTAGTATTTTTGTAAGAAGATGTCAGCTGTTTTGACATCTTCAGTAGTTATGTTTCAGTTGGAATAATTCTGTTAGATGTCACTATCAAGTGACATCAGCAGACGTCACATCTCTATATAAGAGGTGTCGACCTAATTGTAAGTGTGACATTCCGTTACCACAAAAGCGAATATTGAATGAAATATATTTGCAGAATTCTCTCTATCTATAACCATTTTTGTTCATCATTGAATATCTTTTCGTTCTTGTGAATTGGCTAATTCATTGTTAGAATTCCGCTGCTATACTCTCTAATCAATCGAACACAGATCACTGATCCTAACATCTGCAAACCTTACTTGGATAAGTTTGTCATTGTCTTCATTGATGACATACTGATCTACTCTCAGAATAAGGAAGATCATGAGGAACATCTGAGGATCATTCTGGAATTGTTGAAGAATGAACAATTGTATGCAAAGTTCTCAAAATGTGACTTCTGGATGCGAGAAGTGCATTTCTTGGTCATGTGGTGAACGAAAAGGGTATACATGTAGATCCTTCAAAGATTGAAGCAATCAAGGATTGGCCTGCACCAAAAACGCCTACTGAGGTGCGACAATTCCTTGGCTTGGCAGGTTATTACAGACGATTTATCGAGGGATTCTCAAAGTTAGCACAACCTCTAACTTCCCTAACTCACAAGGGAACCATCTACAAATGGGGCAGCCAAGAGGAATCAGCATTTCAGACACTTAAGGACAAGCTTTGCAGTGCACCGATCCTAGCCTTTCCAGAAGGAACAGATGACTTTGTTGTTTATTGTGACGCTCCATCCAGGGTTTGGGATGTGTGTTGATGCAACGTAGCAATGTCATTGCTTATGCGTCTAGACAACTTAAGGTACACGAGAAGAACTACACAACGCATGATCTGGAACTAGGAGCTGTAGTGTTTGCTTTGAAGATTTGGAGGCACTACCTTTATGGAACTAAGTGCACGATCTATACAGACCACAAGAGCCTCCAGCACATATATGACCAAAAAGAGCTGAATATGCGGCAACGACGATGGCTAGAACTACTCAATGATTACGACTGTGCCATTAAGTATCACCCGGGTAAGCCAATGTGGTAGCCGACGCCCTCAGTCGAAAAGATACCCCTAAACCTCGTCGAGTACGTGCATTACAATTGACCATTCATTCCAACCTACTAGAACAAATCAAGGCTGCCCAGTCTGAGGCCTTGAGAGTTGAGAACCTAAAAGCAGAATACATGCGAGGTATGGAGAAACAATTAGAGACCAAGACGGATGGAATCCGTTATTTCATGGGGCGGATCTAGATACCACAATACGGGAATTTACGAGAACTGGTAATGGATGAAGCTCATAAGTCATGCTACTCAGTTCATCCGGGTTCAGATAAAATGTACCATGATCTGAAAGAGTGTTATTGGTGGCCTAACATGAAAGCTGAGATTGCCACCTATGTAAGCAAATGTTTAACTTGCTCCAAGTTAAGGTGGAATATCAGAGGCCATCTGGTTTACTTCAACAACCGGAACTTCCAGTTTGGAAATGGGAGCAGATCTCGATGGACTTCGTTACGAAGTTACCAAGAACTCCCAGCGGATGCGATACCATATGGGTCATAGTAGATCGCCTAACAAAATCCGCTCACTTCCTAGCAATCCGAGAGACTGATCGGATGGATAAGTTAACACGGATTTAACTAAGAGAAATAGTTTCCCGGCATGGTGTACCAGTGTCTATCATATCTGATCGTGACGCTCGATTCACTTCTCACTTCTGGCATCATTACAACGATCATTGGGAACGCGGCTGGATATGAGTACTGCGTATCATCCGCAAACCGATGGTCAACGTGAGCGTACGATCCAGACATTAGAAGATATGTTACGTGCCTGCGTGATCGATTTTGGCAGTAATTGGGAAACTCACTTACCATTGATTGAGTTCTCCTATAATAACAGTTATCACACCTCAATCAAGGCAGCTCCATTTGAGGCACTGTATGGACGTAAGTGCCGGTCACCTATTTGTTGGGCTGAAGTTGGAGAAAGCCAACTTACAGGTCCTGAGCTTGTGCACGAGACGACTGAGAAGATTGTGCAAATACGTAACCGTATGGCAGCAGCACGTGACCGACAGAAAAGTTACGCTGACAAGCGTCGTAAACCATTAGAATTTCAGATTGGTGATAAAGTACTCCTAAAAGTCTCACCCTGGAAGGGAGTGATACGCTTTGGAAAGCATGGCAAACTAAACCCCAGATACGTTGGACCGTTTGAGATTGTCAAACGGGTTGGTCCAGTAGCCTACCAGCTGAATTTACCAGAAGAGCTAAGTGGAATACATAACGTGTTTCACGTGTCTAATTTGAGGAAGTGTCTATCCGATGACTCACTCGTCGTTCCACTAGAGGAACTGGAGATTGATGAACAGCTTCGTTTCATTGAGGAACCAGTTGAGATTATGAATCGAGAAGTCAAAACCCTAAGGCGTAGCAAGATTCCAATTGTGCGCGTTAGGTGGAACTCAAAGCGTGGCCCGGAGTTTACCTGGGAACGCAAGGATCAAATGAAGAAGAAATACCCACAACTATTCAAAGATCAGACATCTACTTCTTAAGGTATCATTCTCACGATACCTTTTCTTTCAATTTCGAGACGAAATTCCCTTCAACAAGGGGATGATGTCATAACTCTCATGAAACCTTACGTTCTTTATTTTGGGTTTATTCCAGAAATCTCAGAAAACCTATCATAAGAGAGCTTCTGACCTCCTATAGCAACTGGCGTTTTATGTTAACCTGATGTTCTAATTTTCGGGACAAAATTCCTTCAACAAGGGGATGATGTGACACCTTGTATTTTCAGGTTAGCGTCGTCGATATAATTTTCGTTTCCTTAACGTTCTCTCGTTATTTATCTAATTATTTAAATAAATTATAACTAAGTATAAACTTAAATATATTAAATTAGAATCATTGTGCAAATGAATCAAAGTGAAGGGACCTAAAGTGCAACTTAGGAGACTTAAGGGGGGACCATTGTGTAACTTTCATATAATCAAGTTAAATAACCAACCCACCCTCCTTCCCCGGCCATTCCACACCGAAACCCTAAACCACCGAAAACTCCTGGCAGCCGTCGACCTCTTCATTCTCACGAAGCCCCATCCGGCAGCCCTTGTTCGCGACCCTTAACCTCCGGCATTCGTTCTGCCTCAAGTGACGATCCCGCTCGCGGCTTTCTACGTTACCGAACGACGATCGTTTGATGACCGACATCACCCGGCGTTCGTGAGGACCGACCGGAGCAACCTTACGGTAAGAGTTTCATCGTAGTTGTTACAATTTTCGGTTTCGGTTCATGGTTGCGGGTTCGGTTTCATCTCGGTTGTTGGTGTAGGCGTATGTATTCTGCGTTTGTATACGTAGATATGTATGTACTCTGTGTAGATATGTAAGTATGTTAAATGTGCTCTTCCTTGCTTTCTATGGTTTGAATGTATGCGCGTTTGTATGCTCGTAGATATATATATAAAGTGTGTCTTGTATGTATGTAATTGCAAGGGGATTTTGGGTGCATGTGTGAGTCACGGTTTGCATGTGTGTATATGGGTGTATGTGGTTTTGCGCATATGTATATATGTATGTACTTTCTGCAGTTTGTATGTATGTGTGCGTGTACATGGAAGAAATGATGTGTGTGTGTGTGCATGATGATGCGTGCGTGAGTGTGTATGATGATGTGTGTGTGTGCGTGATGATGTGTGCGTGAGTGTGTGGTGATGTTTGGGTGCGTGAATCTGCATGTGTATGTATGTGTTATGTGTGGGTTCTTTAGTATATGGTATGGGTTGTGTGTTTTTGTAATGCATATGCATATGCATACATAGTGTTGTAGGTATAGGATGCCATTTGGAGGTAGATGTATGATTTTAGTATGCAGGCTACATGGATGTACATCACTTGGTTTTGGCATAGGTTCATTGCGTTTATGTGTGTTATATAGAGTGTTCATGTAAGTGTTTCTGTTGGAGTATGATTTCATGATATGAATGGTATTAATATACCATTGTGTGTGTATTTTATAGTGGCTTGATATTGTGTGTGAAGTACATGTCGTGGGGTACGTTAATGTTACGAAATAAATGTACTTTTCTTTTCATGGGTTACGTATGGGTGTATAGATATATAATGTGTGATTTCCGTTTGTGTTGTTCTACGTTTGTGATATGTGGGTGATGCGTTTAAATCGTTTGGTTTTTTTTTTATAACAAAAAGTTACAAAATTTAAAGTGTAGAAACAATGTATTTTTATACATAGTAATCGAGTTTTTATACGTTGGAAGTGAATGAGTCTTCGAGTGTAATTGTTTATGAATGGGGGGGATATCGATAACGTACACCGTAACCGAGCCGTGAAACGCGAAACCGTACGATTTCATTATTAAGTATTTAATATTGATTGCATATATTAAATAAAATCCAGGTTAAGAGGAGATCCTAAACGTTTGTGCTTTCACTTATTAATTGCTGTGCGTTTAAGGTTAGTTCTCAGCCCCACTTTACTTACTTTCTTTGGGGTGAAAGAAACGTGTGTTCTAAACGTATTTTCACCTGATCAGTATTACTTTAATATCACTTGTTTACTAGTGTGACACCATACTTAAGTCCTCTCTTTCAAACCGTTAATATATGTACTCTAGCGAGGTAATTCTAAGTAGATCTACTGGGTTTGACAAACCCCACCCGGGCTAGTCGCGCTAGCACAACGTTCATCATACGGGTGTTTAATTGACCTAATTCTGTTGCTATGACCGGTGTTCAAAGCCGAGGCATTCTTTACGTTGTCAGTGTCGGTTACGAACTTCATACACTTAGTAACTTTTTGAGTAGACTAGCTATCTATTGATATTATCTTGATTATTGCATCAGTTTACTGTTATGTTCAATTTATCAAAACCTGTGGACTCACCAACCTTGTGTTGACACTTTAGCATGTTTCTTTCAGGTTCACAAGATGCGCACGCTTAGGAGCATTTCATTCATGCATTATTACCCACGTGATTTATTTATCGTTTTTCAGTGAATTTTATTTATTCGGTTTGCGCGTGTTGCGCCATTTAAACAACTAATATTTACTATGCTTCCGCGACTTCTATTATGTCCGCGTTTAAAACTAGTCTTTGATGAATTCAAGTTTTATAAGTAAATTATGTTTTATAATCAACGTGTCGTTTGGTGTAACTAGTGGCTGAGATCCTGGAAGTCACACGCCTAACGGTAATACCCCGTTTGTGGAATTTGAGGGTGTGACAATTACCTTCTAAATACTGAGCTTACCATTTCTGACCTTGCCCTTTCCAGATATGTATCCACCTTCATCTCCTCCAAAATAAACTAACCCTCCATCAATTTTCTCAAATTTTTAGAGTAGTGACATGTTGCCTATCATTTGCCTAGAACAAACACTATTAATGATCCAGACATATTTGTTTGTCTTGAGCTGTTCCTGCACAATAGAGATGATTAGTTACATTTAGAAACCCAGGCTTAATGGTCTTGGGTTCATCAAAAGAAGTAGAAGGTAATGAAACAGTAATAGATCCTATAGTTATATTTTGAGGATCCTTTGTTGTTATTGATGGAGAACTTTCAGTTAGTTGGTCTTTCTTTGTCTTCCACACCACCTTTGGAAGCTTAGACTTGACCTTCAATGCTTGGGTAGTTTTACTAACTTCGAAAGTTTTGATGACTGGACCTTCGGAAGATTTTGCTAGCACTACAGCAGGCTTCAGTGCTTCGGAAGTATTCCCTTATTCTGAAATCAAATTTTCTTCCGAATGAAAATTTTCACTTGCTTTCATCTTCATTTTGCAGCTTTCGAAGGAAACAAATTTTCCTTCCGAAGCTTGTTTCTTCTTGGAACCCTTAGAAGTCACTTTCTTGATCATATGGAAAGTACCTTTTGGATTGTCAGGATAGTCCTTAGCAAGATGAGAAGTACTCCAACACATGACACAATCCATTTTCTTCTTCCTAAGAGCCTTCTTTTGAGAACAAGGCTGACTTTGATCACTTTCCTTTTCCACCTTCATCTTTGCAGATGTTGAAGCTGTTCCTTTAGGGTGAGAATCACCTTTGGAGTTGGATAGTTCAGGTTGTGTAACAATGGTACACATCTGATCAGCCTTCTTCTTGGTGCTGGGATGATTTGAACATGAACTAGAACTCTTGGTACTAGAATTTTGGTTGATTTCTTCAGCCTTAACCACTTCAAACCCTATAGAGATAAAGACTTGTTTCTGCTTAGAGCTAAAAGTGGCCTTTATCTCTTGAGCCTTCTTTGCCTTTCTTTTGCTCTTCCTGATCAAGTTCTTTCTCAAAGACTTGGTTATCACAGTCTTTTTACTCTCGTCAGAAGGATAGTGACCCTTCTTAGAATCCTCTTCTTCACTCTTCTCAAATGCATTCTCCACTATCATTTCTTCATCCTCTTCAGTCAAGGGGTCTATGAGAGGAAGCGCATTTTCATAAGTTTCACACTTGGGAGATCTTACAGACAAGATTGTTTGTGGAGGAGTTATCTCAAAAGATCCCAGTCCCTGCTTATTCTGATAACAAACTTTTGCATGCAAGGATGAGGAT
This sequence comes from Flaveria trinervia, assembly GCA_025506515.1. Classification (NCBI taxonomy): domain Eukaryota; kingdom Viridiplantae; phylum Streptophyta; class Magnoliopsida; order Asterales; family Asteraceae; genus Flaveria; species Flaveria trinervia. Next base: position 52,708,654 of record CM046458.1, read on the forward strand.
AATGTTCTTGAAGGTCTCTTCTTCAAGAACACATTTTTCTGCCTTGGGTTTTCTAATCACAAGCTCAGCCTGGCATTCGGTCAACTTGGTTATGAGATCTTTGAACTGAGTCCTATAGTTGGTGTGATCATGTTTAACAACTGAAATGGTTTTCTTTAAGACCTCTATTTTAGTTTATAGTCATTTTCAGATCTTTTGAAATCAGATTTTAAGATATTCAAGGATTCAAGATTAGATCTCATCTCTAAGTTGTAGGTCACTTTATCTATTAACTTTAGCAATACATTCAGGTGTACAGAGATGTTCCAATACCTTTGCTTCATCATGGTCAACCATCAGTGCTTAGTTTGGAGATCCATCTTCCATCTGAAAGCTCCAGTCAAAGCCTCCTTCTTCAACAGCAACTACAACTTGCTTCTTTGGTTTCTCATTCTGGGTGGCTTTCTCAGTGTAGTTTGGTCTGGTTTGTGATTGGCCACCATTTATCCTTGGTGCCTTGCACTCCCTTGCGAAGTGGCCCATTTGGTTATAGTTATAACACTTGACTTTGCTTTTATCTGGCCTAAACTTTTCCCATAGAAGAGAAGTTTTCAAACTTCTTATTCAAGGCTTTTGCCTTAATGGCCTTGAGAGAGGCATTTTTATCATACCTCTTCTCAAATGCATCCCATAGTTTTTTGCTTGAGTGTACTCCAAATACTGATGGAAGATATCCTTCGGAATAGACTGAGTGAGCAAAGCGTAGACTTTCTTCTCAGTGTTGTGTTTTACTTTCTGTGCATCTGACATGCCACTTAGAGTAAGTTTTACTCCGTCAGCTCCTACTGGCATGCTGTACCCCGACTCTATTGCCTCCCACAAGTTTGTATCTACTCAATTTAAGTAGATTTCGAAATGTTGCTTCCATTATGGGTAGTCGTCTAACGTGATAAGCTTTGGGGGTTTATTGTGTATTCCCACTTTATTCTCCAACAACAATAGATTCTGAATGCGAGTATCTCTACTAGCTGTGTATGCCGAAAACTGATCCTCCATTTCATTTAACTTTACTGTTTTAACACACTGCTGATGTATGCGAATGAAGGTATGCGATTGGGCTTATTCGGGCGATTGAACAGATACGGATGGTTATTCGTGCGACTGAACAAATGCGGATGAGTCAGTCGTCCGAATGAACTAATGCAGTTGAGCAGTCCGAATGAAGGTCTCAATTGTACGAATGAAGGTACGAATGAGTCCAATCATGCGGTTGGAGAATACGAATGAACTCAGTCGTGCGATTGAGCTAATCGTGCGACTGAACTTGCTGAAGTTTGATAATTCATAGGATAAACTTGTTTTAGCCGTAAAAACTCGAATTTTATCAAACCCTAATAGCCGTATGCCGGAAAAACTAAACTTTATGGTTGGGAAACTTCTAAAACTCCATTTGACACAAAAGGATTGCCTTTTGAGTGAAAAACACAACTTTTGTAACAAAAACAATTGAATCAACACGTAATCAAGAGCCAAGCTCTGATAGCACTTGTTGGGATCCGGTATTTGAACGAAACACCAACTGATTAACGTGTTAAACCAAACCAAATAGTGTGGAAACCTATTTGATTGGCGATCCAATCAGTGAGAACGCACGTAGATCTTGCTATCACTTCTTCATCCTCTTCAATCAAGGGGTCTATGAGAGGAAGCTCATCTTCATAAGTTTCACACTTGGGAGATCTTACAGACAAGATTGTTTATAGAGGAGCTATCTCAAAAGATCCCAGTCCTTGCTTATTCTGATAACAAACTTTTGCATGCAAGGATGAGGATAATGTTCTTGAAGGTCTCTTCTTCAAGAACACATTTTTCTGCCTTGGGTTTGCTAATCACTAGCTCAGCCTGGCATTCGGTCAACTTGGTTATGAGATCTTTGAACTGAGTCCTATAGTTGGTGTGATCATGTTTAAGAACTGAAATGGTTTTCTTTAAGACCTCTATTTTAGTTTATAGTCATTTTCAGATCTTTTGAAATCAGATTTTAAGATATTCAAGGATTCAAGATTAGATCTCATCTCTAAGTTGTAGGTCACTTTATCTATTAACTTTAGCAATACATTCAGGTGTACAGAGATGTTCCAATGCCTTTGCTTCATCATGGTCAACCATCAGTGCTTAGTTTAAAGATCCATCTTCCATCTGAAAGCTCCAGTCAAAGCCTCCTTCTTCAACAGCAACTACAACTTGCTTCTTTGGTTTCTCATCTAGGTGGCTTTCTCAGTGTAGTTTGGTCTGGTTTGTGATTGGCCACCATTTATCCTGGTTCCTTGCACTCCCTTGCGAAGTGGCCCATTTGGTTATAGTTATAACACTTGACTTTTCTTTTATTCGTCCTAAACTTTCCACCGGATACATTGCTTGGAAACTTCCTTCATGTACTCTTGTAGAACTTTTTGGCTTTGTGAGTGAGAAGAGCCATCTGCTACACTATTTCCATGTACTCCAGATCATCTAGATAGATAGAATCTAGGTCTTCAAGTGTGAATAGAAAGTTTCCTGAGCTTTTATCAAAAGACACAAAGGCATGTGAAAAGCTTGTCTCTTGAAATGGGCTTCCTCGAGTGTAGCTTTATGTTGGTGTCTCCGGGACCCTTTTGTGAGTTGTCAGGGCAGCATATAAGATGATGTTGAGGTTCTATGCTATCTCTTTTAGTCACATGAAAGGCTGAACTCATTTGATTACTTGAGTTACTAGATGAACCTTACATGTTCATATCCATCTGGTATCTATTGAGAATACCATACAATTCAGTCAGAGTGAGAGTGTTAAGGTTGTCAGTCCTCTTGATAACAACACAATAATATGTCTATTGCCTAGGAAAAGAGGACATAAACTTCCTTACAATATCCCTGTTTTCAAAAGTCACTCCAACATCCACTAGAGTGTCCACAATCTCACATACCTGAAGTATTGTTGAGTCATGATTTCACTTGTTTTAAAGGTGAAATTTTCAAACTACTGCTTCAGGAGATCCTTCTGTTCTCCTTGGCTTCAGTAGAACCCTCATACATTAGTTTCAATGCATCGCATAGCTGCTTAGTTGTTTTGCATTTCTTGAAACCTCTGTATACAAAGTATGGAAGAGTAGTCTTGTTGGGATCCGGTATTTGAACGAAACACCAAATGATTAACGTGTTAAACCAAACCAGATAGTGTGGAATCCTATTTGATTGGAGATCCAATCAGTGAGAACGCACGTAGTAACAATATTGTATTGAAACTAGCGTCAAGAATCGATTAGGAATCGATCTGCAGCGTTCTATAAACTTGGAGTACGAACTTAGAGGCTTCTGGACGGCTAGGGTACGTCTGGAGTCGAAGTGGATTGAATGCTTACGTTTCTCCATGAATTAGGTGGTATTTATAGGTTAGGGTTGTTTATTCGGGCGACTGAACCATTGGCATGGTTCATTCGAGCGATTGAGCCATGCGATTGATCCATTCGCACGACTGAATGTTCAGTCGTGCGACTGAGTCAGTCGCATGAATTTGTTCATGCGTATGAAGTATTTAGGCGCATGGACACTCAGTCGCATAGCCATTTGGACGCATGACCGCTGTTGGGGCGCATGGTCCAGTCGGACACATGAGAACTTCACTTCACCAAGTTTGAATGTATTCATTATTATAACATTATGCATATCGATTCAAACAATCACACACCTATATAATCAAGTCAATGTGCGTTAAACAACTCATTAATGAAATATTAAACATTGTAAACACAACCAAACATTTGTATTTCATTAAGTACTCAACTATTACATAAGCGTAAGACAATAAAGACATATTACATTAAGATCAGAATCAAGGCACACATGTATCAACAAACTACCCCTTGGACCTAGATTCATCTATTGTCTTACCTTCTTCATAACTTCCTCATACTTCTTGTACTTCTCCTCTCTGGTGACTCCTGCATGTATTTCAAATGCAAAGCAAAGTCGTATCACATTTTGCAATTGGAGGGCTTGTACAATATCCTGCGTGTCATAGAACAGTGGCCACTTGTATAGTGTGTAGACATCTGTAGCTGACAACTTTGTAAGCCTCATTGGGTCAAATACCCTGATAGTATCCATTTTGCCTGCTTTGTTCAGAACTATGACCGCCTCCCTTGTCCTCCAATCATAGTACCACTACTTAAAGTGTGGAGTGAAGTCCTGTGGCATTTCCCTAAGAGGGATTCTTGACATTGTTCTTGAGGGACTCCACTTCAGCACTATCTTGGGCTTACCAGTTATAGGATCAACTTCAGAACATCTAATATACCTTGTAGGTTGTTGAGGTTTGAAGTTGACCCACCTGGTGTGGTACTCTTTCTTTAAAGCAGCCTCAAACCAGCCTGACATTTTCCTCGGGTCAGCATTAACAGCTTTAGTTTAGCCAGCTGGTTGAGCTCAAAACCAGGTAGAGACTTTAGATCATGCGGGAATCTAAGTACTCGATACCCATCTCTCTCTTTACCGCGTATACATTAAGGTCATTAAAATGAGCCCATGCGATAATCTTTCCTGACACCTTATGATGCTTCTTCACTTTATAGGCTTGGTGTGGACATTTGGTTTAGGAGCAGAGCGTTGTGCTCGGATCTCCTCAAAACATGCAGCCTATTCAGCCTTTCTGATATCAATATCAGCGTTTGAGGCTTGGGCTTGTTCTTCAACCTTCTCAGTCTCTTGCTCCATCTGATCCAATATATCAAATGTATCACTGACTAGGGAATCACCCAGATTGGGGACCACATTCCCTCTTTATCAGCATACTCTGGATAGTGAGTTGCCGTGACATCCTCGATTTCTATCTCATCTATGTCTTTCAGGTCATCGTCACTATCCACATCAACAGTTGGAGCGTCTTTTACAATCTCATCAGGATTGAGCTTGAACATTTCTGCCAGTTGCTCATCAGTAAGATCATGAATTATTTCCCCTTGTTCAGGGGTGTAACTGACTGATCTTCTGACAATCCCTTGCAGATCAAGAATCATGGTTAGTTGAGTCTTGATCTGTTGGAGGAGAGCAATATCATGTTCATCCCTTTGATAATTTGGATCTGCTTGATTTAAACATGTAATACATCCATCATTAGTTCACAATCTAGACATAACCATAATAATCAATTCATAACTATTTAAATTACAAATTCCCACATCCTGGAGTCTTGTGACTTGATGAAACCTTCCATTCTTTGGCACCAAGTGTCAAAGTCTTCAGGAGTGATCAGTGGGGACTTTTTCATGGTTACAATTTTATATCAGCTTTAATGAGAGCTACCATTTGAGATGTTAAGTATTTTGTGTGAGGATCTTAAGATGGTGTGATCTTACAATCAAGAACCTGGGATGCTTTGATACCAATTACAGGATCATTTTAGGGATGGTCACTTACAACACAACAATACAATAAGGAGAGTGAGTTAGAACACCTAATAGATCAATAGGGAACTAGAAACCAGACACACTTTGATACTAAGACACACAAGTAATAAAAAGACAGAACAAGAACAATAACACAAGTGTTTTATTTTCAAGAATGTTGTATATTGCTCTCAAGTTCCTTACAAATGTTACAAAGCATAAGGAAAGATACAAGAGACCAGAGATACTTTATACTACGTCCTACAGCTGGCCATACTTTGAAGGCCTGCTGGATATATTATCTAGATAACAACAAAATCATTGTAGACTCAAAAGGCAGATTGCGTTTTGACTAGTGACTATGACATGCCATAGCTCACATCCTAATGTATTACAAAACGGATAAAAGTACATGTAGTAGAAAGAAACAGACTCAAGATCTCAATGTATAGTTCCCAAAAGCATGGACCTTTCACCAACCTTTGAAAGTTAGTGAGTCAAACACAGTTGTAGCGGAAAGGTGGTCTAGCTTTATGCTAAAAGTACATCAGATAAAGCATGTACTCAAAAGTCTTCAGACGAAATCTATCTTCAAGTGATGGCTTTGGAAGACTTGATCTTTGAAGCTTTAGAAGAATTCATGTTTGGCTTCTGAATATGTTGGTCTTGACTTCGGAAGATTTCACACATAGAATATGTTCTAAGGCAGAGTGTGAAATTTCTGAAGCATTCTACTTTAGCACTTAGGGCATGCATGTAGCACAGATTGTTTGGATGTTTTGGGTTGCATTAGCCTTATATGAATCCTTACAATAAGTATTGTACTAGCATGGGTTCGTGCTTAAACACTCCAGAAAGCCTATAAATAGAGGCCTAAGTTCACCATTTTGGCAAGCTTTAGTGGGAGAGTTACTTTGTAGAATTCTCTTGGGAATCAAGTCTTCAAGACCAATTGGAGGCTCGGGAGATGCATACAACCCTTGCAAGAAGCTTAGGATTGTCTAAACATCATCCATTGTGGATCATTAGTTTGATTGTTCCATTTCACCAATGATTTCATATCTATCTTCTATGTTATTTGTTGTTATGTTCAAGATTATTATGAGCTAACCTCTTATTATCATCCTAATTGAATGAAACTTATGTAATTTATGATGAACTACTGGTGTGATATATATTATGTTAATGTTATGGTGGTCTTGGGAAAAATTTTGATGGATAGCATCTACATTTAAACGGGATGTTATAACTTTATGATTTGTGATTATGATTGTCATACACAGTTGAAAAACGCATGATCAACTTTCATTCACGAAACCAGTCCTCATACTAAATCCATGGCTAATAAACTGGAAATGGTTATTAGAAATCATATCACCTTAATTTTCTGATCATTTGTGGGTTCCCTTTTATTAGTTTAAGAAATCTATAGTAATTGTTATGGTTTTCTAAAATTAATGGTATGTTAGAAAGGAACTTCATCAACTCTCTTTTTAACAATAAGTTATATTTTTAGAAATTGTATGTCAAAAAGGTCACAAAAGATTTACCAACATTACTAGGGCTTGATCTAAGCAGTAAAACTCAACATGATGTGATCCTAGTCACTACGGAGCGGATAGATGAGAAATCATGCTAGCACACCTTTATGTAACACCCGGTTATTTTAAAGTCAAAGGAAGAGAATAATAAAGTGAAAGAAAAGAAGGAAAAGAAATAAAGTCCAAGTCTAGGGGTAAAAAGTGTCTAAAAGGACAAAATGTTTGAAAAGTGGGTGTAAAAGGTGGTATGGCCGCCCATATGTCACATACACCTCAGATTTTCGGGTTTTAGAGAGAGAAAGAGCAGCAAGTTCTCGGTTTTGAAGGAAGAACAAGAAAGAGTTCGAATTCAAGGTAAGAATTCATATTTCTATGGTGTTCTTGACTGGTCTTATCCTCGGGTTTATGCTTATGTATGTTTGTATGTGTTTGTGGTATGTTTTTAGTGGGTTTCTAGCAATTGAATTCAATTTGCAAACGAGTTTGGAGGAAGCTATACTCAAAAGAAGCAAAGGTGAGTTCTAGGACCCCTCTTTTACTGGTTTTTTAACTGATTTTGGGGCTGGAAATGCATGAATGTATGTTTTTATATAGCTGGGTTTCGGGCCCGTATGCTTGATGAGTGTATGATGATGTTATGATGTGATGTGTGACTATGTTCATGCTTGATGATGTATGATTGTGTTTCTAAGGCTTAGAAGGTAAGATTTAAGCTTAGAACCTGATGAATGGTGCATGGAAATTGAATCTAATGTTTTAGACCCATTTGATAAGTTTTTAAACCTGCCTAAGTGTGTGGAAGTAAATGCGGATGAAAAGGGTTAATGCTGATGAGCAATAACCAATGGGTAGGTGAATGCGGATGAAGTCATGCGGATGAGCATTGGCTAAGTGCAGGAAATGCGGATGAGCATTTGACCATGTATGGAAATGCAGATGAGCATTTGACTATGTATGGAAATGCGGATGAGAAAGTAAGTCAATGCGGATGAAGTGAGTCAATGTGGATGTGCATTTGACTAAGTATGGAAATGCGGATGAGCAAAGTAAAGTATATGTTTTATGTGCGATGAATTACCAACTGTAAGCGTCCGGGGAACGGGGCCTTACAAGTTGGTATCAGAGCCAAAGTTTAAGAGAAATGGGTAAATTTTCAAAATAAACCTTAACTTAAACTGGGAATGGGACGGAAGGGAAAGGGATGCCAATCTGAGTAGTTGCGTGCCATCAGGTATTTTCGTAAAGATAACTGGTTTTATGTGTGCATGGTATGTGTTATGTGTTGTATGTAGATTTAAATACTGGTGTAGTCAGGACAGGTAATGCTTGGGGTATGAAGAGTAAAGTAAGTGGCTAATCACAACTAGCCACTGTAATTGGGGACTTACTATACTTGCCATGAACTGAGCCGTTTCCTCAAATGATTGTATTAGTGTTTAAATATTTCAGTGTGAGTTAGAGGATGGCCGGTGGTAGATCATCTAAAGCTTCACGTGGTGGTGGACGTGATGCTGAGCCACGGGTTACGAGAGCAAGGCCTAGGCCGAAAAAGTGGTTCTCGAAGAACTAGAGACCCCTCATCCGAAGGGTGGTGATGAGAGTGCCAATCTGAGTGCCTCAGTAAAGGAGGCTGTCGTGAAGAAGTGCATCAAGTCATGCAGACGATCCTTCTGTCTGTAGTGACCGAAGTGATAAAGGCAGGTAGAGAGGGAGAGAGAAGGGAAAGGAGTGGACATATGGGCCAAGAAGACAGCCCGAGACTAAGACGGTTCCATCTGATGATGAGAAAGAAAAGGAAGAATCAGAGCCTGTGCGGGAGGCGGTACGAGGCTGTAACTACAGGGTATTCATGAGATGCAAGCCCCCTATGTTTGATGGAAACGGCACTGCTGCTGCTGCTCACTGGTGGGTGAGGGAAATGGAGGCTGTACTTGATATCAGCGAGTGCCGAGAGGACCAGAAAGTTAAGTTCGCAACCCACTCTTTTTGGACTCAGCTCTATGCTGGTGGGACAATATTGTCCAAGCTGAAGGCAGCAGGGCCATTGGAAAAATGAGATGGTCCGAACTGAAGAAGTTGGTGACTGAGGAGTTTTGTCCTCATTGGGAAATGGACAAGGTTTAGAGAGAGTTCCTGCAACTGGAGGCGGGAATGATGACACACCAAGAGTACACCACAAAGTTCAACGAAATGGCACGTCTGGTGCCGGATCAGGTGACACCTCTATCTTGAAAGATCAAGAGGTATATTCAGGGTTTGCCAACAGACATTCACAGGCACCTGATCGTCGCCTGACCAAGCACGTTTAGGTCGGCGGTGGATCTAGCAGGGAGATTGTATGATGATAGGACTGTGGTGGTGATGACTAAAAGTAATCGGAAGGGTGGAGGTGATAGAAACTGGAATGGGAAGAGGTTTGGTTGGGGTGGTGCCTCGACGAGTAACAAGAAGGCTCGAGTGGATGACCGCCGTGTGGTCACATCAAGTGCAGGGTTGAAAAAGTGTACCAAGTGTGGGAAGGAGCACGGTGGTGAATGTAGATGGGGGTCGAATGTTTGTTTCAAGTGTGAGAAGCCTGGTCACATGGCTAGAGACTATGGAGGTGTGAAGTGTTTCAACTGCGGGGGAAGTGGTCATATGAGCAGGGAGCGTAAGAAGCCAAGAGTTGAGAGTTCTGGGGTGAAGAAAACTGGAGGTGAAGGACCAAGGGCGAACGCTAGGGCATTCACAACGACCCAGGAGGAAGCTAGAACAGAACCTGAAGTCGTGTCCGATACGTTTCTAGCGAACCAAACTTTAGCTTCTGTGTTATTTGATTCGGGTGCCAGTAAAAGTTTTATTTCTACTTCTTTCTGTGCTAAGTTGCCTGTTAATAGTAGATGTATTGATGTGCCCTTCAATGTAGAAACTGTCATAGGTAAGTCTACCAGGATTTCTGAGGTATTAGAGGGCTGTTATGTGGAGCTAGAAGGTAATAGGTTTCATGTTAGACCGTTCGTGATGACCTTGGGTGGTTTTGATTTGGTTCTTGGGATGGATTGGTTGGCGGATTTCAAGGCGAACATCGTGTGTCACAAGAAGATGATTCAACTATCCACGCCTGATGGGAGTTCAGTAATGGTTTATGGTGATCGAGTCACGACAATTCAGAAAGTTATTTCGATGGCAGTGGTGGGAATGTGTATGAGGCGTGGATGTAGGGCCTACTTGGCCTATGTAAAGGATGTGGATACGCCAACACCATAACTATCCGATGTACCCTTGTGTGTGATTTTCCAGACGTATTCCGGAAGACTTACCCGGAGTGCCACTTGACCGAGAGATCGAGTTCCAGATTGACTTGATACCGGGTGCCCAACCTGCTGCCAAGGCACCGTATCGATTGGCCCCGACAGAGATGAAAGAGTTGATGGAGCAGTTACAAGAGCTGCTTGACAAGGGGTTTATCAGACCGAGTATCTCTCCTTGGGGTGCTCCGTTACTATTTGTGAAGAAGAAAGATGGTAGTATGAGGGTGTGTATTGACTACCGTGAGTTGAACAAGTTGACAGTGAAGAACCGATACCCCTTACCGAGAATAGACGATTTGTTCGATCACTTCAGGGTGCCAGTTGGTTTTCAAGGATAGATCTTTGATCTGGTTGCCATCAGTTGAAGGTGAAGGGGTCGAATATCCCCAAGACAACTTTTCGCACGCGCTACAGTCACTACGAGTTTCTTGTCATGTCTTTTGGTTTGACCAACGCACCGGCTGCTTTTATGGATCTGATGAATCGTGTGTGTCGGCCGATGTTGGATAAATTAGTGATTGTGTGCATTGATGATATCCTGATTTATTCGAAGAGCGAGAATGAGCATGCCGGTCACATTCGGGAGGTTCAGGAGACGTTGAGGAGGGAGAAGTTGTATGCAAAATTCTCCAAGTGAGCATTCTGGTTGCGCGAAGTTCAGTTCTTTGGTCATGTGGTGAATCCTGACGAGATCATGGTGGACCCGACAAAGGTGGAGGCGGTTATGCAATGGAAGTCACCGAAGACGCCATCCGAGATTCGTAGTTTCTTGGGTTTAGCGGGTTACTATAGAAGATTCATTCAAGACTTTTCCAAGATTGCTTCTCCACTAACCAAGTTGACCTGAAAAGATGTGAAGTTTGTATGGGGTCAAGCTCAAGAGAAGGCGTTTGAAGAATTGAAGGTGAGGTTGACTTAAGCTCTTGTTCTGTCATTACCCGATGGGAGTGAAGATCTGGTGGTTTATTCTGATGCTTCCTACTCGGGGTTGGGGTGCGTGTTAATGCAGAGAGGGAAGGTTATAGCCTATGCGTCCCAACAGTTGAAGGTTCATGAGGTCAACTACCCTACTCATGACTTGGAGCTAGCAGCCGTGGTCTTTGCCTTAAAGATTTGGAGGCATTATCTTTACGGTACGAAGTGCACCATTTTCACCGACCACAAGAGCTTGAAGTACTTCTTCGAGCAGAAGGATCTGAACATGAGGCAGAGACGGTGGTTGGAACTTTTAGAGGATTATGATTATGAGATCCATTACCATCCGAGCAAGGCCAATGTGGTAGCGGATGCCCTTAGCTGGAAAGAGAGGCCCGAGCCGATTCGGGTGAAAGCATATCAGCTGGTCATGACCTCTGATGTGATGAAGCAAGTCAAAGAGTTTCAAGATGAGGCACTGAAAGAAGATCATCTTAACTCTGAAAGAATGAGAGGTCTGGTTGGGGAATCGGGTGAAAACACACTTGGTGTTAGAATTCGATTCGGTCGTGTGTGGATTCCTCGTTTTGGGGATCTACGGGCAAAGATTATGGACGAAGCTCACAAGACCCGATACTCTATCCATCTCGGTGCCACAAAGATGTACCAAGACAAGAAGAAGGATTATTGGTGGCCGGGTATGAAGCGTGACGTGGTGGAGTATGTGAGAAAGTGCCTTACTTGTTTGCAAGTGAAGGCGGAACATCAAAAGCCGTATGGGAAGATCCAACCTTTGGATATACCGGAATGGAAGTGGGAGCACATCACCATGGATTTCATACAAAGCTGCCACGTACTCCGAAAGGGTACGATGCCATATGGGTGATTGTGGACCGTCTGACGAAGAGTGCTCACTTCCTACCAATCCGCGAGACATATTCATCCGAGAGGTTGGCTGACCTGTTCATCAAGGAGATTGTAACTCATCACGGTGTGCTGCTGTCCATTGTGTCTGATCGTGACACCCGGTTTACATCTAAATTCTAGAAGAAATTCCATAATGCCATGGGGACGAGGCTACATATTAGTACGGCTTATCATCCCCAAACTGATGGTCAGTCAGAGAGGACCATTTAGACGTTGGAAGACATGCTTCGGGCGTGTGTGATTGATTTTGGAGGAAGTTGGGATGACCACTTACCGTTAGCTGAATTCTCGTACAACAATAGCTATCATGCCAGCATTGGCATGCCACCATACGAGATGCTATACGGTAAGAGATGCAGAACACCCGTTTGTTGGGGCGACATTGGTCAGAAAGATTTGGGAAGCGTCGAGGTAATCGAGGCTACGACGGAGAAGCTGGAGAGGATCAAAGCCTTCATGAAGACAGCCAAGGATAGACAGAATTTGTATGTCGATAAACGATGTAGACCGATTGAGTTCCAGGTGGGTGACCAGGTTATGTTGAAGGTCTCACCTTGGAAGGGTATTATTCGTTTCCGAAAGTGGGGCAAGTTGAGCCCGAGATACATAGGCCCTTTCCGAATCATTGCTCGAGTAGGAGAGGTAGCCTATAGATTAGAATTACCCGATGAGTTAAGTGGAATTCATCTGACGTTCCATGTATCTCATCTAAGGAAGTGCTTAGCTGATGAAGACATGATTGTTCCATTGGAGGATATCGAAGTAGACGAACGACTCAATTATGTGGAGCAACCAGTGGCAATCATTGATCAGAAGGAAAAGAGGCTGAGAAATAAAGTGGTTCCTCTTGTGCGTGTACAGTGGAAGCACAGGAAGGGATATGAGTCTACGTGGGAGACTGAAGAAGAGATGAGACATCATTACCCACAATTCTTTGAGGAATAACAGGTTTTGGGGACGAAACCTATTTAAGGGGGGTGGACTTGTAACACCCGGTTATTTTAAAAACAAAAGAAGAGAAGAATAAAGTGAAAGAAAAGAAGGAAAAGAAATAAAGCCCCAGTCTAGGGTAAAAAGTGTCCAAAAAGACAAAATGTTTAAAAAGTGGGTGTAAAAGGTGGTATGGCCGCCCATATGTCACATACACCTCATATTTTCGGGTTTTAGAAAGAGAAAGAGCAGCAAGTTCTTGGTTTTGAAGGAAGAACAAGAAAGAGTTCGAATTCAAGGTAAGAATTCATGCTTCTATGGTGTTCTTGACTGGTCTTATCCTCGGGTTTATGCTTATGTATGTTTGTATGTGTTTGGGGTATGTTTTTAGTGGGTTTCTGGCAATTGAATTCAATTTGCAAACGAGTTTGGAGGAAGCCATACTCAAAAGCAGCAAAGGTGAGTTGTAGGACCCTTCTTTTACTGGTTTTTAACTGATTTTGGGGCTAGAAATGCATGAATGTATGTTTTTATACAGCTGGGTTTCGGACTCGTATGCTTGATAAGTGTATGATGATGTTATGATGTGACTATTTTCATGCTTGATGATGTATGATTGTGTTTCTAAGGCTTAGAAGGTAAGATTTAAGCTTAGAACCTGATGAATGATGCATGGAAATTGAATCTGATGTTTTAGACCCATTTGATAAGTTTTTAAACCTGCCTAAGTGTGTGGAAGTAAATGCGGATGAAAAGGGTTAATGCGGATGAGCAATAACCAATGGATAGGTCAATGCAGATAAAGTCAATGCGGATGAGCATTGGCTAAGTGTAGGAAATACGGATGAGCATTTGACCATGTATGGAAATACAGATAAGCATTTGACTATGTATGGAAATGCGGATGAGCAAGTAAGTCAATGCGGATGAAGTGAGTCAATGCGGATGAGCATTTGACTAAGTATGAAAATGCGAATGAGCAAAGTAAGTCAATGCGGATGAATTGAGTCAATGCGGATGAGCATTTGACTAAGTATGGAAATGCGGAGGAGTTAGGCTAATGCGGATGACAAATGCGGATGAAGTAAAGTAAATGCGGATGAAGTAAATCCAATACGGATGGACTATAGCAAATGCGGATGAACTGTAGGAAATGCGGATGATTATAGGAAATGTGGATGGACACTTAGAAAAATTTTGACTTGTTGGGAAAAAGAGGTAATGTAGGCTTTGACCTAGGAGATTCACGGGGGTTATGAATGTTAACTTATGGGGTCATAGAGGGTATGATGGGCATGTAATGATGTGTGCTTATGCATGATGATGATGATGATGGTGATGTTGCATGGTTATGCATGATGTATGTTATGTATGTATGATGCCCTGCATGATGATGTATGAATGATATGTTTATGTTCCTTGTGATGATGTATGATTATCTTTCCTGTGGCTTTACATGTTATGATAATGAATGAATGAATGAACGAACTATTATGTAACGTAAAGTGAAAGATAATAAAAGAGGAACATGATGAATGAATGCATGCATTAATAAATGAATGTAAGAAAGCCTTACAAGCAAATGTATGGAGGTTCACACCCAATGAAGGGTGTTAGCTCAACTATGTGTGGGTTAGCTACCCCGGAAGGATGCACACTAGGGTCTAATCCTTGTGATTGACCATACGTATGGGATCCATGCTGCTTGCCCTAGGTACTGGAGTCAGCTTCGTGCACAATGTTCAGGGACTAGGAGAGACCTCAGGCCCAGTTAACCGCTTCGTGCACAATGTTCGGGGTATAGCATATGGCATTGATCCGGAATGAAAGAGAAAAGATGAATGGTGAATGTACTTGCCCTAGGTACTGGAGTCAGCTTCGTGCACAATGTTTAGGGTCTATGAGAGACCTCAGGCCCAGTTACCCACTTCGTGCACAATGTTCGGGGCAATGTACATATCACTAGAAGTAATGATGAATGAATTAAAGTATGAACGAGTGAATGATGAAGATAATAATGATATTATCTATATGTACGTACGATGTTGAGTAGGCTAGGTGTGTCCATGGATTGATACTGGTCTTACCATCACTATATTACCACATGACAGGTACATTTGCCTTTTGTCTATGTGGTTTAGTATTAGTAATAACCAATTAAAACAAAATCTGTGTGAAAAATCTTTATCAAAATATATATATATTTTGCACCGCATCACCTTCACTCATAACCACTTAAAACCATATCATACAATATAGGGAATACACTTACATCAATTTAAGGAACGGATTGTGAATGCTCTAACAAGTCAAAAAAAGGTGAAGTATAGCCTAATGTTGTGAACTGTGAGTACTTTGAAAAATCATACGATGATTTCTTTGAACAATTATTCAATGAATGCTTTGAATATTTAATAGTTGAATGCTTGGAACAGTGATGTGGTGAATTCTGTGAATAGTAATGTGGTCAATGCATTGAATAGTGCAAGTTTTCTTGTTTATCTTACTATAGCTTCACAAACAAGCATAAAAATGTTATTTTTTTCGTATAAAAACATAGTTTTGTAAAAATAATGTAAGTATGCATATTGGCCTGAAGAAGTTAAAAGATAAAAATCGGGATCTAGAATGTATCTTGCATAGTTTTTGAAAAAACCCAAGAGCTTAGATGTTAAAACTTTGAATCTACATAGATGCACATGTAAAGTTATTCATTTTGCTTGTTCTTCAAATTTCTCCCTCTAAAACGCAACCCTGTCTAGCTCTTGGGAATGTTTCAAGCCTAAGAAACATGTATGGGTGTTCCTCCGTTCAATATATACCTTGTAAGGTCCCGCTCTCGGGACAATCACAGCTGAAAAATCACTGCACATAAAACATATCATTACATTTAAGTTTACTAAAACAGCGCAACACAATAATCTAAAATCATTTCATTCATTGCTTTTGCAAAATAATACAACATTCATAATAGTTATAGGACATCATGTGTTCGCATTACAATGAAAAAACATATCATTTAACAAAATGGATGCCTTCCAAAAATGCCAAATAGCTGCCCCGTGCCATCCTCAGCAACATTACCTGCTAACTGGAAACATATAAAAATCAGTGTTGCTGAGTGAGTTTTAGTTTTATAATATAAAATACTTTTCTTTCATTTAAAATCATTCTTTTCTTCCATACGTGATCATACATCATACATAGAGATAGATAATATCATTATTATCTTTGATTACCATTCATTATCCATCTTTCTTTCATATTTTCCAGATCAATATCATCAGTTGTACCCCAAACGTAGGCACAAAACGGGTACTTGGCCGAAGTCTATAAATAGACCCCCATTCAGTATGCACAACGCCTGGCACTAGTACCAGAGCAAGTGACAAGGATCCCATACATAAGTTTACGCCAAACATAGGCACAAAGCAGGTACTGGGCTGAAGCCTATAAATAGACCCACATTCATTGCGCACAAAGCCTGGCACTAGTACCGAGGAAAAACTTATCCTTTCATTCATTCTTTAATTAATGCATGCATCCTTTCATACTTTACATTCCTCTTTTCATTATCTTTCCGCTTTAAATAACATAATACTTTCCATTTACTTTCATAATCATACCATGTAAAGCTACAGAAAATAATCATACATAATAATGAACATAACATAAGCATAACCATACATATCATCATGCATGCCACATATCATAACATCACCCATCCCAACACATATGGCATCATAAGGCTAACTTACATTACCCCCGGGAACCTTCCAAGTCAAAGCCTACACTTTACATTTTACCTAAAATTCACAAAAATAATCTAAGTCCTAGGCATGGGCACTATTGGGGGGGCATGGCCTTCTGGGCGCATGGGAACACTTAGGCGCACGGAAAGGTTCTGGGCGCATGGAAAGGTTCTGGGGGCATGGGCACTATTTGGATACATGGGCCAACACTTAGTCTCCTGGGCAAATTTCTAGGTACATGGACACTATGCAGATGCATGAGTGCTTATGCGCATAGGCAATCTAGGCGCATGAACATTTAGTCGATTATAGCCTATTCTAGCGCATGACTACTATTTGGGCGCATAGGGTTTTGGATGCATGGGACACTTAGGCAAACTCGAACGTTGGGCGCATGGGCAACCAACTCAAACTACTAACACCACAATCAGTCCCAAACAACAATTCATCATGCTCTAAGCTTAGTTCTAGCATCCTAAGCATCATAACATAAACATAACATCATCATATATCATAATTCGCCCAATTTTATAACCCACTCACATACACACAAACACAACATACGGGTATAAGACCCACATTTATAGAAACATTAACATATGCATTTCTAGCCCCCAAAATCAGTTAAAAACATGTAAAAAGGGGGTTCTAGAACTTACCTTATGCAACTTTTGAGTATGACTTCTTCAACTTGTTTGCAAATTAAGTTCAGCACCTAGAAACCCATTAAAAACACACACCCGAACACACACACAAACACATAAGCATATAACCAAGGCATAGGCCGCCTAACAATGTCTCAAAACAATGAATTCTTACCTTGAATTTGAATTTCTTCTTCTTCTTCAAAACCCGAGAACTCTTTCACTTTCTCTCTCTAAATCCGGTTGAAAAGAACATATGCAGAGAGTGTGGCCGGCCATGCCCACTTTTACACAACGTTTTATACTTTTGTCTTTTTTGAAACATTTAGCCCCTGTACTTGGACTGAAATGTGTTTCTTTCTTTATTCACTTTTATTCGTCTTTAAAAATATTTCCGGGTGTTAGATACTCTCATATTTCTATACATGTTTCCTTTACCCATGTTTGGCCCCTTGACTCCTATTAAAATTGTATCCTTTATTTATTTTTTATTCTTTTTGAAATTTTTGGTATTCCAAGTCCTATAGAAAGGTTTAATTATGTGATGAACCAATAGCGACCCATGACCTATGTAAGACATGAGGTTTTTTAGCAACAATCAACTTTGGTCTTTAGCCAAACATGACAACAAGAAGCCTAGCTAATAAGACCATCCAGCTCAATGCAACTTATCAAGCCCAATAAGGAAAAAAAAACACATACAAACCACAAAATCGTATTTATATGAATATTGTAGTTGACAATCCATTGGAATAATTCATATATTTCAACGACCAATACACTTCAAAAGCATCTTTCTAAGTCAAGATTTTTAAATTTGCATTAAGTCAACAAAAATATGTGTACCTAAAGTCAAAAGTCATGAACTTTGACCATCAAATCAATTCTTTTATAGTGTCATGTTTTCTTGACTTATTAGATAGAGAAAGAAAAATAGTAAAACATGTTAAACTTAAATTTACTTGAAGTGATGTTATCATAGGTAGTTCTAGTATCCAAATGTGATTAAGATGGTATTGAATAGCTCGTGTCCTCTAATATTGTTTTCTCCCTCTCCCAGTTAGCATCCACTAAAGCTTGCTCTAATAAAGCTTCTCCATCTTGATTAAGTTGACCAATGAACTTTAATGGTGTGACCAACCAAAGGCTTTTTAGATTATGGATTTAATAAAGTTGCATATGTTGGGTTATACTTTAAGGCAACCAAATATGGGATAATCCTACATTTATTTGCAAAGAGAAAGTTGAAAGATGACAAAATAAACCACCAAAAATTTTCATTCAAGGCCAAACTTTGCATAGGATCCGAGAAAAATATTTTAAGGGGTTAGCTCTGTAACAAAAAAATAAATGTTTATATTCATCACTAAAATAACTTTTTTTTATAAAAACATCACATTATATATAAGGAAAGAGTTTAAATAAAAAAAAGGATTAAATCTAAAAGTGTAATAAGAAAACTCAATTATCAATATTTTAATCAATGGCTAACATCAAATTATACGAAAGAAGATTATTAGAGATGTATTTTAGGTATAGCCATTTTTATTCATTTTTTAAGTTCTCTGACATTTTTAAATATTCATAATATTTTTATCATTCCTCCTTCTACTTTACTTCAAGATTCGATGTGTTTACTAGGTGATAAATTCATCTCTTAGTCAATTACCCATCCAGATGAATGGCTATGACAATGTAAGCTCCCACTTAAATAAAATACACCATAATCTATCAACTATTATGAGAATGTAAGCTCCACTTTCATATCCACCAACCCGATTCAATATCAAGGTATCAAACACACTAAGATTAATATCCACTAGGATGCCTATGTATCTTCCTCTCAACAATATGCCAATACATTCACCAAAGTGCTACTAGGATCACTTCTCTAAAATTTTATATACAATCCTAATATTAATAATGTTGTCATTAATGCGACCATGTTAGGGCGTCCAACAGAACAATTTGTATATATTTTATTGATTGTGATTCAATATACGGTATCATTGCATTAGTGGCATCATTGGATTAGTGATATATTCTTATATACTTCCCATGCCTTTATTTGATAGTCTTATTTATGTTAGTTATCTTGATTGGGTCTTTAGACGTATCTTGTCCGTGTATATGTTGTTACATTAATGTGGTTCTCATTTATTGAATTTTACTAATAAGAAATATTATTATATCACTTTAGAACAAGTACAAAATATTTTATTTTTAAACCTAAAATAAAGGAATATTTTCAAAGGAAATAGGACTCAAACCCTTAGTAGTTGGTTGGGCTGTCATAATGAAAAAATACAAACAATAATCAAGTTATGGCTCTTTTGCTCGTAAACAACTACAAAAATACAACTACCCCATCTATCTTTTACATTGTTAACTAATTCATCAAAGCAAACTCAGTCTATAACGCCCTGAAAATTCAAAACAAGCAAATTAATAATAATAGGCTTAGTTGGAGGGTTATTTAATATTAAAAAAAGAAAACTAGATTATGAACCAAATTAACCTTATGGGTTATGTGTTAGACGAGTTTAAGTTCCCGTGAAAACCCGGTATATAAACACAAATTAGCCATATCCATCCTCATTTGCAACTCAAACATCCAACCTCCTAGAGAGAGAGTGTAGAGAGAGAAAGTAGAGAAAAGTGAAGAATTGAGGCTTTATGGATTAAAGGATTGAAGATCTGTGTTATTGGGCATTAAACAACAAGAAAGTAGCAAGAATACAGGTAAGAATCATCATCCAAACGTCCCTTAAATCATACCTGAATTCTAGGGTTTTAGGGTTTTGAAAAGTGGTAAAGAATCAACACAAAAGTCACGTTTTTATGTATGAAATAATATAAAAATCTTAGATTTAAACACCGGGTTATTTCTTTTAAAGATAAGAAAGAAAAGGAAGAATAAAAGTGAAGAAAAGAAAAAAAAAATTTAACCCAAACTATGGGGTTAAATGCGTCAAATGGACAAAATCTTTAAAAGTTGGTGATAAAGGTGGCATGGACGCCCATCACTCTCTCTTCACACTCAACTTCGGATAGTTTTAGTGAGAGAAAGAAAGGAGAGCAGAAACTCTCGGGTTTTGAAGAACAAGAGTAGGAAGTTCGAATTCAATGTAAGAATTCATACGTTTATGATGTTCTTAAATGGCCTTGCCTCGGTTATATGCTTATGTGTGTTTATGTGCGTTCGGGAATGTTTTTGGTGGGTTTCTAGATAGTTGAACTCAATTGCAAACGGGTTTTGAAAAAGTCATAACCAAGGGCTACTAAGGTGAGTTCTAGGACCCCCTTTTACTTGTATTAAACTGCTTTGGGGTTGGAAATACATGTATGAGCATTTTTATAAAAAATGGGGTTTCACCCGTATGCTTTATGTGTGTATGTTGCGGGTGGGATTTGATTTTGGGCTATGTATGTGTATGATGGTGTTATGATTACGTTTCTAAGGCTTAGGAGGTATGATTTAAGCCTAGAACATGATAGGTGATGATTATGGACTGAATTAGGTTGTTAAGTGTGAATTAGAATGCCCATGTGCCAAAATAGTGGCCCATGCGCCCAACGGAAATAACTCTGTGTTCCCATGCGCCCAAAACCTCATGCGCCCAAATAGTACTCATGCACCTAGAAATAGGCAGAAAGTTTCTATGTGTGCATACGCCTAGGATTCCCATGCCCCTAGGCACTCATGCGCCTGCATAGTGCCCATGCGCCTAGAATTGCCTAGAAATGACTAAGTGTTGCCCATGCGCCTGAATATTTTCCATGCGCCTAAATGTTTCCCGTGCACCTGAAAGTCTATGCGCTTGCATAGTGCTCATGTGCTTGCATAGTGCCCATGTGCCTGAAGACTTATATTATTTTTCTGATTTTTGGGGGAAAAGTGAAATATAGGCTTTGACTTGGGAGGTTCCCGGGGGCTATGCAAGTTGACTTTTTGAAGTCATAGATGATGTGATGGGCGATGTATGGTATAATTTGATGATGTATGATTGATGCTTATGCATGATGGTATGTGTGATGTATGTTATGTATGTATGATGGTGCGTTGTAGGGTGATGTTGTATGTTCATGTTGATGTTCCTTATTATGTACGATTATTTTCCTGTGGCTTTACGTTGAATGTTAATGAATGAAGTGAAAAGTATTATGTACGTAAAGCGAAAGATAATGAAAAGAGGAACGAAATGAAAGAATGCATGTATTAATAAATGAATGAATGTAAGAAAGTCTTGCAAGCAGGGTGTTAGCTCAACTGTGTGCGGGTTAGCTACCCCAGAAGGATGCACACTGGGGTCCAATCCTTGTGATTGACCATATGTATGGGATCCTTCCCGCTTGCCCCAGGTACTGGAGTCAGCTTCGTGCACAATGATTTGAAGTCTATGAAAGATCTCAGGCCTAGTAACCAGCTTCGTGCATAATGTTCGCGGTATAGCACATGGGATTGGTCCGGAATGAAAGAGAAAAGATAAATGGTGAATGTACTTGCCCTAGGTACTGAAGTCAGCTTCGTGCACAATGTTCGATGTCTATGAAAGACCTCAGGCCCAGTAACCAGCTTCGTGCACAATGTTCAGGGTATTGTACATGTCATCGAATGTAATAAACGTACGAATGAAAGTAAGAAAGTTATGTATGAATGTGAACGAAAGTGAATGATAATGACATACAATGAATGAACGAAAGTTAACGAACGAAAGATGAAGATAATAATAATATTATCTATGTGTACGTATGATGTGTGATCATGTACGAAAGTAAAGAACGGTTTTAAACGAGAGTAATGTATATTTTATTTTAAAACTAGAACTCACTTAGCAACACTGACTTTTATGTGTTTTCAGTTGGCAGGTAAAGGTTGCTGAGGATGGCACGGGGTGGCTACTTAGTTTGTTTTGGATGGCATTCCCTTGTATAATGTTTTTGCATTGTAATGCAAACAAACGATGTTTTGTAACGAATGTTGTATTAATTTGCAAAAGCATTTATTAATGAAATGAAATGTTGTTTTTTATGTTTCCGCTGTACTTAAGTTAATGTAAATATATGTTTTATGTGCGATGAATGGTCAGCTGTAAGCATCCCGGATATGGGGCCTTACATAGATATAAGTTTATGGATGAAAAACTAGGATTTTGATATAAAAAGTTGAAGTTTTGGGTTAAAAACAGGCTGGATGGTCATTTTTATGCGTCTAGAGAAACTGTGAGTTCGTTTAGAGAAACAGTTAATTCGTCCAGAGAAATTGTCAGCTCCTCAAGTGAAACTATGGATTCATCCAACGAAACAATAGTTTTGCAGCCATGCATTCCAATGAAAGTTGGGCGAAAATGCCATGCGAAACTAACAACGAAACTAGTAGAGAAACTGTGTAGAAAATGACATGTTTATATGTTAACTCAAATGCAGACTTTGTATTATGAACATACTTTAGGTGAAGTTATTTGCGGAGACCAGGTGAGTTCTAGATCCCCTCTTTTACAAGTTTACAACTATTTTTAGGGCTATTATGCATACTTTCGTGATGTTAAATGCTTAACTATATAAATTTTGAGATGTTAGCCGTAAGACGTGTGATTACTGTATGAGAAGTAGGATAAATAGTTAAGCTAGTGCTCGATAGGCTAACTTATACGAATGCGCCTACTTATGATGCTTTATGAGGTTTACGATGTATTATGATTCCTTAAGCTACTTTATCTTGCAATGAAAAATATTTTTATGAAGCTTTACTTGAATGTTGTATGTGTAATAAGTAAAGTATTATGTATAGAGAAGGGAAAGATAATATTAATGAAAAGTGGATCTTAACGAATGTTACCCGGGTCCATATGATGATAAAAAGTCTTGCAAGAACTATGATGGACTTCACTTATGTGAGTCCAATGTATGATGATGGATCCGTATTCATGAGTAGGCTATGTGTCTTGCAGTGTGGATACACTGTCGAGGGTTAGCTACCGTGTTTATGCGTACCAACAAGGATTGACATTCGTTTTCGATCAACAGGGAGCTTTTGCTTTGTGCAATCTCGTTTGTGATGAAGTGAAAGATAACAAAACGAATGGTAAGACATGAATATGATGATAAATGTGTAATGATGAATGATCACTCATTAAATGTAAAAGTTTTGAAATGTATGAATAAGTATTTTATTATAAAACTAGAACTACTCAGTGTAGCTAACTTTGTGTGCATAATAGTTGGCAGGTTACGATGCAGCTAAGGAGTGCAAGCATGGATAAGATAGTTACTGGAACGATGTGAGTCTGGCATTTTATATTTTGAGACGATGGTTATAATTGTCAAGTTTTTATGATATAAATATAAGAACAATGTTTTGTCATGTATCTATAATTATATATGAAAAGTTTAAATTCCTTTGCAAAATGTCATGTTTTAAATGTTTTGTACTATGAATGACCAACTATAAGTGTTCTAGGAATGGGGCCTTACACGTTCGGTGGTTTAAGGATTTGTGCATAACATCTTTTGTTTGTAGACGATGATCCTCTCAAAGTAGGTTTGCTTTCCATTAGTACCAAAGTTTTCCAATGACTCGGTCAGCGGGTCAGTTCGTTTGATTTCGGCTTTGGGACTAGCTGACCGGGTCTAGCTAACCGGGTCTCCATTGCTGACCCAAACCTAAAAACAAAATAAGCTTACCAGCTAACCCACTTGTAGGCATCGCCTTCGCCTACACCTTCGGCCTTCACCTTTGGTGATGTGACTCCGGTGGTGTGAATCGATTTGGTGGTTCGGCGGTGCCAATCGATTTGGTGAATCAATTTGGTAGTGTGAATCGATTTGGTGGTGTTTTGGCGGATAACGGTGGCGAATGGCGGTGGATTGCGGTGGTGGTCGGAATGTGTACGGTGACAGTGGTGGTTGTGGTGGTTCCGACCGGTGGTGTGAATCGATTTGGTTCTAGTCAGATACCGAATCAAACAGCCAAGTTTCAGTCAGATGCATATCCTGTCAGAATTTCTAACTAGATCAACTTCTAACTAAGTCAAATTTTACTGAGTCAGTTTAATCAAATAGTCCCTAAAGCTAATATTAGCCTAATTTTTCTATATGAGCATGAAGGGAAAAAAACTTCACTAAATTAATGATTTTTTTAATATATCTTTTTGCAATGAGACAAGCCTTATACTTGATAATCTCTCCTTAGCTGCCCTTCTTGATCGGGTAAACTCTTCAAACAAATGAGATTATAACTGTTGTGTAGATCAACGACTTCCCACGCCTTTTTTTCTTTCAGTTGATATAAGTTCCATCGACATTGCTATTTCATTCCCATTCCTTAATTCCGGGTGCCTCGGTGTAACTTGCCGGTTCACCATCTTGAGTAAAGGTAATTCTTGATCATCTTCTTCCCTATGTTCTCCATAATGAAGCTTTTAATCCAACATGTGATCATAAATTGTTTTACAATAAAAGTAGTTCAAGTGCCCCTTCTTGGAAATCATATTATAATGCATTGTAAAAGCTAGTATTTTCTTTGAAGCTTGGTGCTTTCTTGTATGTATCCTTTCGAGCTCCCCGCTAGCTCCTTTGTGAAATCTTTTCATTGTTACCGTTCGCGTAAAAAAGAAAAAAAAAGTAGACCTTCTTGGAGTAAATGGTTCCTGAGAATCTTGAAGTACTCAAGTTATAAGTTGACGGGGCCGAGACATGCGTCAAACGGGGTGAACTGGTTTGTGCGGATAAATGGGCAGGAGCTCTACGGCCTACGCTATGTTTGGGCTGAACGAGCGACTAGCAAGCCTTCATAGGCTAACCTAGGTTCTGATCGTGGTTCCTGTTAACTCGTCAGCTATGGGTACTTTACAAACGAGTTGACTTTGATCTTAAATATATATTGTTTTTTTTATAATAGAAAGAAAAATATCAATAATTATTATATTAAAATATCTATTACGGGACGGGTATAAAACAATCATCTTGAAGGACCCAATTGAACCAGAGTCAGTTGTAGATGAGGGGAAGGCAGTGACTTCCTCAATGCGTACAGGCTGGTGTCGAACTAATACAATTTTATTAATTTTTTTTCCATAATTATTAAATAGTATCTCATTAAATATGTTTATAATAAATGTTAGTATCTTAATATGTTAATATGTGGGTTATGATACACACACATATGCACGGATATAACGTTTGGTAGTTGGTGTCATATTAAGAAAATGATTTAGTGGAATAAATGATTACATCTTCTACTACTTCCAGTTGTTATTGAACATTTCTTCAATATATATAGAGTTTTCAACCAGACATTCAAGTCATCATTTTTTGTTCTCTTACTAGTTTGGACTATAAGACATCATAGTCAATAAAGACCAACTTTAATGCCTATAAGAGCATATTTGTCCTACTCATTTTAGCTTCAAGATAACCTTCCAAGCCACTACAAACAATGCTGAAAAACGCCCCGAGCCCCATCGCAAGCCACCGGATATCGTCATGGTTTCCTGCATGGTAGTTGTGTTAATGATAACCGCGAAACAGGTGACTTCACAGTCAGGTGCCAATAACAACACTCTTCTTAGAAGTTATTGTAGATCATACCAATCAGCAAACGGAGAGATTTACTTAAGCAACATCAATACCACCCTTTCTAGCCTTCGGAGACAGTTGTCTGATCCACAGGTATACTATGCCTTTGCCCAGACGACGGATAATGGTGAATTCGTGTATGCTTTTGCCTTGTGTAGGGACTATCTCTCTACCTCGCGGTGTCTGGCTTGCTTCGACTCAGCAGTTAACGAGACGAAAGCGTGTGGGATCGCAGATGGTGTTAGCGTGATCTATGATGATTGCAGTATCAGGTTAGTATAACATTTGTGATTTCTTAATTACCATATTGTCCCATGTTAGTTATATTCATATTTGAGTTTTTTAAATTGATTAACCAAGTTAAATAATGGAGATAAGAATAATGATCAATAACTCATCCACATGCATCAGTACGTTGTTTAATAAATTGAGGTTATTCATATGTCGTGAAGATTTATATACATTTAACATTTTTGAAAAACAATTATTTTATTTTAATTTATAAATAGAAGCAGCCGGCTACTTGTGAAGGTCGTCCACTAAAATAACATTATTGCCTGCCCACTTGTGAATGTCGTCCATGTTCAAAATTTCATCTTGACGTCATGAAAAATATAATAAGTTATATTGACTTAAAGCTAAAATAAATCAAGATGAGTTGCCAGGCAACCTAAGAGTATTTTTATGATTTTGGTACTTTTATTGTTATTATTTAATAATGTCCAAGGTAGTAAATATCTCTGTTAATTATTGCTATTAAATGAGATAATATAAAAATATTGAATTATTGAAAGCCGCCACCACTTGTCAAGTTCGTTCATTCACGAATTATTTCAAGTGGATGTATACATTATAGTATTGGAGTAGAAATATGTATTAATTATTGAATTTTATTAATCCTTATTAATTCATGTTTTATAGAGTTTTCTAAAATTTGCAACCAAAACATACACAATTTTACATGATGATCCCACCCTAGGATAATTCATTAAGCGGTATAATAAATCGGAAAGAATTAAATTTATATCCATAGCTACATTATATAATAAACGAACAACTAAGTTTATTTATGTGTTACCATTGTTAACCTGTGATCCATTTGAGTCCACCGGATTCAAATATGGTCGTTAATACCTTTAGCAGCATATATAGAGTCAATTTGTCGTGACTATTGTCGTTACTAATAGCTAAATTCTTTGTAATGATAGCGATTTCTCGTAAGTATAAAGTTCTTCTCTCGTCGCTTTTTATTTTAAATGATACTGATTTCAAATAATTATTGAAACAATTAATTTCCTAAACTATAAATCTTCTTATCGTAGTAATTTTTTAAATTTAATTAGAAGATCAAGAGATTTCAATTATATATTATCCTAAACTATATTTTCATAATTTTTTATATTCATTTTTTGTTATTTAAATTTCTTGAATATATATTATATCTTATTTCATCAAAAGACCCGGAAAGATGTAACATGTAAAATCTTGAGTTAATTTGTTTTTAGTCTCTAACATTTGACAAAGATAAATTATGTTTATACAAAATATTAAAAATATTAATTTAACTGTAAACGTTTTATAAGTTGTTTCAAATTTAATACAATAGTTGTAACAGTTGTTTCAACATGAAACTAAAATAATAAAATTTTTGGATTTAAACCAAAACAAATTATGGAAGTTATGAACTAAAATGTGTTTTTAGAAAAATAATTAATTTTATAAAACACAGGAATCAAAATTTAAAGTAACTTGAAAATCTTTACAAAGGCGAATGATTTAACAGGATGTGCAATTCCATCCAAATAATAAATGCATTTCTAACTTATTCGATTTATATATATTGGATGTGGATACGAACCTAATTTAATAATTATGTCATCAAAACATAATTTTGCCCGTATTTTAATCACATATTAATCGAAGCTTAGGTGTCATGTTACATATAATTATTCAACATGTTAAAATATCAATCATTGCCGAATTGTATTGGATGGGAATAGTTAGTATTTGTTACATCTACAAGGTAAAAAAAGTACATTATATATATAGACTAAGGAAAACTTGGGCAGTCAAACTCTCTCATCACTTTAACATACCTTTGGAGTTATAACAAGAGGGGTCATATGTTCAAACTCGAATGAAATTTGATAAACAGTTGTGAGGCCCCTAAGCCCTTTGGTGAAGTGAGCGAGATGGATCAGGATGAATATGTAGTTGACCCATAGCAACCTATTTACTAGGTTGTCAACTTGGTATGATTATTTAAACAGGTTGGTACGTAGAAAGCTATACATATTTGACTTTTCACAATAGACATTAGTGACAAGAATTAGGGGAATGAAGCTTAATATGTTAGATCACAAAGTCAACATATATTTAGCATAAAATTCTTAGGCCATGCTTAGAGCACCTCCGACGAAAAGGTGAGCGGGTGAGATGTTAGGAATTTCGGATAACATGATAATAAACTTTCATGACAGTAGATGATGTGATGTCTGGATTTTAGACTTGGTGTATACGTTGTTAAAATAAAAAAGGGTGCTAAAATATCTTGATATAAGACAAAAATCAAGAATATTCCCATAAAATTCTATCCCTGGTGGAAGAGCCTATTGTACACTTTTTAAATTCATAACATCCCTAGATAGAGGGATAGAGATTAAACCAGGATAAAAAGAAAACCTTCCTATCATGATCATACTTATGATTACATCTTTTTCTTCTTATCTTAGACAATCAAATAAAGGTGACCAAAATAAAAGATTTTAAACATTGCCTTCGTGTCATCATCTTGATAACATGCAATAAGGACAAAACTTCTATAGGACCCAAGTTATATGATTTTTGTACCGAAACATCAAAGATCAAAATAGAACACATAGGGTTTTTGGTAACTTCAACCACGACTCTTTCTTTATATTAAAACCAAAATTAACCCACATAATACAGTGAGAACCCAACAATTATTTATCCTATAATTGAGTTGAAGAATAAGTAAGTTAACTAACTGAAACTCTATGATTAGATAAACATAATACCAAATAAAATAACATTAACACTTAGCTCCATATTAAACGCTTAATATTAACTATTTGATGATCACATTACTTCCATGCATATCAACTAACCCAAAATCTTTAACCAACATTATCCAAATCAATTTACATTTAAACTCAATTAGGATTAAAGCTACCCATCTCCCCCATAATTCTTATCTGGCCTTGCTTTGCAAAGCTAACATCGGCTTATCCTCGTGAGCTAAATTTTGCATATCTTCCTTTGTAACAACTTAGGACACTCGGTGGTATAATGACCATATTCATGACAAAAATAACACCTAAGGGTTCTTTTATCCTAGTAGGCACCCCGTTCTCTTCAATCTTCATTGGTTGAAACTAGCCTCTTCGATCTCTACAAGAACCATGTCCTCTTCAGCGACGGTGTTCATAACTATCAAAACCCCATCCTCGTTCATACTAATCGTGATAAAAATAATCATTACCTGATCTCTCCTTCCCATTTGGCGTTTAATAACAAGAGTTTTCCTTGATCTTCATTTGTATGTCTTGTCTTCTAATTTGGTTTTCATATTTTGTTTTCAGTGATCAACTACCTTTTCCGAATGCATTATTTCAAGTTCTGAAATTGATGATACTACTTGTAACAATTCATCCAAAAGAATTTTAGAAGTTTTGTACCACCACTTCATCTTCCAGTTTTGAACCTTGCTTCTAGGGTTTAAAAAACAACCCTTTTAAACTATCTCAACCCTCTAATATCCACATGCAGGTATTCCCACATATCATTTGCATTGTTGTACTTTTGACCTTATATAGGACGTCTTATGGTAACGTTTGAATAGCATATGCCCTAGCCATCAAACTCTTCTTATTTGCGACTGCTTGTCTTGTTATTGGACCCATTACTTCTCATATGTAATATGCATGTATGCTCAATTCCATCATAAGTGATATATGATATTTGTAGACAACCAAATAATGAAAGGCAAAATGGTTTTGTGGTTAAATACAGGCATAATTCTTTCACTACGTTAAAATAAAAATTAACCCATATAATAAAACGAAAAACCTAACATCTATTTATATCCACTAGATTTCACTTTAACAATAAATAAAATAAGTAACTTAAGTAATTCTTAATCTCTATAAGGATCCATGGTTAACGTATCCATGACTCTTTCTGTAGCATCCGGCCTT
Source organism: Flaveria trinervia (assembly GCA_025506515.1). Classification (NCBI taxonomy): domain Eukaryota; kingdom Viridiplantae; phylum Streptophyta; class Magnoliopsida; order Asterales; family Asteraceae; genus Flaveria; species Flaveria trinervia. Next base: position 52,738,846 of record CM046458.1, read on the forward strand.
TCACACTATCAATATTGTCTGATTCGTTCACAAAAAATTCACAGATTTGCTTTTGCTTACACGGGTGAAAACTTCCCAGGAAAGTCACCCATCCTAAATTGATGTCATCTAAGTATGTTTAACTGTGGAGTTCTCCTATCATCTACAGCCAGTACGTCTAAAACATGTTAGTGACATTAAAAACCAGACATTTCTTATGAACTAGAAATATCTCCGGCCAATGTAAGGATTTGCCTAGAGTGTTACAAACACCCCTCCTTTTGGACTCATGGTCCTTGAGTAGGTTTTCCATACCATTCCATCTATAGATATGGGATTTGCTTAAGTTGTCCCTCTAAACACCCTCGGGAACTCACCATTCCTAATGAGGTTTGCCCCACCATCCCGAATGACACATGAGTGACTTGATATCATTCTTTAACATCCGGCCTTTCACACCACCAAAACATGTTTCATGTATATAGATATGTATATGCATATATATATATATAATGTACAATTGTAAAATAACCCCTTATTAAATCATGTTACATGTTTAATTAAATCATGATTTACTCTATCATTCTCGGTATAAACTTAAATCTGTTGCATGTTAAAGTGTACAGCTTTTGTCCACAGATACGAGAATTTTGGCGTAAATTTTCAAAATTCGGAAGTGAATTTGGATGATAATGCCCCTCCAGGTGAATTGTGCAGCAATGATTCTGCATCTCAGCCAACAACAACCTTCAACCAAGTGGTTGAGAATCTACTATCTGATATTGTAGACGCCACTCCGAAAACATCTAACTACTATGTAGCATCCACAAGACAAGTCTCAACTGACAATGCAACAGTGTATGCGATCGCGCAGTGTGTTAAAAATGTAAGCCAATCCATTTGCAAAGGCTGCTTGAATACTGCTTATAACAATTTACAAAAATGCCTTCCTGGTAAGGATGGAAGGGCCATTGACTTCTTTTGCTTTATGAGATATTCTGAGACTCCATTTTTCCAAAGCAACCAAACAACAAACATTATACGTTTTCTAAGTGAAGGTGAGGCCTCTTACATGTTTAACATTTTGCTTAATGTTTGGTGGGAGTATTGAATTATTGAACTATTGTATTAACATAAATGTGCAACTTTCCATGAAAGGAAGTTCAAGTAATTCTGCAGTGATAGCTGGAGTAAGTAGTGCTGCAGGTCTTATTTTGCTCATTCTTGCATTGTGGTTATGGTATCGGAAAATGAAGAAAGCTAAGACTGTTGAAGAAGGTAAGTGTATATATGAACACCATGGATGTAACATTATGCTGAATACAGTATCTTACAATATATTATCATATGATATCTTCAAACATTGTATAACTATGTTCCATGATAGCATATGTTTCTTAGATTAAAACTAATGAATACTAATTGTTTGTACCATATATGCACTGTGTGATACTTTTAGGGGAATCTGCACTGCAATCAGATAAAAGTTACAGTTACCAACAATTGCGATTAGCAACCCATGATTTTGGAGACCAGTATAGGGTTGGGAAAGGAGTTTTGGTGAAGTATTCAAGGTAATAATTTAATCTTTTAATTGTATTTTCAAAATACCTCCTTTGTTTAAACAATAGTATTTCATTTTAACAACTAAGCTTTAATATTGATCATAGCATTAAACATAACGAAAAGAGGTTTGCCAATGGAATGATGTTATGTTATTTATCTTAGTAAATGACAGTACAACATTATTATCTTAAAGGTCTATCATATATGAAACTCTTATTGAATTGAAGGGATAATTGTTTGCTTTAGGATATTAGATTTTACAATAATAATTTACCCCTTCAACAGGCAATTATAGATGATAACAATATAGTGGCAGTGAAGAGACTTCATGTTGCTTATGCCAGAGCGAAATCAGAATTCGAAAATGAAGTGATGCTTATAAGTAATGTTCAACATAGGAATCTTGTGCGACAACTAGGTTGGTGCATTGAAGGGTCTGAGCTTCTTCTTGTCCTAGAATACATCCCACAAGGCAGCCTTGACAACTTCTTATGGGGTAAGTTAATTTTATTCAAGTGCTGTTAATAACTATAAATGATAACCTTCTCTAATATATACCTAATAAGTTGATCACGAACAGGTGAAAAAAGAGGAACTTTGAACTGGGAGAAAAGGTTTGATATTATTTTTGGGGTTGCAAGAGGTCTTGCCCATCTTCATAATGAATTCCTTGTCAAAATAATTCACAGAGATATAAAATTGAATAACATTCTCATAGACAACGATTTTCAACAAAAATCTGTGACTTTGGGTTGGCTAGATTATTACCAGAAGATCAGACCCATGTTAGCACAAGGCTAGCTGGCACACTGTAAGTTCATGCATACATTATATTTGAAATACATTTTTATCTTATTCAGATACCTTACTCTTTCGCATGATCATATATTCTATGATGAGATTTATATAGAGGATACATGGCACCAGAATATGCAACCAAGGGACATTATCAGAGAAGGTTGACATATATAGCTTTGGTATCGTGATCCTTGAAATCATCAGTGGTCGAAGATGTACTGATGAACACTTTAGTGGACCTGACACATCTCACCTTCTTGAACATGTAATATACATACACATACAACTTCAACTTTTTCTTCTAAATGAGTGTGCCGAGATGTTAATAACTTATATATGCAATTTGAACGATTACAAACTAAATTGCAAATGTATATATGATGCATATTATTTTTCTAAACAGTCATGGCAATTGTACGAGAGAGGCATGCACAAAGAGTTGATTGATGTGCTATAGGTATAGAAGAAAACCAAAAAGCAAATGCGATGAAGACCATAGAGATTGCTCTAATGTGCACTCAGTCACCGGAGTCTTTGCGACCAACCATGCCTGAAGTTGTTTTGATGTTGTCTAGTGGGCTATCTCTAGGGCCAAAAAAACTAATCAAGCCAAGTTTCATTGATTCTCGTAGAGTGATTCATATTGGTGCAATCGGGTCACAAAATAAGTAATCTATACAATTTGTATTGACCTAGTGGAAAAATGTTTTTCTCAAGTCATAATTTAATTAAAGGAATAAAATTATTATTCTCTCTTTGCATCCTATAACTAAGGTGATCTATAATCTCAATTCTTTTGTATCTGCTATTGATACAAAAAAGACAAAGCAATCATTCTTGATCAACATTACAAATTGAACATCCGTGAACTTGATGTCAACAACTCCTTTGCATCCGTTAAATCTTGTGGTAATTGCTCATGAAGAAATGTTTGGCTTTTATTGGATCTAATATATTCATGCGACCCTCAATGTATTTAAGGGTTAGGAGACTCCTACTTGGACCGGCTTAACAAGGTAAACTAGTGAAAATGACCCTACTTAAAAAGAACATAATGTAGGTTATGTTTAACCTTATGCAAGGCCCATAAGTAATGGACACAAAGACTTGATGAGTGGATTATGTGGCAAACAGAGGGGCTTTGTCCAACCATTCATCTGCTAATCCTATCACTCAGATCCCAATTTCGATACGAACGGGTTTTCCAAATTTTTGTAATTTTGAAAATATTGCTTCCTTTTATAAAAAAATTGTGTGAATACTTGATTGGAGTAATGCATATACCCTTTTAGGAAGTCATTTTCGTATTTAGGTGTGTTTTCTTTTTGCTCCAATAAGATAGATTAAGACACTGCATATATCAGGAAGCTTCGTCCTTAAGAAAAACTCACACCATACTAGTTGCAAACAAGCATTTATGACATGATACGAACCTTCAGTCGCAATATGACCACAAACATCCAGTCGCACAATTATTGCACACTTTTCGATTGCTAAAAGCGTACTGAATTATGTTGGAATATTTGTAATCAAGAATTAGTCAAGTAAAGTTAGATTAGAAAGGTTAAATTAGAAAAGTCAAACTTGTGATTAGTCAGAATTAAAGGGTTAACTATGTTAGTTTAGTTGGTTGTTAACCGGAAAATTATGGGTATAATACCCCTGTCATCGACATTTGTAGTATCGAATTTTCAATGTGTTTGTGTGTGTATTTGTGGTGTTTGACCCTGTGTTCCATCGAGTCCCTGCACATGAATGTGCATACTCATAATAATGTTCATTCACCGATCGATCCTAATCTATGATCCGAAAGGGCCTCAACAAATTACCACGTTTGCATTTTCAGACACAAAACAAGATTACACAAGAAGATATTTGCCACAGTGTTTTCAGTCACAAATTTTTCTCAAAAGGCGTATTGCAGCCGATTTTCTACTAGAATCGCGGTTGCAACTGGTGAGTATGTAGATTAAAACATGTTCCTTACTGAATTGCCGACATATGAAAAGGAATATTGCTGGTGTTTCAATTTAATGTAGTATGTTTGCATTAACTTCAACTTCAAGTTCTTTTCTTTTCGTTTTTCAGCCTATGGATTTTTCAATTGACTACAGATTGATGTTTTGATAGCAATATTTTTAAAATATGTCTTTAAAAGTTAAAAAATCATCTACCGACGCTCTAAAAGTTATTTTGTGTAATGGTTTAGTTGATTTATTTTCTGAACCTGTTTGAAAATTTAAAGTGCTCACTAACCTGGTTCAAAGGCACTTTTACATGATCACCTCAGTCCTCAAAGGATCTTTCTGTACCCATTAACCCACATAAATGGCTTACAATATATCTTTTGGCATATTGCACACATAAATAGATGTTTCTTAACTGATAATTATGATCCATATATCACTCCGCAACAACTGTGTGTCCCGTTTCTAGTTTTCCTCTTTAATAAGGTAAGTTGAAGTTGACTTATATCACGGTCAAAGTCTTGATAAAAAGTAAACCTTACCACTAATTGCACGCATAACTAAATATATTGTATCCATGATGAACATATTTGTTGGTATTATACTTATTCAAAAATGAACTATAATCATGTTTGGTGAATTCATTTGGGGACTAAAAGACAACATAAAACGATAAAATTACTTAACATACGTAAAAAAATACTAAAAATGTTGTTTTTCACTAAGTGTGAAATATTTTTAATTTTACTAAAAATAATTATATTAAATTGCAATCAACATCATTATTTTCATACTATGCGTAAAGGAAACAACATCAATTTATCAATTTATTAACTGTAGTATATTTCCTTTCATATAATTTATTATGTTTCCTACTTTGGCTATTAAGCTTTAGCTTTCTCCTTGTATTTATGCTTTGCTTCCGATCAATGAAATCATGAAGTTCTCTACCATTTTCTTTATGGTATCAGAGCGGGTTCTTGAGAACCGTCACTCGAGATGGCCGGAGAAAAACCTACCGTCGGTGGCAATAGTGAAGCCATTGACGTTAACTCGTCCTATTACATATCCCCCTCTGATTTACCCAAACAAATACATGTAAACGACATCCTGATAGATGGAAACTACAACAATTGGGCAAAGGAGATGGCCAAAGTTCTATTTGCAAAAAATAAGATGGATTCGTGGATGGAACCATCTCGAAACCAGAGAAGACGAAGGAAAACTATATGCAGTGGATGCCTTGCGATGCGATGATCATCGGGTGGCACACCACGCCAATGGATAAAGATATAAGGGGGATCCGTCTCAGCTTACTACACCAAACTCTGTATTATATGGGATGAAATATAATCGGTAGTTCACGTACCATAATGTACATGTGAAAAATGTTCTTGTAATTGGAAAAAGGCTTAGTGAATAGAAAGAAAATGAGCGATTGTATGAGTTCTTAATGGGGCTCGAAGGAGAATTCTCCATAATAAGGATTCGCGTTCTTTCAATAAAGCCAATACCTTCTCTTGGAGAAGCCTATCAGCTTGCTTCAGAAAAGGAACAATAGAAACATATTACAATGATGAGAAAGAATCAAGTGAAACCGCCTGCGTTCAAGGCTCAAGGGGTGACAAGAAGATTCTTCTAGTTTCTGGTGAAACAACAGAGGAGGTGCAAAAGAATTCAAGCAGACCATGGATGAAGTTAGCCATTGCACTCATTGTGCAAAAAACGGTCATAAACGAGAAGGCTGCTTCAAGTTGACAGGCTACCCTGAATGGTGGCCTGTCAAGGCAAAGATTGATAAAGCAAGACCAAAGGTAGCATGCGTCAAAACTAAACTTGCTTAGCAGGTCTAAGTGAAGCCCAATATCAAGCACTCTTGAAGCACTTTACAAACAATAGACAAAACATTGATGGTGAACCCCTTCGCAAAGAGAATATGGCGGTAAGAGTAATTATAGCGATGATTAGATATGGGATTCAGGATCGATATAACACATTGCTTATAAAATGATTCTCTTGAAAATGGCACCCAAACCGTAAAAGAGACACTCGCTATGATACTGAATAGTGACAACATACTAGTAGAAGAAAAAGCAAATTGCACCTTAATTGGTGGAATTAAAATCAATGATGTTTTATGTGTTCCTAACTATAATTCCAATTTACTTTCAATTAGTAGATTATCAAAAGAATTGCAATATGCAATAAGTTTTTTCTTGGTTTTTTGTGTAATGCAGGCCTTACACTCAAAATAGTTTATTAGCATGAGTAAATGCGTTCATGGTTTATATCATATGGGTATGGTGGCTCAAGAAGGAAGGTGTCAAGACCGTGTACGTACGGAATACTAACAGATTATGTGTTTATACCGAATCAAATAGTACAGAATCCTATTTAATTGGCGATCCATCGGTGAGAACAATTACCCGATCGATATAAGATTGAAACTAAACATTATGAACGAATAGAGATCGATCAGGAATGATCTATGAAGTTGGACATGATTCCTTGGACGTTCTAGACAGGTAGGGTTCGTGTATTATGAAGTATTCTCTTAATTGTTATGTTTTTCCACGAATTAAGTGGTATTTATAGGTTATGGGTTTCCAATCGTACGACTGAACCATTAGCATGGTTCAGTCGTACGACTGAATCATCTGATTGATCCATACGCAGGACTAAAGGTTCAGTCATGTGACTGGGTCAATCTTATATCTCAATCGTGCGACTGATCCAGTCTCCTAGTTCGGTCGTGCGACTGGTCCATAAGCATGATGTATTCATGCGTATGGTCCATTAGCATGATCCATTCACATGAAAACTCATACTTACTGGAGTTGAGTAAGAGTGATATTCTTACTGTGAATCGAATATGGTAACCAAGTCAATGATTGAGTGGCGGAAACAAATAATCAAAGAACATTCAATGCAAGAAAAATACTCATAAATGCTTTTGTATTGATATATGAAAGTTGATAATATACAGAGATAATTACAACAAAATTCTCTATCTATCAGTCGTCACCTCATGTATGAGGTATCTATTCTATTTATAGGCACAAGATGCCTTTTACAAAATGACTAAACTACCCCTGACCTATTACATCAGAAAGTCTAAGTCTTCATTCGCATCTTTGCTTGTTCATCCGCATTGACAAATGCGGATGAGTTAACTTGATCAGCATTTCTTCACTTGATCAACCACATTAGTATGTTGGTCATCCGCATTGGTTAATGCGGATGAACAAATATTTGTGCACATTTGTTCGGTCATCCGCATTTGTCAATTCGGATGAGCAAAGTCTTGTCCACATTTACTTTGTCTTCCGTATTTGTCAATGCGGAAGAGTAAGTACTTGTCCGCATCCATTCTTGGTCTTCCGCATTTGTCAATGCAAAGAACAAATACTTGTCCGTATTTGTTTTATGCCTTCCGCATTTGACAAATGCGGGAGACAATACTTTATTCTCTTAGCATATTCTTCATCTGCATTTCTTCTTGGACTTAAGGATTTCAGCAAAACAATCATCAAATCACCCATTGAGTTGGCATGTATGATCCTTCAAGGGCCAACAATACTCCCCTAGGATTATACAGCCAAGTTTTCCTCAATGTTTGGGTGGTGATTGATGTTGTGAGATTCTGTTGGGTCTTCTAGGGGTAAGATGAATGCAGCTTTGGTAGGATCCAGTAAACTTGATCATATTCACGAAATCTATTGCTTCTGACATCCTCTCTCTGGTTAACACATGAATCTTCATCTTGCTCATGTTGTAGATGGCTTCCATTGGTAGCTTCTTTAGAGAAATAGGTTCCCATATAGAAATTGTAGAAAGTCCATCTCTATGTATCAGTAAGCTCCGCCCCCACATCAACCTCATGTTTTACAATGTTGCCAAGCTGCAATGGTGTCTTCTTCTTCTTTCTTTTATCTCTTTTGACTCTTATCTGATCATATGCCAGCTTTAGCAGCTTGATGCACTTTAGAAAGAAGTGCATATCCAACTCTCCCAGTTTATTATTCAATTCCCTGAAATGTCTGGTGTATATGTAATGGATATATGATTCATCAAGCAATCTAACCTCATATCCATTGAATAATATGATTTCAGCTCCCTCCTTTCCTCCCCCACTTCTTTCAATTACCATCTCATAAGTTTTCTCATCATAGTACACATTTGAGATGGGTGTGGAGGAATGAGTACCAGACACCATTTTCCTTTTTAATGATTCTGTAGGCTTCACCTTCAGCTCAGGGAATACAATTTCTTTTAGTTGCATCTTTTTCTTCTTCTCAAGGGGATTGACAAATGTTTTATCTTTTCTCATGCATATTGTCTTTAATGAATTGAAGTTGTTTTTCTTTTTGAACATCTTAAGTATGTTCTCAAATTCATATCCCATGAACATAGTTGTATGATGATCAGTTCAAGTTGAGCTAGTTCCTTCAAATCATGAATCTCCAGGGCATTTACAAGAGTTGAGTACTCTGTAAACAATTGTACTAGCCCTGAGATCCTTTTCACCATGAACATATTCCATGTACTGTCGTACTTCCAGCTATTATCTTTTGATCAACTTTACCCTTGGGAGTAGACACCCCTCTGATCATTTCTGCAGTGGTCAATCCTTCTTACAGTTTCAACTGAGATGGTTCTGCAAACCATTCAGGGTACTTGCGTAGTACAGGAGCAAGAAGTTCTTGGTCTTTCTGGTTCAGCATCATGTCTTCAGCTGATACTCTACTTCTTGGCTTAGTGCTTGCTAATTCTTCTTCCAGCTTCTTAAGTTTGTCTTTCTTCTCATTAATCAATTGAAGAGTTGCAGCCCTTAATGAGTTGGTCTTCATGTTTCCAATCCTTCTTCTTGTGAACCCCTGATTTGAGAGATAGTCCTTCATTTCCTTATCGACTATTATAAGGATCAGGAAATAATGGTTCATGAGTTGGGGATGATTTCTTCATTGAAGACAGCTTGTGTAGTGGAGCCCTTCTTGGCAATGGTCTTTCATACCCGGTTGATTTCTTCATAGAGGATTCTTTATGCATTGGAGCATCCTTGGTGATTGCGTTCTCATATTCCTGTTTCAAGGTTTGGATCAAGCAGCCTTTTCATTTTATCTTCTTCTTCTTTCATTCCTTCATATGTCATTCCAAATACTTCATCTGGATCATATCCTTGATTGGTCAGAAACATAGCTTTAATCATCAAGTCATCAGTTTGGGCTTTGGATACCATTTCTTCTACTGCCTGTTCTGTTTTCAAAGGACTGTCCATATGAACATCCTTTTCAGCATCATATCCATCAGCAATCTCACCTTCTTCTAAATCAACTGCACCAGCTAATTTCTTCAATTGAGCTTCAGCCTGTTCATGCTCTTCCAGAAATTCAGCAATTGCTGCTAGGCTTCTAGGGTCATCTTTTTGTTTCTTAACTGTTTCTTCTTCAACTATTGGTCTCTTACCCTTAGCCTTTTCAGCTAAATATTTCCTTTTTCGTGAGTAAGTTTGAAGTTGAGGGCTAGAAGTTTTAGCTTGTTCTGCTGCTTCAGGTACCTTTTCAGGTGTGATTGGCTCTTGATCATTCAGTTTACTTTTCTCCTCCTCTTTCTTTTATAGTTTCTTTTTCTTCTTTCTTTTCTTTTTCATACATTTATTTTATTTTTTCTTTCCGTTCTTCAGATAAAGAGATAGCAGGGACAATTTGCATAGTCAACTCCTTCTCCAAAGGCACTGGTGACTTAGGGATGAATACAATAGGCTCTAAATCAGCCCTTTGATTGTTTACAAATTTCTAAAAGTCATCATCTATGCTGAATTTTTCAAATGAAAAACTGTCTAATGCGCTGAAGAGTCTTCAATTCAGCTTTCATAGTGAGAGTCATCTGTGTTTTCAGAGTATACCACCATTTCTAGACTTTGATCTTTAAACTTTGTTTGACTTGCATCTCCTTCTTTTTCTTCATTATCAGAAACATACTTTTTATCATCCATGTCTTCCTTTTCTTTTTCGTCATCTTTCTTTTCATCATCCACTTTACTTCTTTGACTTCAATTATCAGTTCTAGTTCAGAGATTCTTCTGTTTTGTCTTTGAAGCTCTTTTTCAAGACTAGAATGATTTTTGCTTCTTCCTCAATGATATTCTCTTGTTCCTCCATTGCTATAGTCTGAATAGCAAGAGTGTCCACATGACCACTGACATCTTCTCTGGAATGGTTTAGTGCAGCTTTTAAGTACTCAATCTCCTTGCTTTTTTCTTTTCTTTTAGCTTCATATTTCTCTTTTAGTTCTTTCAATTCATTTTCTTTCTCATCCAGCTCTAAAATTCTATCATTGATGATTCTAGCTCTCCTATTTAAAGTTCTTTCTATCTTTTCCACTTTCAGTAAGAGCTCAGATATTAGTTCATCCTTTTCATCAGGCCTGTTGATGTTAGATTCAACATAGCTCTCTGAGGAGCAGCCTCAGAAGGTGCTTTCATTGCATGGATTAATCATGATGATCCTCCTCATCAGAAGATGATTGGATGATTTAGATGCACTAGTTGATCCTTTAATTTCAGCAGGGTGATCATGGGATGATGGTAAAGGTTGGTAAGGTGACATAGGTGATTGATGTGGTGGTGATATTGGAGATTGATGATGAGGTGATATAGTGTAGGTTGAGGGGTTGTTTGTGGTGATGTTTGTGGAGTTGGTTATGGTGGAGGTTGTAGAGATAGTTGTGGTGAAGGTTGTGGAGATGGTTTGGGAGTTGGTTGTGGTGAAGGTTGTAGAGATGGTTGTGGTGATTGTTGTGGTTGTGGTTGTGGGAAGGTTGAGGTATTGGTTATGGTGGTGGTTGAACTTGACCTGCTTGATTTAATTGCTGAATCATCCAAGGAAGAAGGGGTGAGTGGGCACCACTGTAAAAATTCCTTGGGTCCTTCTTCTTGATGTATTTATAGGATCTTGCATCATAGTGAGGGATGTCCAACACAGGTCCTCCACTAATAATTTCATGGAATGATTCATTGATTAGACATTGAATGAATCTGGGATACATCAGAAACTTGTCTCTTATTCCTTCTTGAATGTTATAAATTAGGCCATTGAACACATATGCAGACATATTAAATGGCCTGTTGGTGCAGAGAGCACATATTGCAGAAGATGTGAGGATAGGAATGTCATTCCATCCTGTTTTTCTTTTTGACAGACAGTGTTGGAACATATGAATTAGGAACCTCCAAGGCAGATCCACTAATACTTTAACTATCTGTTTTGCTTCATAACCTCCTTCATAACCAATTTCAGCGAAAAATGTGGTTATTTCTTCATCATCTAGTTCCTGAGGATCATTAGCATTATCACCAAATTGTAGACATCTTCTAACAGACTCTTCTGTGATCCTCAGAGTGAGCTCATTGTTGATTCTCCAGTTAATGTTCTCACACCATTAGCTTCAACTACCTCAGCTGAGTCCTAGAAGGACCTGATGAGTTCTCATAGATTGTGGGTCTCACAGTCATGGCATATGCTACCCTTGTGGTAGATAAGATCTTATCATATCTCTAAGTCCTTCGGATTCAGGCACATCAGGGTTTAAATAACCACTGACGTTATGGAGCTTGCTTCATGTAAGATTTGCCATGTAATCTGCACAAGAGACATGTGTGTTAGTTATCAGTTTGACTTTAAATTGACAAGGAAGACTGCTTGTCATTTCTGTTGCATTGTTGTCATGGCAAATGGTGAGTTTGTCATTTAACAATCACAGTTTCTATGTTTGAACCTTTAATGAGCTATTGTTTCATTGATTTATTTCAAATGTTTCAATTTTAACATGCTCTGTTCTTACAACGAACATGAATATCAAGATTTTCATGATGATAAGAATTTATGTTGGTTTTCATGCTCATTGAAGTCGAAAAGGTGTATTATATACATCAATGAAACATGTTTTTTTGTTCTTTCTTATCAGTTGGTTCATTGACTGATTTAGGTTTAACATTCTGAAACTTAGGTCTTGATTAAAATTTTTATGAAAGTTTTACCTTATTTCCGATACGAATGTTGTTTCAGAATCAATAACAAAAGTCGATTGAGTAGATTCACACGAAAATCTTTGAATGTTTATGATGATGATGATTGAAGATAGTGTTTGTACGTTTGCGCTCGTCTCACTATAAAGTCTCTCAATTTGAAAAGTATTAAATGGCTCGTTTGAATTCCTTTAAATAGTTAAATAATACATTTTGAAAGATTTTAAAAGTTCAAACGTGATACAATCACCACTGTACCAATGTTGAAGGTTAATTTGTTTGACTTTTGGTCATCCGCATTTGTTAACTGTAGCAAATGTGGAGACAAACTTTTGACATTGACTGTCCGCATTTGGCTACTATTGTAAATGCGTAAGTTTTGTTTCTTATTTTTTATTCTTTCCGCATTAGTGTACTGTTGCTATACGGAAGTTAGAACTTGAAATCTTTGATTGTCCGAATTTGTGTTGTAGTAAATGCGGAAGAATGACTTGTGATTGTGTTCATCAGCACTCACTGTAACAAATGCGGTAGAGTACTTGTTTTATCCTATCCGATTTGTACACCGCAGCAAATGCAATAGAACAAAGTCAATCCACATTTGTGCAACTATACCAATGCGGTTGACAACACTTGGTCAACATTGCACTGTAGCAAATGCGAGAGAGACCTGTTCATCCGCATTTGTTAACTGTAGCAAATCTGGTAGAGTAAATTCCATATTTACTTTACACACTAATGCGGTAGAGTAAAATCATTGTCCGCATTAGTTGCACTTGATAATATATTGTTACCCGCATTAGTTACATGCATGGTTACCTTCACCCATATTAACCAATGCACTTACCTGCATTAGCTTTTGAACTTAATCAAAAGTTAATGTGATTGAATTGATTATTCATCTTATGAAGAGGTGTCCTTGATTGATTTTTCTTATGAAGTTGACTGTTGAAGTTGTCAATTTTTGCTTGGATTGACTTGTATGTCACAATTGATATAAGTTTTCCAATTTTGACAGATCTTGGACATATCATGCTTCTAAGAATCTACATAGGCTGAGATATAATGGTATGACTTATTGCAACAACACCAACTAAGTTTCTTTTTGTTTTTTTTCAAAATTAAATTAATAAACAAAAATTTGGACTTACTAAAAAATTTTAATTACTCCCCCTAAAGTTTATGTCCACATTTGGATAGAAACTTTAAAGATTTAAAACTTTTTGAATATTATTTTGATTATTATTAATAATGAAGAGAAAAATCTCTTTGTTGGGATCATATCAGTCTTACGTTACACTTGTGCATCCTTATGATTAAATGGACATGATCGTGAACTTGAAGATTGAAGGTATGTTTGTCCTCTTAAACCCATACCTGGTTGATATTTTGATTCAAGTGACTTTTATCATGTTTTGGTTGATTAATTATTCAATGTGTACCTCACACATATAAGCATGAAATGATCAACCATCCTTATACAATGCATGGTAGAATTTTTTCCCAACTTTTCTTACCAGGTTACTTAAGTTATGAAATCTCATTTTCACTAATCCTTATTGGGATTCTTTTAATTTGATCCTTTTCCATGTTGATCCACATTGGGATTCTTTTCACTTCACTTTGGAAGGTGATCCATGATAGGATTCTTTGTTCATTCACTTGGAATGTATTACTTTGTTGATTCATCCAATTTCGGATGTGTTCCACATTAGGAATCTTTTGGATCATAACATTTGCACTATGTGCAAGTTTCATCAGGTCTTTGCTCAGCAAAACAAAGATGAAACATGATGTGGTGAAAGAGATTCATAAAGTATCATTAACTGGTGTATTTAGGCTACTACACACGCATGCATTCAGATAAGCCAATACATACCTGTACTTTGTGATTAGTGTTTCACAATTGAATATGTCTTTAATTCATCACTGCATGTATCTTTTCATCCAAGTTGAGCCTACCAACATATCTGGTAAGTCATTCAGTCTTTTACATTTTGAAATTAAGCACATGAATGATATAACGACTGTAATTATATCATTTCCCATGAAATCTTTTCTTCATCAAACTTGATTTCTTTTGTGGTATTCTGATGTCTTAAATTGTTTTTTTTATGTTTTTCATGGTTTTTACTCAAGGTTAATCATGTCAATTGACTGAATCAGAAATTCAAACCTACTAGGTTCAAATGCCTTGGTAAACAAATCAGCTAATTGATTTTCAGTTTGGTACTTGAATCAATTTGATTAAACCTTTTTCAGCACAGTCTCTCAAAAAATGATATCTAATCTCAATATGTTTTTTTGAGTGCTGAACTGGATTATTAGTTATAAAGACAGCAGCTGTGTTGTCAATAAAATTGGTGTGTGCAAGAAGTTAAAACCATAATCAAGCATATGGTTTTGAATCTAGAGAACTTATGAGCAACATGCTAATACAGTATATACTCAGCTTCTGCTGTGGACACAGACACATTTGTCTGCTTCTTGCATTGCCAGGACACTAGTCTGGGACCAAGAAATTGACAACCGCCAGAAGTGGATTTTCGGTTGAAGTTGCATCCTCCATAATCACTGTCTGTGTAGGCATAAAGATTAAATTCTCCTTCTTTTGGATACTATAACCCAAGAGCTGCCTTGCCCTTCAGATATTTGAATATCCTCTTGACTACATTCACATGTGATTCTTTTGGATCAGCTTGATATCTGGCACACACACAAACACCAAACATAATGTCAGGACTACTGGCTGTTAGATACATAAGTGAACTTATCATTGATCGATAGTGAGTCTGATCCACTGATTTGCCTTCAGGGTCAGGTCCAATCTTCACTTTAGTATCCACAGGAGTTCTGATAGACTGACAGTCAGTAAAGTGAAATTTCTTCAACATGGTTTCTATGTATTTTGATTGGTTGATGAAGATTCTATCTGCTGTTTGTTGGACTTGCACCCCAAGAAAGAAGACGAGTTCCCCCATAGCACTCATTTGGAACTTTGAATGCATAACGTCTTCAGATTCTCTGCAGAGTTGCTTGTTTGTCGAGCCAAATATAATGTCATCCATGTAGATCTGGACTAACAACATGTCTTTTCCTCTCTTTCTTCTAAAGAGAGTTTGATCAATCTTTCCTTTTTCATACCCATGTTCAAGAAGAAAGGATGATAGAATCTTATACCACATTCTTGGTGCTTGATGAAGACCATACAGAGCTTTGTCAAGCTTGTAAACTCTATGAGGGAAATCTGGATCTTCAAAGCCAGGTATTTGACTCACATAGACTTCTTCAGCAATCTTTCCATACAGGTAGGCACACTTTACATCCATTTGATAATAGTAAATTTCATGGACGCAGAATATGCAAGAAAGATTCTGATTGCCTCTAGTCTGGCAACGGAGCAAACACGTCGTTGTAGTCGATTCCTTCTTCCTGAGTGTATCCTTGTGCCACTAGTCTGGCTTTATTTCTGATGACGATCCCTCTATCATCAGTCTTGTTCCTGTACAGCCATCTGGTACCGATAGGGTATTGTCCTTCGGAAAGATCTACCAACTTCCATACTTCTTGCTTCTTGAATTGGAGCAATTCTTCGTGCATTGCTTTAATCCAACTATTGTCTTGAAGTGCCTCTTTGATGTTTTTGGGTACTGTTTGACATAGAAAGCATGAGAACAAACAGATGTTTGCAATATCGGACTTGCTTCTTGTCACCCTCTCATTAAGATCACCAATAATGGTTTCAACTGTATGATTCTTGTGTATTCTTGTGGTTGGAATGGTGTCACCAGCAATAGTTACATCAAGGATTGGAGACATTCAGTTCATTATGGTCAGAGGCACATCATCTTGTATTGTTGTTGAATTATGAAGATTGTCAACTTCTATTTCACTAACTGCTACATCTTCAGTAGCACCGAGATTGCTTGCATCATTTGATGTACTTGTGTTTGTATTGGATGAGAAGCCTGTTTTTGATTTCTGAATTCATTTGACAAGTCATCTGAGTGAGATGGTTCTAGGCTGGGACCTTCTTTAGAAGAAACACTAAGGTTTTGTGACAGTTGTCTGATGGGATCAACTTGAAGAGGAACATCTTCATGCATATGTTCATCAAATGTAGGTGGAATTAATGGATAATTATCTCTTCTTTCTACAGTTGATGAAGTATCACCTGAATGTATATTTCCTGCATCAGACAAGTGAAATTGGTCAAATGATTTTGTAAATGTGTAAATATCAAACAACCAGTCAGGACCATTTGTAGATTTAGGAAACGAATGTTCCTTGAATTGAACATTTGTAGATTCATCAATAATGTTCAATCTAGGATTGAACACTCTATAAGCCTTTGAGACAGAAGAATAACCTACAAAGAATCCTTCATCAGACTTGGATGAAAATTTTCCCAAATGATCACGAGTGTTTAATATTGAGACTGGACAACCAAATGATTTGAGGAATCCAATAAATGGTTTCCTATGGAAGACGAGTTCATAAGGTGTCATGTTACTTTCTTTAACAATCAGAGTTCGATTTTGTACAAAGCACGATGTATTAACTGCTTCTGCCCAGAAGGTGATTGGCAGTTTAGCATCGGCTAGCATCGTTCTAGCTGCTTCAATCAGTGTTCTATTTCCTCTTTCAGCTACCCCATTTTGTTGAGGAGTTCTTACTGCACTGAATTGATAAGCAATGCCTTTGGTTGCACAAAAGGAACTCATATTTTCATTTTTGAACTCAATTCCATTATCACTTCTTATTATTTGACCTTAAGATCAAGTTGATTTTCAATTTTGGTGATAAATTCTTCAATGATTTGGGATGCTTGGTTTTTATGAAGTAGGAAGAACACCCATGTGAAATGAGAAAAGTCATCAATGATCACTAAACAATACTGTTTCTTTCCTATACTCATTACATGAGTTGGTCCAAATAGATCCATGTGAAGTAACTTTAATGGAGTGTTGTTAGTGTTCACTAGCTTGGTTTTGTGAGATGATTTGTGTGTTTTCCTTTGAGGCACGTTGAACACTGATCAATAAAATTGAATTCTTTTTTACGAAGACCAATGATGTGGTTTCCTTTGACTAACTTGTTCATATTTTTAAAGTTAGTGTGCCCCAAACGTCTATGCCAAAGCTGTGACTCATCAAATGATGCTTTAGACAAAAGACATGTTTCTTCCTTAGGTGATGCATAACACAGGTTTAAGACATATGTATATTCTTCCTCAGAGTCTTTAAGATAACCCATTCTTTAGGGATCTGAAATCCAGGTTTCAGAATGTAGCAGTGAGTGTATGTAAAGTGAGTGCAATATTTTTTGTCGTAGATCTGAGACACGCTTAGCAGATTAAAATTCAGTTGTTCCCAGTAATTCACTCTATCAAAGCTCAGCATCCCGTTTGTCATAGATTTTTCTCTTGTAATTCTACCACCTTCTGAATCTCCACCGAATGCCACAGTAGTTCCTTGTATGTACTTGAAGTCATGAAGGAGGGAACGATCTCCAGTCATTTGTCGGGAGCATCAACTGTCTAGGCTATTAGACCTGTGTGGATGAACCTACAAGCAAAAAGAACTAATTAGAATGAGGAACCCAAGCGATGATGGTCTTGGGTTTCCCGTTCCTATTCATGATAGTGACCTCCTGGTCTTTCCCTCTAAATTGTGATTTGGATGGAGGTGTTCTGGGAGATTTTTGATGATGAATTGATTGAGTATCTCATCAACATCTACTGAGGATTCAGATGAATAATGAAATCGTTGGTCTTTATTTATTTGTAAAAATCTAGCCTGAGTTTCATTATCAAATGTTGGTTTTTGCTTTGGAAGGTCAAGTTTGTGTTTCATTATGAGATGATTTCTTTGACCCTTCCTTAATTCCTTCAAGTTATTTCTCTTATTTGTTGATCTAGGTGTCCTAGATGAGTATTATGAAGATGAGGTCTGACAGAGTGCATCATAGTAGATGTTTTTGAGATGGGCTTGGGTTGGGGAATTCTTAACCCCTTCTGATTAAAGTAACAATCAGATGTATTGTGATTGTTCATGTCACAAATTGAACAATACTTGATGAAATAGCAATTTTTGGTGGAGTGATTATTCATATCACAGATAGAACAATATTGATTGAAGAAGCATTTATATGTCTTGTGATTGAACGTTTCACAAATATCACAATACATTTGTTTGTTTCTTGAATCAGATTTTTTCTTGTGTGACTCAACTGATATTTTCTTTTGATGAGTCACTTTCTTTTCTTTAGGTGATGAATCAGAATCAGCCCTTTTAGTAGTTTGCTTCACAACACTACTTTTGTTCAATTGTCTGGGCTGTTTCCATTTCTTCAACCTATTTCTCACTTCTTTCTCAAACTGGTCAACATGTTACTTGTTACAGATATCAAACCCAACTCGCTATATTAATCTTGAAGACTGAGGGTCTGATGATGTTTTATGTGTTGAACTTAGTGTTACAGTGTGTTTCTTTTGAAGTGAAACTGTTGGATCAAGAAGAAGGCTACTGCAACCAAAACTATATCACTTAAGTTATTTTGATGCTGCATGCAAAGGCTTCCGAAGCTTTTCATGGAACTTCCGAAGGTTGTAGAGTTCTTCCGAAGACAAAGGAAAAGTCCAGCTTCCGAAGACAGAACTCTACTTCCGAAGACAAATGCATACTTCCGAAATTCAAGACTTAGAAGAATAAAGTGAAGACCACTTCCGAATTATGATGAAGAAGTCTCCAAGTCTTGGAAGAAGCAGCCTCTTCCGAAGTATAAAGTGGCTTTAGAAGTACTTACTCTTCCGAAGCCATTTAACCTTCGGAAGAGACTGCTATAGCCAGTGGACACAAGTATGGTCTCTGACACTCCGCTGCAGACTTCTGATACACCATGGCTTCTTCCTAAAGAACCATGTTGTTGACCATACTTTATTCCACTGTTTACCTTTTCATGATAGTACGTTACCATCTTTAGTTGGTGACAAAAGGTAAGTCAGGGACATGTCCTGACTACCTAATCTCAGATAAGACTTTATCCGAGATACCTTAATCTTTAGTCTTGTAGTATAGACTTTAGCTATAGGATCCCAGCTGGTATCAAAGTATATCCTGCTGTAGATAGTATTATATATAGGTTCTCCTTGTAATTCATAGAGAGAACATAAAATCTGCTTGTAAGAGTCTTTGTAGTTTGAGTTGAGAATCAATATATAAAAGTATCTTGAAATTATCTTTCTGTGTTCTTAGTTACTTTTCATATTGTGATCAACTCTTCTTGATTCTTAACCGAGTGTGATTCTAGGTGAGTTTGAGAGAAAACATTTGTGTTTAAGTGACAAACACCGATCTTGCAATTGGTATCAGAGCTTCTCAAGCTCTTGATTGCGTGATCTAACCATCCAAATCAACCTGTTTTCACTCCTCCCTACCACTCACTTCCTCAAATGGCCCTCAACAAATCTGAAATAGAAATAGGGACGATGACCAAAGCGCCAATCATCACCCCTGAAAACTTTAGGTCTTGGAATAGAAGAATGGAAGGCTTCATTAGATACCAAGACAGCAAGATGTGAAACTCGATTGTCAATGGACCGTACAAACCAAAGGTGGCTTCACCTGGTGGAAACGGTGCCATGATAGAAAAAGCTGTCGAGGACTATTCTAATGAAGACAGAAAGAAGATGGACATCGACAACAATGCTATGACTATTCTCATGACTGCAATACCAAACTCTATTATGGTGGGGTTTGAGCATTGCAAGACTGCCAAAGAATTGTTTGATGCACTTGCTCAGATGTATTCTTGCTCCAACGACTCAAAGAAGGACTCACTGAAGCAACAGTTCGAGAACTTCACTCATATTGCTAGAGAGACCCTCAGCGAGCAGTACTTCAGGTACATGGATCTTATCTCTTCCCTTCAGTCTGTAAAGATCACTCCTGAACTTAGAGATCTCACCAGAAAGTTCATGAGTGCTCTTCCAAATGAGTGGACATTCTACTGTGTCTCTATCAAGAGAACAGAAAACTTGAACACTCTTTCCATGACTGAGCTCTATGGCATTCTTGATGGATACCGTCTAGAGATGGAGAGTAAGAAGGGACATCAAACAAGCAGATCCATGAGTCTTCCTGCTAGCAACGCTTTAATGGTTGCTGAAGGCTCATTAACCCCTCAACCTCAGCACTTCCTGACTTATCAGCAGCCATCCTGCTCATCTGGTCCCTACATCACTTATCCAGAGACTCCAAGGTCGGAACAGGCTCAACACAACTCCTTCGAGGAAAGTTGTGCCTTTGTCTCAGGAGGTGGACACTCAGGAGATTTTCAATACTGCTTTGATGATCTTGAGTGCTTCAGCCCAGATGACGTAGAGTACGTGGACATTGTCCAGCGAATGGCTCTTTTAACTTATAGAGCAAAGAAGTTCTTTAAGAGAACTGGAAGGCACTTCCCTCAGAACCCAACTACCAGCAAGTTCGGGTTTGACAAACCAGGCAAAGTGTTACAACTGTAACCAACTGGGTCATTTTGCAAGGGATGCAAGGCTCCCAAGACCAATCCGGGAACCCCACAGGCCTCCACACATCCCTCAACCTCAAAGCCCACTGAGAAGTCAACTGAGACAGCCGCAATGGCTCAAGAAGTTGACTGGAGCTTCATGGTACAGGATGTGACTCCTGCTCAAGCTCTCATGGCCGAAACAGATGATGCCCAGGTATATGAACATCTCTGCACTCCAGCCTGTATAGCTAAAGTTAAACTCTATCAGGATTACAATATGGAAATCAGATCTGACATTGAGTCTTTAAATATTCTAAAATCTGATTTTAAAAGAGCTGAATCTGACTATCAAAGAAAATTGATGAGTTGGAGAAAACTGTATCTCTTTTGAAACATGAACACACCAACTACAAGACTCAAATCAAGGATCTGATATCCAAATTGTCTGAGGCTCAAGCCCAGCTTGTCACTGCTGAGGCTCAGGCCAGGAAGCATGCTATCTCTGAGCAAAACTTCCAAGCTATTCTTGCATCATCCTCCCATTCCAAACTTTGTTATCAGAACAAAGAAGGGTTGGGAACCAATGAAATTGCTCCACCACACTCCTATGAGTCTATCAGACAGCCTAGATGTGGTACTGAAGAGCAAGAGGTTCCAACTGCTAACCCTTTCTTTCCAGAGTTAAAGGATGAGGCACCAATAGTGGCCACCACAGGGAAGGAACAGGTAGATACACCTATCGCCTCCTGTGATGATCAAATCCTAACCACCAAAGCCAGAAGAAGCAGAGCTAAAGCTGCTAGGAGAACTGCTAAGAAAGTGGCTGAATCCAAACTGAAAATTGACCCCAAACAGAAGGGTGTCTTTGTTTCAGCTGGTTTCCAAGTGTTGGGTACTTCTGATTCAGGAAAGGAATGTAATACCAGCATTCCTGTCCTACCAAGGATCAGAAGTTGAAGGAAAGGTTGCTGACAAAGAAGAAAACCAAGAAACAGCAACCCTCACTTCCCCAAAGACTAACATTGCATGCATCATGTGTGGCCTGCAAAATCATATGGCAAAAGATTGTTACTACAATCCTGCAAGCACACATTATGCAAATAATGTTAGGAAGAAGGAGTCAGGGAAGGTTTCACATTTGGACCTTTCCATACGGTTCAAGAGTTGAAGAAGGGAAAGCTAGTTTCCAAAGCCAAGTTGCTTTCGGAAGAAACTCTTTCTTCCGAAGGAAAATGGCTTCGGAAGCAAAAGCTACTAAGGTTCGAAGAACAAGAAAGCTCCCTTGAAACCATCCCAGAAGAAGACTGCTTCGGAAGAAAAGGTGGTGAGGACTTCTTCCGAAAAGAAAGAAGCTTCGGAAGAAGACCATGCTGCAAAAGCTTCTACAAGCTCATCCTCCAAGATCAGCCAAAGGTGGACTGGAAGATCAAGGAGATGCTGCAGCCCAAACCTCTTCCTCAAAGACCTCTGTTGAACCCCCATGCATATCATTTGGTTCACTCATGTCATTATCTTTGGAAGAACCCAAGACAAATAAAGCTTGGGTTTCCAAACAAAACTGAATTCTCATCTTATGTGCAGGAACATCCATTTGACAAGAACAACAATGTATGGATTGTAGATAGTGGATGCTCCAGGCACATGACAGGGACAGACATCTCCTTCAACAATTTCAACATTATGATGGAGGTCCTGTCCAGTTTGGAGGTGAGGCCGGAGGATATTTCTGGCAGAGGGAGTATATCCAATGGTATGTTAACCGTTGACAAAGTTAACTTTGTCAAACAGCTTGAACACAATCTGTTAAGTGTTTCTCAATTCTGTGATCAAAAGCACCAAATGCTTTTCACAGAACATGAGTGCATTATCCTCAAACCAGGGATGACAATTCCTCCGGAATTGTGCTTCTTAGATCTCCCAGGAAAGGGGATATGTACAAGCTTGATATGAACAATGCTTCCCCAATGGGTGAAGTATCATGCTTTCTTTCCAAAGCTGATAGTAATGAGTCAACACTGTGGCATAACGTATGTGTCATGTAAATTTTAAGACAATGAATAAATTGGCTAAAAATAACTTGGTACATGGTTTGCCTAAAAAGGAGTTTTTCTCAAAAAGACAACTGTGTTGCATGCCTGAAAGGGAAACAACACAGGACATCTCATAAATCCAAATGTGTTAACTCTATCACTACTCCATTGCACTTATTGCACATGGATCTTTTTGGTCCCACAAGTATAATGAGCATTGGAAGGAAATCATACTGCCTTGTGATAGTTGATGATTTTACAAGATTCACATGGGTATTCTTTTTAAGAACTAAAGATGAAACTGCTGAAACGTTAAAATCTTTTATTCTTAAAATAGAAAATCAAATTGATCACAAGGTTAAAATAATTAGATGTGATCAAGGGACTGAGTTTAAGAACTTCGTTCTTGACTCATTCTGTAACTCAAAAGGGATTGCCAGACAATATAGTGCTCCCAGAACTCCTCAACAAAATGGTGTTGCTGAGAGGAGGAATAGACACTTATTGAGGCTGCTCGAACTATGTTAGCTATGATTAACAAGCTACCTCTACATTCTGGGCTAGGCAGTCAGCACTGCATGCTACGTGCAGAACAGAGTTCTTGTAGTTAAGCCCCATGGAAAAACCCCTTATGAGCTATGGAACAAGAGGCCACCGTTCATTGGCTTTCTAAGGTCCTTTGGCAGCAGGTGTACCATACTTAACACAAAGGACAATTTAGCAAAATTTGCTGAAAAGTCGGATGATGCTATCTTTGTTGATACTCTTCTAGTTCCAAAGCTTACAGAGTATACAACATTAAGAATCAACAATTTGAGGAGTCATCCAATATAGTTGTTAATGAGCACACTCCTTGTGTTAGGGGGAATGGGCCTGATCACATCTTTGATTTAGAATTGTTTCCAAACTATTCTAAACCCTCTTGTGAGAATGTTTCAGTTGGAATAGGTGCTCAAACTGATGCTGATGCTGCTGCTGATGTTCAACTGTTTGAGCTTCCCAGGCCTAGACCAAATTCTCCAAGTGCTGAAATACATCAAACTTCCACTATTCACAGATCCGACAGTTTAACTATATCAAGGAATAGTGAAGTTTCAACAAGTGAGTCACCTACTGAGCCTCAAAGCTCATCCGGTGATCCACCACAACACCAGGCAGAAGGAGGTAGTATTTTGAAGGAACAGGCAACTGTTAATACTACCTCACAGCCAACCATCGATGATGTTTCTCATTCATTCAATCAGTCCTCATTGAATGACTTTGAAACAACAGCTGGACAGAGTGTTCTAGTTCCTGAACAGAATATGTCCAACCTGGATCTATCTCTGCAACTGGAAGTGATTCCTCGGCTTCGGATTCACAACACTCATCCAACTGAGAACATCATAGGGAATGTCTCTGAGGGTGTGAGAACAAGAGGACAGACTCATCAAGGGAATGTCTGCTTGTACTCATGCTTTCTATCTCAGATGGAACCCAAGAAGGTAGAAGATGCCTTAAAAGATAGTAGCTGGATTGAATCGATGCAAGAGGAGCTGCTTCAATTCAAGAGACAGAAGGTATGGAACCTATGTCCGCTACCATCTGGTCAAGTACCCATAGGCACCAAATGGGTTTTCCGAAACAAAGAGATGATAAGGCTTGATCATCAAGAATAAGGCAAGACTTGTGGTTCAAGGATACACTCAAGAGGAAGGAATCGATTATACTGATGTCTTCGCACCAGTTGCAAGACTTGAGGCAGTTAGGATCTTCCTTGCTTATGCTGCATCCAAGGACTTCACAGTATACCAACTTGATGTCAAGTGTGCTTTTCTATACGGGGATATAGACAGGGAAGTGTACGTATGCCAACCTCCAGGATTTGAAGATCCACAGCATCCCAACTATGTGTGCAAATTGGATAAAGCTCTATATGGGCTGCACCAAGCACCTAGGCTGTGGTATGAGACTCTGTCTCAGTTTCTTCTGAAGAATGGCTATACTAGAGGTACCATTGACAAGACTCTCTTCATTAGAAAGTCTGGAAAAGACATTTTGCTTGTACAAGTCTATGTCGATGACATCATATTTGGTTCCTCAAATGACCAAATGTGCAAGGACTTTGAAGCATTATGAAGAAGAAGTTTGAGATGAGCTCCATGGGAAAAATGGACTTTTTCCTTGGAATTCAGGTAAAGCAACTGAAGGAAGGGTTCTTCATTAATCAATCTAAATATGTCTCTGACATCTTAGAAAGATTTGAGATGAAGGATTGCAAGCCTGCCAAGACACCCATACCCAGAAACCATAATCTTTGTCCTGACCTTGAGGGGGAGGATACTGATCAACATCAGTATAGGGAATTATTGGTTCTCTGATGTATCTTACAGCAAGTAGACCTGATATCATGTTTGCTACCTGCATTTGTGCAAGATATCAGGCTGCTCCTAAGGTGTCTCACCTAGCTGCTGTTAAGAGAATCCTCAGATACCTCAAAGGAGCACCTAAAGTAGGTCTCTGGTATCCCAGAAACAAGGATTTCAATCTTTATGGATACTCTGACAGTGAGTACGGCGGCTACAATATTGACAAGAAATCAACATCAGGAGGATGTCAATTTCTTGGTGGAAGGATCATCTCATGGCAATGCAAGAAACAATCCTGTGTCTCTACATCAACTGCTGAAGCTGAATACATTGCTGCTGCTAGCTGCTGTGCTCAACTGCTATGGATTCAAAATCAGATGTTAGACTATGGATTCAACTTTATGAGTACTCCTATCCATATTGACAACAGTGCTATCTCCATTACTGAAAATCCGGTGAAGCACTCAAAGACTAAGCACATTGACATCAGGTATCATTTCATTAGAGACATTCATTAGATAAATCTAATCAGGTTAATCAAAGTTGATTCAAATGAACAATATGCTGATTTGTTTACCAAAGCTTTTGATGAACAAGGTTTAAGTATCTCATAGCAGCTATTGGGATGATAAACATTGATTAATCTGATCTCTTTTGAAAAACTTTTTAAGATGTAAGTCTTGTGTCAATACAATTTAAGCCCTGTTACAAGGAATTCTCTCTGAAATTTTCTAAGTGTAAATTCCTTCCGAAGAGAAATTAACCTTCGGAAGACATTATTATATCTTCCGAAGCAGAATTTCTTAAAGGATAACTTTCTTCTCGAAAGAATTTTTGGTCTCGGAAGAAGCGATTGATTGCATATCAGATCTACTTCTGAAACTTAAAAATTCTCCATTCGGAAGCAACTCTAACCTTCGGAAGCATAGAATTGGCTTCGAAGTAAGAATTGCCTTCGGAGACAAGTTACCTTCGGAAATGTTTTACACTCGGAAGAGAGATCTCACTGTGTAACGTAAATTTCTTGGGCCCCACACTGTAAAAAGCAAAGATTTTGTTAATGATGTCGGATTATTTAACTGATTTTAACCTTACCGCCACTGTCATTTCATCCACTAAACCATCACATCACCTTATCCTAACCCCCATTACCGCCTCTCCACAATCTTTTAAATAATCTCGACTATTCACTTTCACTCTCTTACTTGCAAACTTTACAGCCCTAGAAATTTCTTCTACTCATCTTTACCCAGCTCAAATCATTCCAATTCACCTTTCCAAATGGCCTTCAACCCACAGCACAATCAAGTCGCACTTCTTGATTCATCAAGAGATGCCGACTTCTCAGATATCATCTCCTTCCTAACCCAATCTTCATACTACACCGCTCTGACTGTTAACCCCACAATTTACACAAACCATATGTCTGAATTTTGGGCAAACGGTCAGATTGAAACCCTAAACGGGGTCCGTGTCATTCGATCGAGTATCTGTGGCCAGGAGTTGGTCATTACTGAACAGCTCATCAGGGAGCATTTAGAGCTTCATGATGAGGGCGCTCCAACGGAATTTCCCAAAGCAGAATTGGACCATTCTTATCTCCAAATGGGATATGGAGGAGACGTTAGCAGGTCAACTGTCTACAAATTTAACTTCTCGTACAAATGGAAGTTCCTGCTACACGGTCCTTCACTGCTTGTCGAATAAATCCGGCGGATGGGATCAAATCCCATTTGAACTTGGGTGCCTTGTTCATGGGTTGGTAAAAGGCCTCCGCTTCAACTATTCAAGATTTGTGCTGACTAACCTCATGGGAAATCTTCAGAAAGACACCTTCTTCATGTATCCCAGGTTTCTCCACAGCATATAATCAACTGTGAGCTAGACCAGAGCACGCTTGTCTGTGCAGCTGCTCTGACTGCTCCCCAGATGAGGCCGACCATCTTCAAGACTTTGAAGAGAGTGTCCACCAACTTCACAGGAAGAGATACTGCACTTCTTCCAGGTATGACTGAGCCAACGGCTCCTGGTGACATCCCTGTTAATCCCACAGGTGATGAACCCACACCAACTACCCCACTATGCCAACACTACCCATCACCATCACTTATCAGAGACGTCCCAAACAAACCCTTGTTCAATCTACTCTGATTGAACAAGCTCCTCCTGTTCAATCCAAAAAGGCTAGAGTGGAACAAAGGGCTCCCACTCAGCCTGAGGTCCAACCATCCTTCACAATTGACCTCAATTTGGGTCCTGAGTCTCCTCAGTCTCAGACCTATGAGCCCACAACCCAAGCTGAAAGCCCTCAGGGTGAGTCTCTTATACTCCCCTGAGCAGCCAACAAGGGACAGCCCCACCAGAGGCTCAATGCCTGTAGACATTGACCAAAGTCCCGGTCAGTAGGTTTAACCATCCTATCTTTCACTGACCTTTTATTTAAAACTGATGAAGAGATAACATCTCTCCATGGCAATGAAGTTGATCTACAACACCCTCTCCAAGATCAACAGAGCCCGGAGAAATCTCTTATCTCTAGCCCCCATCAGCAACCAACTGAGGTGAGTCCCACTGATGTGGAGGGGACTCATGTAGATTCAGCTGCCACTACAGAAGGTGCCTCAATGGACCTTATGGACAGTGGTAACATTTCTCAGACTGAATCTACGGCAACCGAGCCCTTTGATGACTCTGAAAGAGACATCATTGAGCATGGGAAACCAGGGTGCCAAGAAACCACATC
This sequence comes from Flaveria trinervia, assembly GCA_025506515.1. Lineage (NCBI taxonomy): Eukaryota > Viridiplantae > Streptophyta > Magnoliopsida > Asterales > Asteraceae > Flaveria > Flaveria trinervia. The sequence goes on from CM046458.1 coordinate 52,766,817, forward strand.
TGGTGGTGAGGATGAACATACTAGGTATGTTACCTCATCTCCCCGTGATTCTTCGAAAGAATGAGGGAAGCATGCAACTCCTCATTCAAGATCTTCTTTCTAAAGTCTCAAATCTGGAATCTCAGGTTAGGACTTTAGAGGCAAGATCTGCCACTCAGCAACTTGAGATTGACAATCTCAAGGCTCAACTAGCTGAGAAACAGACAAGAGGTCTGTTAGGCACGTACCTGTTCAGGTCTCCCTGACTTCCTCCTCCAGCTCATCTAGCTCTCAAGATGATGCTACCAAAAAGGGGAGAATGTTCAAAGACAAACACACAAGGAACCATAGAGCTGGCCTTCCACTTCAACATCTTCCTCTCCCATCATTTCTGCGCCTAAAACATCTCAGGTCACTCTTCAGATTGATCCAAGGATGCTTAATAATCTTACAGACTCTTCACCAAGTTTCTGTTAAGATCTTCCTTTGAGCAGCCAAGTCATGATGCTGCAATGATCTACTTTGGAGCAGAAGAACTTCAAAGGCTGACTGCACCTTCTACCACTGTGGAAGAAGTTGGTCAACCTAAGGTTCGCATGGAACCTAAGATTCAATTCGAAGGGAAATGGAACTGATGGCCCAGCAACTGAAACAGTTGGGACAGAATCTGCATCTCCTTTAACTTCCGAAGCTGAAGTTAAAGCCTCGGAAGAACAAGCTGAATCTTCCGAAGCTGAAATGGAAGCTGCGGAAGGACTGTTAAAATGTCCGAGGAACTGATCATCACAGATGCTATCCTGGAAATGGCATCTGAAATGAGCAGCGAGGACTTCTCGATATACCTCCATCACAGACTCCATCTCTGGCTCTCTCACATCAGAAACTTCTCTCCAAGAACCACCACAGTCAGGATCTTCAAAGGATAAAGGTAAAAGGAAGATGACTGCGGAAGAGATTCAGGAAGAAGAGAAGATTGAAAAACTTAAGAAGAAAGGAAGACTTCAGACTGAGAAGTTGCTAGCTGCTAGCACAAAAGCAGCTGCTTCCAATCAGGAGGTTGTCATCAACAAAAGAAGAGAGCAGATCATTGACCAGCTCATTGAAATGGGAGCTGCCAATGAAGAAACAGTCCTGCTACCATTAGAGGAGTTGGTGGATCTGGAGAAGGCAACCAGGCTGAAGCTTGAAGAAGAAGCCAGGTTGGCCTTAGAGGAAAAGGAAAAGAAACAGAAGGAGGATGAATTGTAGCTGAGGAGAGACAGGAAAAACTTCCTACTCTCTAGAGGTTTTGATCTTCAAGAACTCTCTCCACACAACGATGACACGATCCTCTGGCTCTTCAACAAAGAGAAGGATCAAATGGAGAAAGAAAGGAAAAAGGCTGCTAAAGAAAAGGAAAGAGAGAAGAAGAAGAAAGAAGAAGAGGCTAGGGTCACTGCCTCCAAGAAGCTTACTGAGAAAGCCTGGATGAAGGACTATCTCCGGGCTCATGGCTTCTCCGGTAGGCAGGTGGGTCCTATGTCGGATAGGACACTCCAATGGATTGTCAGTGAAATTAAGACTGACATCCGGTTGGGGAAAAGGAAAGAGATGTACAGAAGGGTAAAAGGGATGACCTTCACTGCTTCTACCCAACCACAACTTGAACCCTCATCCTCACCATTCACTATTAAACCTAAACCCTTCACCCCTGAACCCACATCACTACCCTCTACTACTCCCTCACCTCAACCTCCTAAACTTCCCATCATCCAACCCAAAACACTAGCCAGAACCTCTGAACCTAAACTACCCAATCACCATCCAAACCATCCTTCAGCCTTCTCAACATCTCTCCCTTGAGGAGTTTAAGGCAATCAAGATGAAGCTCACTAACTGCACCACTTTGAGCGAAGTTTCCTGTGTAGAAGACTCTGTCAACATTACCTATGTAGACGGATCTTCAAGTTCCCTCACAAGAGACAGATTCCTTGATTTGCCTAGAGGAACTTTGGACCAGGCTGAAAGACTTTTGGCCTCAATTCAGACTCTTTAATGAGGAAGAAAAAAGCTCAGAAGGAAACTGGTGACTCTGCTGGATACAAGAAAAGAGGACAAGATTCCTAGTCAGCCTCTTGTGCCTAGAAGAAGATAATCCAGTGGAGGTTCGATGAACCTTCTCACAACTTTGTTGTGGAAAGAGAGAATGGTGAAGTCAACAGACTCAATGCAACCTCTCTGTTACACTCTAGCAGATTTGACATTGCTGAGTTAGCAGAGAAACCATTCTCCAACCCCTCCAACTCTGAAACTGCTGCACTCGTCAGAAATCATCTCAGCAGTCTTCATTTGGCTGAGCTAACTGCAAAAGCAAAGATTGAAGAAGAGTTGAAGTTGAAAGACAGGAAGACAAGGAAAGATCTCCCACCAAAGGTCCTGCCTTTCTACAGATGGTGGAAGGTCCTGAATTGGAACCTATAGTTCGATGGGAATATGATTACAGTTCCCATCAACTAACTCTTTTCAGAGGGCAACAACAAAGGGTACATGTTATCCAAGTGACAGACTGGATTTCCTGTCTACCAAGGATCTGTACAAACTTCTCAGCACCACATCAGGGAAGAAAAGGAGACAGACAAATATTTTCTCCCTTGGTGCTGAAAGTTTTGAGAAGTCGAGGTAAGTGAAGTTTTGTAGCATCAGCCTAGGGGAGTTTGTTGGATCAAGAAGAAGGCTAATGCAACCAAAACTACATCACTTAAGTTATTTTGATGCTACATGCAAAGGCTTCCGAAGCTTTTCATGGAACTTCCAAAGGTGTAGAGTTCTTCCGAAGACAAAGGAAAAGTCCACTTCCGAAGATAGAACTCTACTTCCAAGACAAACACATACTTCCGAAGTTCAAGACTTAGAAGAATAAAGTGAAGACCACTTCCGAAGTATGATGAAGAAGTCTCCAAGTCTTGGAAGAAGCAGCCTCTTCCGAAGTATAAAGTGGCTTCGGAAGTACTTACTCTTCCGAAGCCATTTAACCTTCGGAAGACACTGCTATAGCAAGTGACACAAGTATGGTCTCTGACACTCCACTACCGACTTCTGATACAGCATGGCTTCTTCCTAAAGAACCATGTTGTTGACCATACTTTATTCCACTGTTTACCTTTTCATGATAGTACCGTTACCATCTTTAGTTGGTGACAAAAGTAAGTCAGGGACATGTCCTGACTACCTATCTCAGATAAGACTTATCAAGATACCTTAATCTTAGTCTTAGTAGATAGACTTATAGCTAGAGGATCCCAGCTGGTATCAAAGTATATCTTGCTGTAGATAGTATTATATTAGGTTCTCCTTGTAATCCTAGAGACAACATAAAATCTGCTTGTAAAAGTCTTTGTAGTTTGAGTTGAGAATCAATATAAAAGTATCTTGAAATTATCTTTCTGTGTCTTAGTTACTTTTCATATTGTGATAAACTCTTCTTGATTCTTAACCGAGTGTGATTCTAGGTGAGGGAGAGAAAACATTTGTGTTTAAGTGACAAACACCGATCCTGCAGAAATCTTTTTTGATTCTTGATTTTGTGGATATATAATCTCATTATCAAAACTACTCTCAGTATGTGTTTCACTGTCTTGACATATTATTTTTGCCTTGTAAAACAGATGTATGAATTTTTAAAAGGTACAATTGTTTTTACAGGGAATGATGGTTTCACGACACTCACTGTCTTGTCTGACCTCTTTGATTTTGATTGGGTGATCTAACTTGATTTTATCCTTATTGGTTTCAATATAACATCAGGTTTGTTTTAAGGATTTGTCACCTGTTTCACTATAGATTTAGGTTCCTAGTTTTAGGTTCAATTGCTTCAGAGAGTGAGAAAGATCAGGCATGACAGTGTAGTTGTCATTGTATGGGGGAGGACATGAATTATACCCAATCCTGTCATGTCCTTTGGATTCTTTTGGGAATCAAGCATCTCTTGCAGTTTGACTAAAGACATTTGAAACTTTTCAAGTTTCACTTCAGTTATAGATTATTGAGCTTTAGATTGAGCTAACTTTTCAATAAGTAGCTCATTCTCAGCTGCAAGAGTATACTTCTCATCATACAGTATTTCTATATCAGAGATGAGAGATTTAATTTTGATTTCAAAGTTTTTTATTTCTCTCTTCATCATCTCTGATTTCACCTTTTCTTCTTTGATTTTATCAGCCAGTTTGTGATTATGCTCTCTATACCCTTGGAATTCATTAATGCATTTTTCACTACAAAGGTTAGATTTTACCTCAGTAGGCATTGGAGATGGTCCATCATTGATGTGAGCCATAAGAGCATGATTTTTAAATTGAGGCTTGACTTCCTCTACATACACACTTCAGTCACATTCTCCATCTTGCTTTATTACAAGAGCCCGGCTGAAGACTGACTGCTTCCATGAGCTTGATTTGTCAGTTGGGTGGATTCTGATATGATTGGTGTTGATGATATTGCTGCTGTTGGTTGTTGGAGTGGAAGCTTGAGTTAGGCTGTGAGGATGATTGGCCTGGAGAGTTTCTTTGATAGTTGTTTCTCTTGGGGGCATTGCACTCTTGAGAAATGGCCAGCCATGCCACAATTAAAGCATTTCACCTTGGATTTATCATATCCAAGTTTGTATTCTCATTCAGGCTCAGCTTTCTTCCTTTTCTAAGATTTCTCAAAATTTCTTAGCTCTCATTGCAATCATGGCCATTTGCCGTTATAGATACATTTCTTCCACATCATCTGGATCCATTTCCTCCAGATCTTCTTGAATGAGATGAGCAGAAGTGAGTCTTCCCCCAAGTAGGATTCAAAGCTTACAACAAAAGCATTGTAAGTTGCCTTTTGTCTTCTGATCTTGAGTCTTCAGGACGGTTGAGGAACAGTATTGACTCTGGGAGTTTAAGGAGCGCAGTGACTCTAGGAGGTTGACATGAGGTTGAAGGATGATTGATTAGTGGAGTTGCAATGAACCCAGTATTGTTCATTTGATCTCTAGATGAGATAAAATCATCATCCTCAGTGATGAATGCATTTTCCACAGAATGAGATTCTGATGGAAATTTGTAAGCCTCAATTACTCTAGGTCCACCAAGATTTCTGCTTTCTTTCATCAAGTTCTAAAGCTTCAATTTTGGCTATCATGATGTCTAGAGTAGTACTCTTAAGATCAAGAGTATTTTTCAGCATGGTTACATTCTGTTTCCAGCTTTCAGGGAGACTGTGAAGCATCTTTTTGTTTAATTCTTTAATTTTGTAAGTGACTCCCATGATTTCCAAGTCATTTACTAACTGTACAAATATATTCAGTTGCTTAGAGAATGATTCTCCCTTGGTGTGGTGAAATGTTTCATACTGATTAACAAGCTTGTCTTTGTTGATTTTAGCCACTTCACTTCTTCCTTCACATATGATTTTGAGTGCATCCCACACAGCTTTTGCAGTTCCATACTTCTCCAGTCTTTTCAGCACATCCAACTTGAGTGCTTGAGTCAGAATTGAGTAGGCTTTCAGGTCTATCTTGATTTTCTTGTAGTCTTCTTCATCTAAGGTCAGTCTTCAATGGGTATTCTAGCAGTTCTGTATATTGCAATTTGATCTACAGACAGAGTAACAAGATGTATGGCCCCTTGCATATTGATATCCAGAAATTAGGATTTACACCTATATGTAATTCCTAACCTGAATTTCCACTATTTAAACTCATATTTATGTTTAAGCATTGGAGGTTTAGGTGTATGACCAAGTTCTGAGTAGTTGTTAGAATCCATTTGAACTATGTGTTTAACATGTATAATGTAGATTTAGATGATTTTAGGATTGATTAGTCCAATTTAGTCCAAACAGTTCCAATTGAATTCAGAAATAGATCTATGATGATACTGAGTTTCTTGAGATTTCTTGGTGTTTTGTGATATTGTGATGAGTAAGTGTTGACAAGAGTAATTTCTGTTGTTTACTAAGTAGAGAATATGATGTACTCTACTAACAACTCGATTACTAGATCAATCGAATTCTATTCAGTTCTTTCGCAGATCTGAAAAGAATCGAGAGCCAAAGCTCTGATACCAATTGACTGGAGTTGAGTAAGAGTGATATTCTTACTGTGAATCGAATATGGTAACCAAGTCAATGATTGAGTTGCGGAAACAACAATCAAAGAACATTCAATGCAAGAAAAATACTCATAATGTTTTTGTATTGATATATGAAAGTTGTAAATTATAGAGAATAATTACAACAAAAATTCTCTATCTATCAGCCGTCACCTCATGTACGAGGTATCTATTCTATTTATAGGCAGACAAGATGCCTTTTACCAAAATGACTAAACTACCCCTGACCTATTACATCAGAACTAGTCTAAGTCTTCATCCGCATCTTGCTTGTTCATCCGCATTGACAAATGCGGATGAGTTAACTTGATCAGCATTTCTTCACTTGATCAACCACATTAGTATGTTGGTCATCCGCATTGGTTAATGCGGATGAACAAATATTTGTGCGCATTTGTTCGGTCATCCGCATTTGTCAATGCGGATGAGCAAAGTCTGTACGCATTTACTTTTCTTCTGCATTTGTTCGATCATAACGCATTTACTTTCAAGGGTCCAACACATACAACTAGGTTAAACACATTTCTCAGTCATTGTTGACTAAGAACCATGCACAACAACCTCAAACCTATATAGTAAGTTCATTATACTTTAAGACATAATAATACTATGAAATATTAACCATTATAAACATCAACCACATATTATATTTCATTTAACCCATTCATTACATATATGTAAGACATGAAAGATATTTACATTTAGCTCATAAACTAGGTATACATGTATCTACAAACTCACCCTTGGACCTATTGTCCTCTATTGTCTAACATTTTTTATATGTTCTTCAAACTTCTTGTACTTCTCTTCTTTTGTGACTCTTGCATGTATCTCGAATGCAAAGCAGAGTCGTATGAGGTGTTGGAATTGAAGAGCTTGTATTATATCCTGTGTGTCATAGATTAGTAGCCACTTGTATAATGTGTAAACATCTTCAGCTGACAAGTTGGTTAGCCACATAGGTCAAATACCCGATAGTCTCTATCTTTCTTGCTTTATTCAGCACTATGACTGCTTCTCTTGTCCTCCAATCATAATACCACCATTTCAAGTGTGAAGTGAAGTCCTGAGGCATTTCCGTAAGGAAATCTTTGACATCGTGCGTAGAGGACTCCACTTCAGCAGTACTTTCGGCTTCCCAGATATCGGATCCACTTCAGACCTACGGATGTACCTATTTGGTTATTGAGGTCTGAAGTTTACCCCCTGGTGTGGTATTCTTTCTTTAACGTAGCCTCAAACCAACCTGACATCTTCCTTGGATTAGCATATAACAGATCTAAGCACGCCATTCGGTTGAGCTCAAAACCAGGAAGAGTCTTTAGATCATGAGGATATCTGAAGTACTCAATCCCCTTTCTCTCTTTACTGCATAGACATTAAGTTTTCAAAATAAGCCCACGCAATGATTTTCCCGGACACCTTGTGATGTTTCTTGACTTTGTACAGTTTGGTGTAGGCATTCAACTTTGTAAGTGCGTGTTGGGACTTCATTTAAGCAAAACAAGCCGCCCATTCAGCTTTCTTCAGTTTGACATTGGCGTTCGAAGCTTGGGCTGAGCTTTCTTCTTTCTCCTTTCCTTTCTCCACTTCATCCAGCTTCTCAAATGTAGCACTGCCAAAAGTATCACCCAAATTGGGTTAACATTGCCTTCGTGGTCAGCATACTCTAGATAGTGCTCAGCTGTAATACCTCAATCTCAATCTCATCTACATCCTATAGCTCCTCATCACTCAGTATATCGACTTCTAGAGCATCTTTGACGATTTTGTCAGGATTAAGTCGGAATATCTCAGCCAGCTGGTCATCGGTCAGATTGTGAATGATCTCTCCTTCTTTGGGAATGTAGCTCATTGACCTTCTGACTATTCCTTTCAAGTCAAGAATCATGGTTATTGAGTCTTGACCTGCTGAAGGGGTTGGACATCGTATTCGTCTCCTCGTAGAGCTTCATCTGTTTGATTAGACATTAAGCACAACACACATAAGTCATCATATAAAGCATTTATACATAACATACAAACATGATAATTATTACATTAATGTAATATAATTCAAATACAAAAGTTTCTAAATACAGATACATCTAACTATTACTTTTGTCTCGAATTGTAGGTTCTTCAGCAGGACGAGCAGAGGAGGAGGCTCCTTGATCTTGATTCCTTTTAGTTCGCCTCTCCTGAGCATGAGGATTGGAGGCTAATGCAGATGCATCACCTTCCTGATCATTATCCTCATCATGATCTTTTCGGCTCGGTCCTCCTTCCTCGATATCTTCCTTTGTATCATCTTCATCCTCATCATCATCATCATCATCGTCATCATCTTCATCATCACCCTCACCATCTTTGATCTTTAGAGGCTCACTTTTTGATCCTTTTAGCCTGAGCATAATCTTCTTGTTCTTTTTCTCTAGATTCTCATCCTCTTAACATATTAAGCATTCTGCTCTTGTGCTATGTGATCTACTATGCCTGAGCTGCATTGATCTCCATTAGCTGGTTGAGCTGCGCAACTCTTTGCTCATCCGTGGCAAGCAGCTTTAGCACAATCCGGTTGAGGTTGGCTAGTTGTTCCTCTAACCCGATATTAGGTAGAGTGGATCCATGGGTCATCGGGACTTGAGTGAATGTCCCGGCTCGTTGGGTGGTGGTTGTGGTGGTGGATGTGGTGAATATTGGTGGTGGAATGGTGTGGGATCAGAAATAGTAGTAGTGGTTGGAGTGGTGGTGGTAGTAGTAGTTGTGGGGGTGATGATAGGAGGTGTGGTAGTGGTGGTAGGAGGTGCGGTAATGGTGGTAGGAGGTGTGGTAGTGGTGGTAGGAGGTGTGGTAGTGGTGGTAGAGGTGTGGTAGTGGTGGTAGGAGGTGTGGTAGTGGTATGAGCTGTGGTGATAAGGGTGATCCTCCGTCTCTTGCTCTTTAAGCCCTGGGGTTGAGCCATTCGCTTCTTCCTTGAGCCTTTAGAAGAAGATGCTCCCCCTGGGCTGATGGTTGGTCAGGGGTGTATGTAGGATCAGTAACATCAATAGTGACACCCCTTGACTCACCCTGGCGTCCACCAATCACCGCTATTCCTCTTTCAGTAGCCATAACCTGACTGCCCACTATTTTGACCAGTGTCTCATCATCTGACTCTTTCTCTTCATCAGGCATGAAGCCTTGGTGAAATGAAGCCCTCTCTGTTTCACCATGTGTGGATGGTGGAGATGAAGTAGTAGGGTCAGTGGCCCTAGATGGAGTGGGGCCAGTATCTCTACCATCTTCACTATCATCATCATCGTCTTCGTCAGTGGGTAATACAATCGGCTCCGTATCAGAATCACTGTTATCATGACGCCACTTCTTGCGACGGGCGCCACGTAGTCTTAGCGGGCCAGATGCCCAAACAATCTCCTCACCGGGGGCTTCACCTGCTTGCCCCAGTAAACTTCATCCGACCTAGAGTCGTATCATCCATCACCTCGAGAGTAACCGCATCGTCTCTCTCCTTTGGCAGTAAAGGAAGCTTCTGATCAATGATCATTTGTAAAAAACGTGGGTACATACAGAAGCCTTCCTTGCCCTTAGCCTCGATGTTCTTTATCATGTATGTGAAGAGCGTGCGAGAGAAACTGAATGGATGGTTCAGCACCAGAGCGACATATGCATTCAGAATCTGGTCCGACATCTCGTCAAAGCCTCCTTTCCACGAGGCTATACACTTAAGAATGATGTGGGCCAAGTACTTGAACTGGGGGCACATGTTTCTCTTGTTGAGCACACCAGCATTGATGTCCCCAGAGTACTTGATCTGAAGAAAACATCCCCGAACAGTCAGGGATGTAGCTTGGTTGGTGGGCTCCGTCCTCACCCAGGTCCAAGACCCTCCTCAGATCATCTTTGCCAATCTCAATCTCTTGTCCGAAGATAGAGCTCCGGATATAGTGAGGCTCACGTACCTGTCAACTACAACACTTCCCAGAAAGCCTGCTGAATAGATCTATATGGTGTGCATGGTGTAGAAATGGCCTTGAAGATCCTCAATCTACGCAAAAAGGCAATAATCCAGTGAACTCAAAAGCGTTCTGGGATGTAGCATCAAGATAAGCACAGATGTTGTGCCTGGTGCTCATAGTCCATCTGGTAGCCATATTTCTATAACACAAGCCACATATACATTAGATTTGTGTAAATGATGACATTTGACTCTTAAAGAACTTTGTTCATTTTGTTCAGTCATGCGAATGGACAATACGACTAAGTCTTAGTCGTACGATTGAGCTCAGTCATGAGATTGAGCCTACGACTGAGCTTAGTCGTATGTTATGCCATGCGGTTGAGCCAGTCATGCGACTGATATCATATGCATGGTTCATTCATGCGATTGAATCATACGCCCAGCTCAATCGTGAGATTGAAGTTCATCGGCACGTCCATTCGCATAAAGCTCTGTTTGACACTTTAAATTCAAATCTTGGTCAATAACTTGATGTTAAACGTTGTGATTAGACTCATTAGACTCGCAGAAACTCAAAATAACACCTAATGTTCTTTAAATCAATGATTATGTCCATTTAAGTGGTTTATTTTGAGGAGTTTTTCCAAGTTCTTGTTTTGATTGATTTTGGTCCTTAGGCTTTGATTAAACGGGCATTGGTGTCAATTTTGGTCTCACATTAGCTGTATATGAAGAGAATCAATGTTAGTATCACAATCAATCATAAAAGCAATCAAATGAAATTTGGACAGAGTATCAATATGTTCGTGCGACTAGGGTGAGCGATTGAATGGGTGTTACAAATGTGACTGGCTCCCTTCTATTTATACTGAGTTAACATTCATTCGTGCGATTGGGCTATTTGCATGCTTCATTCGTGCGACTTGGTTTTAGTCGTGCGACTGGCTCATACGACCTCATCCATTCATACGATTGGTTCATTCTGGTGATCCAATCGCATGGATTGCTCCATGCTTATGATCCAATCATGCGACTGGTCCATACTTATGGTCCAGTCATGCGATTGGCCCATACTTATGAGTTTAACCTTACACACTTTCAACCCTTAAAACTTTTACCTTTTGATATTGAATATTATGACCGATGATCATCTCAGACATGACCTTTTAATTTTAAAATGGTTTGATCACCTCAGATGTGATCCTTTTAACTTTAAACATTTGGTTGTCACCTCAGATGTGACCTCTTTTGAGCAAGTTATTCATAGATTCCGTCTAGTTGTAGAGTCCGATCTATGTAACAAATTACTAGAAAACAAAAATTGAAGACACTTAGAAATTTAAAACAAAACAAGACATATTTTTGTATTTTTGATTCAAGATGGAATTAACCTATTAGAGTACATCTAACTGATTTTACTTCCTGGACAACACTACTTCAAGTTAATTTTAACATTTCTAGAACATTCATTATGGATCATACAGGTATATCAGATCATTTGGGACATTTTAATAAACCATTTTGATGCTAGATTCTTGTTTTGACCGAGAGTCAATAATTTTAGGAAATCATACTAGAGCTATAAGATACACACAATGATTTTGACTTTCAAGAACTACAGCTCACGATGATTGTTAGTATACTTGTCCTCTTAAATCCATACACAGATTTTTGACACATATTGGTGATTAGTTAAGGTTTAATTATTTCAACAAGCATTTGTGGATCCCACGCTTATATGGTAATCAACATTCCTGAGGAGATTATTGAGTGGTCTATGGGTATATTTCAAGAAGAAACTATTCTAGAGCTTTCAAAGAGATGCCAAGCCTTAGGTCAGTGCCATCGCACAGTAGAGAGGCGCAAACAATAATGAATTCTAGAATATTTAGGTTATGCTTATCCTCAGGTCAATGCCACCGCACAGCAAAGAGGCACACAACCTATCTTCTTGTTATAGCATTTATTTTCTTTTTGCACATAACGCACGAACAACATAAGTTATTAGCTTGATTGCATTTTGCATATCTCCATGTGCTTTGCTCATTTTTATGGCCGTCCGCACACATTTGTGGCGTTTATTTTGCTCATCACTCCTTATTGGAACCGCGTTGATTGTGTTAACCAGGGATAAGATGGGAACCCATAGCAAGTTGAACAACTTAGTTTGAATTTAAACCAGGGATAAAATAGGAACTCGCAGCAAGTTGAACAACTTAGTTTGAATTTAAACCACCAATGAGGTCTACTCATCTATTGTGTTGAATCTACCGACACATCATATAATGAACTAGCAACCTCTAGATCTACTTTCTCTATGTTACCGCAGTAGCGTGCTAGTTTTACTATCATTTTTCCTTTTATTTTGCTTAGACTTCTCAGACTTATACTTTAAATTTTGCATCTTTTTCATTTAAAATCTTTTAAGTCCCAAACCATTTGTTCCCTGTGTACTATCATTTTTCATAAACGTTGAATCAGAATCACAGATTTGATTTCATTTCTTTTAGGTAAGCTATCCTCCTCCCTTGTTTTTTTAAGTAATTAAATACTACTGCATGAATTTAATACTAAATTAACATATTCTCCCCCTAAAATTTTAAAACTGAAAATCTTTTTGTATTCTTGAATTTTTAATAGACAGAAAATAAATAAAATAAAATTAACTACACTAGTCGGACTATGTACTCTCGTCTTCTGAAATCACATCACTTTTCTTTTTCACGCCATTGACCTCTAACAAATATAAAAACCTAGGTTTATTAAATGCTTTAGTGTAGAGATCGGTGCGTTGTAAGTCCGTATTTATTTTAACAACATCGATTAAGTGCTTTTCAAAATAGTCACGTATGAAGTGATATTTAATACCGATGTGTTTAGTTTTAGGATGTTGAACCGGATTTTTTGTTACGGAAATAGCAATAGAATTATCAACAAAAATAGGAGTGTTAGAAAATTACAAACCGTAGTCGTTCATTTTCTGTTGAATCCAGATGATTTGTGAATAGCAACTTGAAGCAGCAACGTATTCAGCTTCACATGTTGACAAAGCAACGGAGGTCTGCTTCTTACACTGCCAGGTGACTAACCGTCTCCCAAAGAAATGACATCCCGTTGATGTTGACTTGTAACTCATTTTTCAAATGCCATAATCTGAGTCATTTACATAGTAAGCTCAAAGTCATCGTCATGAGGATACCACAACCCGAGTGTTGGAGTACTCTTTAGATAACAAAAAATCTTTTTGACTCCTATTAGATGGTTTACTTTTAGTTTCGCCTGATATCTGGAACAAAGACACGTCGTGTACATGATATCAAGTTGTGAGGCTGTGAGGTACATGAGAGATCCGATCATTCCTCTATACATAGTAGGATCAACCAGATCACCATTTTCGTTGGGTGCCACGTCATGGTTTGTGGCAAGTAGAGTTCCAGTTGCAGAAGCATTCTCCATATCGAACCGACTCAGGATATCGCCTACATACTTGGTCTGATGTAGAAATATTTCCTTTGGTGTCTAATCCACCTGTAACCTGAGAAAGAACTTCATCTCCCCCGTGGCACTCATCTCAAATTCTGCTTTCATTACAGATTCAAATTCTTTACATAACTCTTCGTTTTTGGAACCGAAGATTTTGTCATCTACATAAATCTGGACAAGCAGTAAGTCGCTATCTTTTTCTTTGATGAACAGTGTACAGTCAATAACTCCTTCGTGAAAACCATGTTTCACCAGATGAGTTGAGAGTTTCTCATACCATGCTCTCGGGGCTTGATGTAGCTCGTAGAGAGCCTTATCCATCTTGTAAACTCTGTCCCGATGATAAGGATCCTCAAATCCTTTGGGTTGACTGACATCAACTGTCTCACGGATTTCACCATGAAGGAACGCACTCTTGACATCTAGTTGATAGACTTTGATCTTCATGTAGGATGCATAAGCTAGAAATATACGTATTGCTTCCATCCTTGCTACCGGTGCAAACACTTCATTGTAAGCTATGCCTTCGACTTGTTGAAATACTTGAACTACAAGTAGAGCCGTATTCCTTATTATGACCCCTTGGTCATCTTTCTTGCATTTCAGTACCCATTTAGTGCCAATCACCTTAGCACCTTTTGGTTTGTCCACAAGGGTACACACTCCTAACTTCTTGAATTGTAGGAGTTCTTCTTGCATTGCACTAACCCATGCCTTGTTGTTTAACGCTGCACTAACGTATTTTGGCTCAAATTGAGACACAAAACATCGATATGCACCATCGTGGAGATATCCCTTTTCCATTACCGAGGCATAATCAGTGAAGTACAGCTGATTTCTGGTCTGTACTCCCGATCTAACATCCCCAATGACATTATCCAGGGGATGATAGACATTTAGATATGATCCGGGAGTTGTTAAAATAACCACCTCATTATCCAGATTGTTAAACTTAGGTTCAGGAGCTGTAGCTGTTGGAGTATGAGGTTTTGAAATGTCAGAGGCTTCAAGATATGATGCTTGTGTACTTTCATTGGTAGGAACCTGTTACTCCTGGTCCTCATTAGCAGTTTCAACTACCTCATCATCAGATGAAGACTCACTAACTTCAAAGTCTCCCCCTGAAGAGTCAGAGGAATCATCTAATGGACATGTTGATGTTGAGTCTAGTGGAGGAGTGTTAAGAGCATCGTACATCATTCAAGCAGACAACTCATCATCAGTATGAGGATGCGGCTACATTGAACGATTTAAGAAACCATCATAGTCAAAGAAGAATGAGGGTCCTTTCCTAGTTGGGTGGGTGGTGTATCTTTGAACGTCAACGTTGCACCACACTTCTACCTGACCCGTTGAGTTGTTGTAAACTCTCTTGTCTGGTATGCTGTATCCGATAAACATTCCTTCTTCCGCCTCTGCGCTGAACTTCCCATTTTGAGTCTTCTTCAACAATGTACAAGGTGCACCAAATGGTTTTAAATACTCCAAATTAGGTTTATGTCGCTGGAGTAGTTCATAACACGTTTTTCCATGTCGCTTGACCACTAAAACTCTATTGAGTGTGTAAAACGCATTTGCCATTGCCTCATTCCAGAAGTCAATAGGCAGTTTTGACTCATCAAGCATTTTTCTGGCAGTCTCGATAAAACTTCGATTCTTTCTTTCAGCTACGCTGTTCATCTGTGGAGTGTAAGCAGAGGTGAATTGATGAACAATTCCTCTTTCTCTACAGTATGCCTCCATTCACTGATTCTTGAATTTAGTTCCATTTTCAGATCAAATCTGCCTAACTTTCAGCTTGTAGAGTGATTCCAATGTAGTTACCAGATGTTGAATGATTCAGAGGTTTCTGATTTGGCTTTCAGAAACATCACCCAAGAGAATCTTGAGTAATCATCTGTTACTACAAAGCAATACAGATCCCCTGCAATGCTCTTTATGTTAACAGGGCCAAACAGAGCCATGTGCAGAAGCTCAAGAGGCATATCTATAGAGTTAACTTTCTTTGCCTTATGAGTATTCTTGGTATGTTTCCCTTTCTTGCAATCTATGTAGAAGCTGGAAGTTCTTAACATTTACACCTTTAACTAGATCATTTTGAATCAAGTGATTCGTCTTTCTAGGATTCATGTGTCCCATTCTCCTATGCCACGAGACCGAGTCTCTCTCAGTTGCCTTTGACAAGAAGCATTTAACTGTGTGATCAGTTGTGGATGCTTTTGATAGATCCAAGACATAGAAGTCGTTATATCTTGAAGTTGACATGAGAACCTTATTCTCCTCAATCACATAGTCCTTCTTCAACACGTAGCACTTCTTGTTGTCAAAAATAACTTTGAATCCTTTATCACAGATCTGGGAAACAGAAAGCAAGTTGTTCTGTAGTTGTTGAACGTAGTTGACCTTGTCAAACTTGACATTCTCATTTCCCACTTCGCCTTGTGCTGTGATCTATCCTCCTTTGTTCCCGGTAAATGAAACATGTCCACCTTTGATTTGTTTGACGTTGAAAACAAGGGACGAATTCCCTGTCATGTGCCTGGATGCCCCACTATCAATAATCTAGGTGGTAGTGATAGCGCTATAGCAGACACCCTGCACAGTCAAAGAAACTTGTTAGTTCATATTTGGGACCAACCTTAACCGGCTTGGGTGACCCAGAGGAATCACACATCATATACTCAACCCATTGTCCTTTGGAGGCTGAGGATATATCTTTCTTCTTATCATTCTCATTATCAGACCCTATACTTGATTTTTCTTTCCATAAGCTAGTTTTGTGTAAGGCCTGTTTGTGGTAAATAGACGATTGACTTATTGTTTGAACTTTTGGTACACTAACACTCTTAGGTGGAGTGTTAGATCTTATTTTAGAAGATCTTGGTTGTGTGTCATAAAGTTCAATTTTCTTTCTGGGTGTCTTAAATAAGTACAATTTGTAGAAATATGTCCTCGTTTTCCATAACTATAGCAAGATCTTGCTTCAACAAATTGAGGAAAACTTTTATGTGGTATTGAGTTTAGTGAAAGTATGAGGTGTTTCTGGTATGGTTTTGTCGCTACTCTTTTAGATGTATCACCTTTATTAACAAAATTAATTGTTTTGACATGTTGAACATCTTTAACATGCCCTTTGGATGGACTTTGATGACTAACACGTGTGTGGTTAACTGGTTTAGTCAGTTTGGGTACTGAAATGGACTTTGGTGAACCAGACCTTGTATTACCCTTTTAAATGTATCATCCAAGTTCTCAAGGGGCATCTTGTCTTTTGATTTCAAAGTAGCATATTTTTGTTTGGTGTCAGAATTCACAGGCTTACCTGTGGAATCAGGATCACTAATTAGAGGAGTAGACACCACATAATCCTTAATTGGATTGTTATTAACTAGTCTACATTTTGTATTTAAAAGTAGCTCATGTGGTGGTGGCACTACTTTGTATCCCAAACCTTCCCCATTGTTTCGTTCTTTCACCAAGTTCTGTACTATGTGAGAAGAACTAGTCCAACTATGCAGTTTTTGTTTTAATGAATTAACCTCGACTTCCAAAACTGCTTTCTCCTTTTTGGTTTCTTCTAATAAAATAAATAAAACTTTATATCATTAGATTGATTTAAGGTAACAACCTCAATTTCCCTTAGTTGTTTACCCAACAGTTCTATCTTTTCTTTAAAACTGCACTTATTTTGTTTTAAAATACGATTTGCTTCAGTGTAGAGTTCTAAATCATTTACTAAGTATCATTGTGTTGTTCTAATAACCTAGAAAATTTTAGATCTATGCTTTCCTTAAATTTTCACATTCAGAACAAGCGTGTTTATTAAATGGTTGATCTAAAGAGCTTACCTATGATGAGTCAGTTGAATCAGCCATCAATGCAGAGGTAAAATCTTTTGTTGTTGGAGATTCTGAACTTGAAGCTCTGAGCTCTTCCTCAACTAAGTGGTTTACCACATTCACAGCTTTTTCTGTATCTGACGTCGCTTGCTCTTCTGCAATCTCACCTTCACTGGCAGACCCATCATCCAATGCTTCTACACAAGCAATGTTTGATTCTCCAAGAGAGACAAATCAGAAGGACCAGTCTTGTCCTTCGTCACCTTAGGCAGTTAGTGCTTTAGTCTCTTTATTTGAAGAACTGGTTCCAACCATGTCTTTGTCTTGATGGTTGAAAGTAGGAAATGGGTTATCATTTATTGTTTTCTTGGGCTTCACACATTCACGTTTAAAATGCCCCTTTTCACCACAATTGAAGCAGGTGACCTTGGTTTTGTCAAAACCAAAGGTCGTATCTTTTGTGGCTACAAGATTATGACCCGTCTTCTTAACAAACCTTTTAGCTCGTCTAACTACACTTGCTAGAGCCCACATGATATCCATCCTCTCTAGCTCGTTCTCGTCAACCTTCTTGTAGTCTTTATCTGCAAGATGACAATTTCTGATCTTCCCAGCAACTAAACCATCATACAATTGAACCACTGCTGCTAGAAGATCCATGTGCTCTTTTGCAACTTCCACTGTGATATTATCAAGATTCTCTATCTTCAACTTCGTTGTATTGGTTTCAGGCACTATATATTGGGTAGACGATGACCCAGACGTTTCTTTTCCTAAAGCAGTGGATTGAGAATGAGCCGTGGAACTAGACACAAAAGTTGTTTGAAGTGGTGCTCCTGAACCAGCTGGATTAGGAACCGACTTGTAGAGTGAAGGATTCTGAACATAAGATCCTTTCTTTGACTTGTATTTCATCCTCAGTTCCTCCTCCCTTAACTTCAAGATAATGTAACAAGTATATCATTCTGTCTTAGGTTGGACACAAATGAATCCCATTTCTCAGGCAAACCATCTGCAAAGCTTGAAACTTTATCTTCCATAGACGTCGTTACACCATGAGTGTGCAGCTCACTCATCAGAGGTTAGAACCTATCGATGATGTCATCCAAGCTCTCATTCCCAATTAAGGAGAAGTTATCAAACTCCTTCTTGAGAGCTTTAGCCTTAAGTGCCTTAACGTCACATTTCCATCATACATCTTCTCTAATGCCTCGCATAGCCTGCTTGTTCTTAGAAAATTAGTTAAAGATGTCTTTCAAGATTGACTGAGTCAGCAGGGCATAGACTTTCTTCTCAGCATTGAAGAGTATCTTCTAAGTGCCATTCATCCCTCCCAATGTTAACTTCACACCATTAGCACTTACTGGTGTTGTGTAACCAGCCTCAATGGATGTCCAAAGATTGGAATCAACACCATCAAATAAATCTAAAACCGTTGTTTCCATTATCGATAGTCATCCAACGTTATAAGCTTCGACGGTTTATTATGGTTTCCTATCTCATTCTCCAGAAGCAGAAGATTCTGGATGCGTGAGTCCTTCCCGGCCGTAAATGTTGAAAACTGATCTTCCATTTGTATGAACTTTGTACTTTGAGAACAGGACAACTTCAATCGTGAGAATGGACAATGCGGATGAGTCAATCGTGTGGATGGACAATGCGGATGACTCAATCGTGCGGCGGAAATGCAGACGAGTCAATGGTGCGAATGGACAACGCGGGTGACTCAATCATACGAATGGACATTGCAAATTACTCAATTGTACGAATGAGCTATTTGTGCAACTGAAGGCTGCTGTGTTTCAAAAATTTCGAATTTTGACACTTTGACACGAATTACGATTTACCCAGAAACCCTAATCTGCCGTATGACGAAAAACTTCGACTTTGAGGCCTGGAAACGTCGAAAAACACCATTGGACTAAAAAAGATGATTCTTTTGAGTTAAAACGTGAGTTTTGACACAATTCTAATTGAATCAAACGCAAAATCAAGTGCCAAAGCTCTTATACCACTTGTCAGGACCGTGTACGTACGAAATACTAACAGATTCCGCGTTTATACCAAATAAAATAGTGTGAAATCCTATTTTATTGGCGATCCAATCAGTGAGAACAATTACCCGATCGATATAAGATTGAAACTAAACGTTATGAACGAATATAGATCGATCAGGAATGATCTATGAAGTTGGACAGGCTTCCTTGGACGTTCTAGACGGCTAGGGTCCGTGTATTATGAAGTATTCTCTTAATTGTTACATTTTTCCACGAATTAAGTGGTATTTACAGGTTATGGGTTTCCAATCGTACGACTAAACCATTAGCATGGTCCAGTCGTACGACTGAATCATGCGATTGATCCATACGCACGACTGAATGTTCAGTCGTGCGACTGAGTCAATATTATGTCTCAATCGTGCGACTGATCCAGTCTCCTGGTTCAGTATGATGTATTCATGTGTATGGTCCATTAGCATGGTCCATTCGCATGAAGACTCATACAACTAGGTTGAACACATTTCTTAATCATTATTGACTAAGAACCATGCACAACAACCTCAAACCTATATAGTAAGTTCATTATACTTTAACACACAATAATACTATGAAATATTAAATATTATAAACAACAACCACATATTATATTTTATTTAACCCATTAATTACATATATGTAAGATATGAAAGACATTTACATTTAGCTCATAAACTAGGTACACATGTATCTACAGAAGGCTATGGCGATTCGTGTGTATGATTCGTGTGTGATAGCTAAACATACACATACTCCATTTCCCAACAGTTTTATTAAGACTAATGAATGTTTTGAGTTGATTCATTATGACATTTGGGGTAAGTATCGAATAACATCCACAGCTCTTGCAAGTTTCTTTTTAACTATTGTGGATGATTTTAGAAGGCCATATTGGGTTTATTTCATCAAACACGAGAGTGAAGCAAGTGGTTTTTTAATCAATTTTCACAAAATGGTTAAAACCTAATTTTCGAAACCCATTAAATGGATAAGAAGTGATAATGGAGATGAGTTCATTTCTAATCCCATGAAGTAATTTTATGCTCATGAAGGCATTTTCCTAAAAACTACATGCCCTCACACACCCCAACAAAACAGGGTAGTAGAGTGAAAGCATCGACACCTCCTCCAAACCGCCCAGGCCCTCATGTTCCAAGGGAGTATTCTGAAGTGATTTTCTGTCAAGTACATCATTAATCGCCTCCCGTCTAAAGTCGTTAAAAAGCAAACCTCATATGAAATTGTTTTTGGACAAAAACCAGATTATGATCACATGCGCACTTTGGGTTGTTTAGCCTACTATAATAACATAGAAACGGGAGGTGACAAGTTTGAATTTAGGAGAAGGCCTGGGGTGTTTTTAGGATACCCACATGGAACGAAAGGCTTCAAGATTTTTGACATCGAACATGGAAAATTGGCAATCTTGCGTGATGTGAGATTTGTTGAAAACATTTTCCTGTTCGCATCTCCTAAGTCCCAAAACCGAAAATCTAAAGAGTTTGAAGTACCCATGTGAGATGAGGATGATCATAAGGCATGAACATAAGAAAATAAAGCAACAAATTTTGAAAATGGCCTTAATATAGAAAGTGAACCCACCCAGGACAACACAATCAATAATGGTGATGCATCGTTGGATTCAAAGGAGTCTGATCATGAAACACATGTAGGCGATGATACCAATTTTGAACAGCCCTTCCCTAAATCTCATGCTCCATAAGCCCCAAGAACCAAGCTCCCATCAACTCGTTTGCAAGACTATGAAGTCATGCTACCACCTTCCATTGACCCTGCAACACTTATGCCCAATCGAACTTCTTTTACAATATACCCTCTTACAAACTATGTTTCTTGTGATAAATTTTCAACTTCTCACAAAGCTTTTCTACCAGCCATTAATTCTATTAGTGAGTTGAAATTTTATAAAGAAGCCATACAGAATAAGCATTAGCATGCTGCCATGCAATGGTAAATTAAAGCCCTTAAGATAATGAAACAAGGATATTAATGACTTTGCCTGAAGGTAAACATGCAATTGACTCTAAATGGGTTTATAAAGTTAAGTATAAACCAAATAGGAGATCGAAAGATACAAGGCTCGTTTTATGGCATGAGGGTTTACATAAATTGCAAAAATTGTAACCCTTCGAACACTGATCACTATTGCAGTTAAAAAGGGTTCGTTGTTGCATCAACTTGATGTGAACAATGCATTTTTGCATGGAGATTTGCAAGAAAATGTTTACATGAAAATTCCCTAAGGCTTCACCAACAACAAAGAAACTAGAGTTTGTCATCTATAGAAATCTTTGTATGGCTTCAAACAATCCTCATATACTTGGTATCAAAAGTTCGCGGTTGCTTTGCTAAAAATTGGTTATACACCATCGCATGCTAATTAATCTTTGTTTACGTACCAAGGTGAAAGCAAATTTGTTGCAATTTTTATTTATGTTGATGACATAGTCATTACTGGCGATCATGAAGATATAATCACAAAACCAATGACCACTTGAATAATAACTTTAGCATAAAAGATCTTGGTCCCTTGAAGTATTTTTTAGGAATAGAAGTTGCTCGTACGGAAGATGGGATAGTCATGAGTCAGCATAAATATTGTATGGATATTCTAACTGATTGTGGGCAGCTTGGATGTCGACCAAGTAGTTTTCCTATGGAGCAAAATTTAAATGTATGAATCTTCACAATAATCAGATCGATCTCGTAATTTTGAATGCAGAATGTAAACAATTACAGATTTAGAAGTGGAAGTATAGAATCAAAGATCACAATGTAAATAAGTTCTCTTCAATTGTTCTCTGAATTCAAAAGTTTACACAAGAGTTACAAATTCAGGAAATGGACAAAAAGCTTGACAATATCTAAACAAACTACCTATTTATACTAAACTAAGATGTTCTTGTATGAACACAACTATTCGTGCGAGAACCTAGTTCTCACGGGACTTAAACTTGTCGCGCGGCTAATTTTACTTTTCACTTGACTTGAACTTGTTCTTCACTTTGATTTTATTTCCGGGTCTATAGGTTAACCTCTACAATCTTCCCCTAGGCTCGATAAATCAATGCTCTTCAAAAGTCCACATCATCAACGTTGTAACTGCCCCCATAGCATATATCCTTTTATCTAGGGTCGTTGTAATCAACCAACCAAACTATGTTGCTAATAGATGAAAAGATTCATCAGCTACAATCGGACATGGTTGCGACTTCATCAACTATTCTTTTCCAAACATTAGCAAATCCATAGGGTTGATGATACGGTACTCTTGTCTTCATACTTAATCAACACATGACCGTCTCCTTTTCAAAACTCCACCCCATTATCTTCGTTGGTTTTTGTGTGTGTTCAGATCAATACGGTTCTCATCTTCAATGACTTTGTATTTGGTTGTCTTAAAGTCTTTGATATTAGTTTTGCTTTGTCTCTAAATCATATTCCTTATCCAATTACCCTTCTCATAGTTACTTGGATTAATGAATGTAACACAACCCATAGCATACAAATCTAATGCTTTCAGAGTATGGAAACTAGCTCATCTTTGAAATATTCTATTGCTCCAGCCTTTCTCTTAATCACATACAACTTCTTCTCCTTATCGTATGCTCAACTGATAATCGACTCTGAATTTTCGTACCTTGTGAAAGGTTTGGAATGCCGAAAAGTATGAACATAAGTCGGTAGTGGAGGTGAATCAACTGTAAGATTACCAACCTGACGAATAACCATTTGACCAGTTTGGTCTAATGTCTTGTTAGTGGTCTCTAAAGTACTAGTCTCACTAGAAATCTCTACTTCTGTAACACCTGGTTATTTTTTAAAGTCAAGAAAGAAGAATAAAGTGAAGGAAAAGAAATAAAGCCCAAGTCTAGGGATTAAAAGTGACAAATAGGACAAAATCTTTGAAAAGTTGGTGATAAAGGTGGCATGGCCACCCATCACCCTCTCTACACATAAATTCTCGGATATTTTTAGAGAGAGAAGGGAAGAGAGCATAGAACTCTTGGTTTTGAAGAAAGAATAAGAAAGAATTCGAATTCATGGTAGAAATTCATGGTTTGATGATGTTCTTGACTGGTCATATCCTCGAGTTTATGCTTATGTGTGTTTGTATGTGTTCGGGTATATTTTTAGTGGGTTTCTAGGCGGTTAAACTAAATTATAGACGAGTTTGGAAGAAGCCATACTCAAGAGCTTCAAATGTGAGTTCTAGAACCCCTCTTTTACACGTTTTAACAGATTTTGGGGCGGAAATGCATGAATGTATGTTTTTATAAAACTGGGTTATATACCCGTATATTGATTGTGTGAATGATGATGTTATGGTATGATTCTGGACCGTGTTCATGATTTGATGATGTTATGGTTATGTTATAAGGCTTAGAATGTGAGATTTAAGCTTAGAACATGATAGATGGTGTTGGGGAACTAAGATCTGATGTTTAAGGCTCATATGTTTAAGTTTTAGAATCTGCCTAAGTATGCAGAAGCAATGCGGATGAGTAATGGAAAGTCAATGTGGATAAACAGTTAATGCAGATGAGCATTAACTATTAAGTAAGTCAATACGGATGAACTGTTAATGCGGATGAGCATTAACTATTAAGAAAGTCAATGCGGATGAGCAATGGAAAGTCAATGTGGATAGATAGTTAACGTGGATGAGCATTAACTATTAAGTAAGAAAAATGCAGATGAGTATTCGAGGAAATGCGGATGAAACTCAATGCGGGTGAATATTGACCAAGTGTGAGAAATGCGGATGAGTATTAGGAAATGCGAATAAGTATTGGGAAATGCGGATGAAGTAAAAGAAATGCGGATGAAGGAAAAGAAATGCTGATGAAGTAAAAGAAATGCAGATGAAGGAAAGGAAATGCGGATGAAGGAAAAGAAATGCTGATGAAGTAAAAGAAATGCAGATGAAGGAAAGGAAATGCGGATGAACTATAACAAATGCAAATGAACACTTAGAATGTTTTCTGACTTTCTGGGGAAAAGTGTAATTTATGCTTTGACTTGGGAGGTTTTCGGGGATTATGTAAGTTGACTCTTTGAGATCATAGATGTTATGATGGGCATGTTAAGAGGTATGATTGATGCTTATGCATGATGGTATGTATGATGTATGTTATGTATTTATGATGCCCTGTATGATGATGTTTACGATTTATGATGATGTTCCTTTTATTATGTATGAGTATTTCCCCTTGGCTTTACGTGGAATGTTAATGTATGAAATGAAAGTATTATGTAACGTAAAGTGGAAGATAATGAAAAGAGGAATATGATGAATGAATGCATGCATTAAATGATGAATGAACGTAAGAAAGGCTTGCAAGCAAACGTATGGAGGTGCACGCCCCAATGAAGGGTGTTAGCTCAACGGTGTGCGGGTTAGCTACCCTAGAAGGATGCACACTAGGGTCTTTCTTTGTTATTGACCATTTGTATAGAACCTTTGTCGTTTACCCTAGATACTGTGGCCAGGCTGCTGTGCGCCATGATGAAAGGTCTATGATAGACTTCGGCCCGGTATCAGCTTTATGCATGACGGTGGGTATAGCACATGACAATGGTACACCTGAATTTACCTTCGGTATTGTAGCCAGGCTGCTGTGCGGCATGACGGAAGGTTTATGAGAGACTTCGGCCCAATACCAGCTTTATGCATGACGGAACAGTAAATTTCATGGTTTTGACGGAATGAAAAGATGTAATGATGAACGCACGAATGAAAGTATGAAAGTTATATAGGAAATGAATGATAATGACATACGATGAAAGAACGAAAGTTAATGAACAAATGATGAAGATAATAATGATATTATCTATGTGTACATATGATGTGTGATCACATGTTAAAGTAAAGAACGGTTTTAATGAATGTGAAGTATGTTTTATGTTAAACTAGAACTCACGCAGCAACGCTGACTTTTTTTGCATTTTTCAGTTGGCAGGTGAGCGTTGCTGAGGATGGTGCGGGGCAGCTACTTGGCATTTGGATGGCATTCTTTTGTTAATGTTTTTGCATTGTAATACGAACAAATGAAATTGTGTAACGAATGTTGCATTATTTTGCAAAAGCATTTATAATGAAAAAGTTATTTTAATGTCCCGCTACGATGTTTTATGAAAGTTAAATGTAATTATATGTTTTATGGGTGATGATTGGCCAGCTGTAAGCGTCCCAGAAACGGGGCCTTACAACATTTTCTAATACATCTCAGAAAATAAATCCTTTAAGCTATTCCCAAAAATGTCGGTGTATTCCACATCTTCTTTTAGATCATCAAAAGATCCAAAGTCTACACTCTCCTATTCCTTGAACATATGTTGCTGAAATGAGTAGAATTCTTTCACATATTCAGCTTCTGAGACAGGATCTAATGGTGCATAATCAACTGTAGCATGAGGACTTGATCCGGAGATATTAGCGGTTCCTGATGACCTAGAAGTACCAGTAGCAACACCTGTATCTCCCCCTTTATCATCATCATCATTTCCATCATCATTACTATTACCACTACCATCATCATCATTTTATCATTCTCATCATCCTCATCATTGTCATCATAATCAATCATATCTAAGTCAACAACATTATCGACTAGATTAGAAATAGGCATGTGTTCAGGCTCCACAAACGCTTCTCCAACATAAGATGCAGGTTGATCCTCAATAGCTTGATTAGGAAATTCTGAAATAAGCTCTTGATCAACAACAACATTTTCTATTGTCCCTTCTGAAATAACCGGATCAACAACATGTTCTGTAGTAGTAATAGGGTCACCTAATTAGGACCAGCAGCTTGTTGTACATTAGACTCTCCAACTTTTGTGGTTTGTTGTTGTGTAAATGATGAATATACACGAGAAGTGAAATTTCTCAAATCCTGCTCCATAATCTAAATATAAGTAAGCATAAATTGTTGTTGACTCTCTAAATTCCTTATCCATCCCTTTCATACACCCTCTTTTATAAATCATCAATAACTTGTGTTTTATCCAACCTCTCCCTCTCAAGTACACTAACTCTTTGCTCCAACGAAACCTTGTTGGAGATAGAATAGACGTCTCTGGTTGAGGTTTAGGTTTTGGAGTAGTGTTTATGAAATATGTATCACTACATAAATTGTCATGTACGGACTGTCGGGAGGAGTCCTCAAAATGTCATCAGTACCAGCAGTAGCAGGCATAGAGATAGATGTCACAGTTGTGGACTCTATGACTATCACCGGAGTAGCAGCCTCACTAACTATGACTAGAATATCATATTGCAGAACATCATCAGTCGTCACTGTGGTCATCGGAGTCTGACGCTCTCAAAACACCACGTCCTCTACCCCTACCACTAGCCACCCTAGCCATCATTTTCCTTTGACCTCGAGTTGGTACAAGAGTATTCACCAGAATATAATCAGCATCATATTGCTCAATAGTACGTTTTGAAGGTGTTTCTCGTACTCTGGGACGTTCTTCTAGCACATAAGAAACATTCCTGATCTTTTCACTATCCATCTCACTATCACCTTCTTCTATTCTTAACTCATCATTTCTCAGCCACTCATCAACTGCTTTTTTCAACAGACTTTTCACCAGTGTGAGAAATCTCAGGTGCTTCTTGTGCAACACTAGAAGATATACCACTTGTATCATCTCTATGAACCTGAGGAGTCTTAGTCTATGCTTTGGCTGGAACCCATCAACAAATCTACCAAGTTTGAAAAAAATATGATTTATCCCATCCTCTAGCTCCCAAATATATTTCTTTATCACTATAACATAATAGGTAGATGAATCAGATATAGCTAACTCAGGATGAGCAGCATTCATTATCATCTAAATAAACCTTGGGTACATGATGAACTTCATCCCCTATGCAGCAATAACATTCTTCTGCATCTCAGAAAATATAGTTGTAGAGATGATGTATGGAAGATCATCAATGAGAGAAAACAGTATGGATCCAAATATGGAGCTCAAACTGTCCATGACGACCTTTAGATTGCTAAGGCAAAGGATAACCACACGAAATAAATATTTCCAGAAAATGTGGAAAGTATTTCTTCTCTAACAAAGGATAACGATGAGTGTATCCCATACGTACTAAACAGTCTTTAGCAAAATCATCTATCTTCATTGGTGCTCGTGGAATATCCTCCAATAATAAGACGTTGTTAATCACTTTAGCAGTGATAACAACTCTCTTTCCTTTCATCGTAGCTGTAATACAAAGCTCACCAATAACATTAACCTCATTTGCTGTAGTTTCCCAAAATTAATCTATCACATTAGTAAATATCTTTGGATTAGCATATATAGCATGACATATCCTGGAGGACTTCAATCCTTTAATCAAGGATCTAAACAGAGCTCTATCATCTGATACTTCACCCAAATACGCAACTCATTATGGTTTTTATTAAAAACCAACGGTCTAGCCATTTGCAAAATTTGATGAAAATTTATAAGTAGACATTTAATACAAAATTTCAGTGCATAAGAAATTAAGTTCCAACACTTAAAAAAAATTAGCAAAATGCAATATTTCGCGCGAGTTCAACACTTAGAAAATTTTCAGAAAATACAACATTTCGCGCAAGATGTTAAACTTTCCGCAAGATTAAACAATTCTGAAAATTTAAACTTTTCGTGCGATAGGTTCAACTTTTCGTGCGATAGGTTCAACTTTTCGCATTAATTTCAAATTTACATAGATCTTAACTTTTTGTACGAAAAGTACAGTCCCAAGTGAAAAGTAGAACTTTTGGCGTCTTTTCAAATTCTCAATATCTTTTCGCACGCAAAAATCTGTGCAACATCTAATTTTTCAAACAGTTGGTTTT
>CM046458.1:52800087-52807587 GCA_025506515.1 Flaveria trinervia
CTCACCAAAAGGGGCGAAAGACAATAAGTCACAAATGAAGAACTAACAAATGAACCTGAATACAAATAAAGGTGGGGAATGACTATAAACCATAAAATTTTTTGACACTAAAATATTTAATAAGAAAATCATACTTAATTTATCAATGTGCCAATTATATAAAACTTGATTGAGCATAATGCAATTATATGAAAATCCATATATCAATGCCTGTTAAACTTACGAATATCAATTAAGGTGATTAAGATGCATATAATAAAATGCAATCACAAGTTCACTCCAATGAGTTATGACTATTAAGTAAAATGACAATGGAAAGAGCACATACATAGTTTTCAAGTTCATGATTCCTTTTTCGAAGCTCAGATACCAACCTACAAATAAAAGATAAGTGATGGTATATGAGCCAGAAGCGATTGAGAACAAATACGATGCTTTGGACCTACAAAAGTCAATCGATGGTGGCTGATTTGATGGTTTCGGGACCTAGAAATATTGATCGATGGTTTTGGTGCATATAAATGCCGATTTGATTGTGGAGGTTGTGACCAATTCGATTCAATGGGGTTAGGGTTTGGCCAGTGGTGATGGTGGTGATGTGTGACTTTGTTTTTCTGCCGGTGGTGGTAGTGGTAGTGGTGCGTGATGTCATGGTGGTGCTTCGAAGAGAGGTTTTGGTGAGGGTTTTGTGAGGTTTAATTTATTAGGGATTTTGTGAGTAAAACTTGTAACACATGTCAGATTTCATAGAACATGAAATGACACTGAAAGATGACACATAGTTTTTTAGAGTGTTCTTCATGCTTTTTTTATCTCTTCTATGACAACAAATCTTAGGCAAAAAGATGTATGCCTACGAAGGAGACTAGAAGTGTGGTGATGATGTGAATTTTTGATAAATTTAACTCATCGAGCCTAGGGGAGATTGTATAGGCAGGTCTAGAGGCTCGGGAAATTAATATTATATCATGTGAAAACATTATCGCCTAGCAAGACATTGAACAAGCGAGAATTTGATTATGTGTCGAAAACTTGGAAGTTCACACTGAGAACTTGTAACTTAGTATAAATAATTGTTTTGAAGCTTAAATTGTTACAATTGTTATTTCCAATATTGTAAAGCTTTATGTAATTGAAGTAATCATAGAGAATAATTTATTTACGCAATTAAGTAATCACAAAGAACAATTTAATTACGTGATTGTTCATTCCATTTGAGTTGTGTGCGATTGTGTCATGATTGTTCTGATTCGTGTTTAGTGATAAATCATAGATTTTACATAATAATAATTAAATAACTCATGCCACCGCATGTCATAATTTTACCTCCCCTAGATTGCTTTTTTCCATTTATTTTCCTATATTGTAAGAGAGATATCAAGCAAAAATTGCAAAGTCTTTGTAATGTGATGTACGACTAATAATCGTGGAAAAGGTGGTGGTAGCCTCAAGTAACTTTTTACACTTATCATTTTATATTTAGCATTTTTAAGTTTTTAAGTTTTTAAGTTTTATATTTATATTCATCACACTTATATTTAGTAGAATTTGAAAGGACATTCTTTGATTATAGTGGATCTTTTTTTAGTAGAGCGTCCTATTGGAACGACAAAATGAAATAGTTGACTTGTCAACAGTGATATTCAGATCAAGTGGTTAAAGTTTCATCAATGAGAAAATGAGATTTTAGGTTGAGTTAGGTTATTTCTCATATGAGAAGACTTCACGCAAGTGTGATTTTGGTTTTAAAACTGATTATGACAGATTGATCTATGAGTTTCTCTTTAAACAAGTGTCGGTCTAGCCTACTAAGGTTCCGAACTCGAGTATCGAAGACAATCTGTAAGTAATCAATTAGCCGTTTGAAAAAAAGGCAATTGACTTGTCAAAAAGTCTTTCTAATTTAACGTAGGAGAAACCGCTGTGGAAAAGATTGTGGTAGCCTGAAATAATTGACTCATGACAATAAATTATATTGTCCCCACAATCACGTTTTCGTTAGAATATGTAGACCAGTTGATTATTATTATTATTATAACCTTTTAATTTATTATATATTATTATTATTAACTTTTTTAATTTTTCAATGTTGACCCATAAGGCCATAATTTGAGCTTAAAATCCCACAACGTTCAACGCAAACATGAGAAATCCCAATTCCTATTTCCCTTTGTAAACATCCATCTTCTGATCCATTGATGATCATGATGGTCTTGGTTGTGTTAGCGGTGTTATTGCTGACTGAAACAGCGTTTTCACAATCAAATACCATGTAACCTATGCTAACATCCCCAACCATTGCCGCGGTGTCTTGCCGACGTTGAATTTTATCAGGAATCGAAATTATACGTTAAATGAGCTCAAAATGCAACTATTGAGCAAAAGGGTTCTCTATGCTAGAGCGCAAAATGTAAGCGTTGGCGCCCCAGTTTTCGCGCAGGCTCAGTGTCGGAACTACCTCACCGTGGAACAGTGTGTAGATTGTGTTAATGTTGGCGTGTTTAACCTTGTCAAATGCATTGCTGGTGATAGTGCTTACGTCTTTCTTGATGATTGTAGTGTCAGGTATGGTTTTCTTTTGTTTACCATGCCTCATATTATTCTACGTGCTGCAAGTGGTCGTCCGCAGTCATATGTATATTTATTATTATATTATTATTATTATTATTATTATTATATTATTATTACTATTATTATTATTGTTGTTGTTGTTGTTATCGTTATTCTTATTCTTATCGTTATAGTCATCGTCATCGTCATCGTCATCGTCATCGTCATCGTCATCTTCATCGTCATCGTCATCGTCATCGTCATCGTCATCGTCCGTCATCGTCATCGTCATCGTCATCGTCATCGTCATCGTCATCGTCATCGTCATCGTCATCGTCATCGTCATCGTCATCGTCATCGTCATCGTCATCGTCATCGTCATCGTCATCGTCATCGTCATCGTCATCGTCATCGTCATCGTCATCGTCATCGTCATCATCACACTAGTAATAAATTAATAATACACATGCAACCCTTCTCGTTGCTATTAATAAAAAGTGATAAAACTACTTATCTTTTTATGAATGAATAATTAAAGCAACTTACCAACTGTTCATCGCCTATGTATTGTCCACCTGGGACGGGATTTCAACTGTCGATCTGTTAGTTGAAGCTCTAGGATGATTCCAATCTATACCCGGAGGATAACGACTAGATCATAAAACTCCTTGACTTGTAAATGTTTAAAGAGCTCATTGGCAACCTTACTAATGGCTGCAAGTTTTTTGGGGCTGAAGTGAAATTCGAACTTGTGACCTTAACACCACAATATCCTTGTCCACACTAGTTTAGTGCCGGTGGACCAAATGGCAACTCACCTTGTTCTCATAAGTCATATTATAAACCCTTCTCCTTTGTTGATGCTTTAATCAAATTTGCTCTTTATTCTATCAGAATTGAATCATATCATAAATCACAGATTAAATGGTGATATACATATCATATTGTAATAATGTTATTATAATATTAACAATCATAAACTGCTAAATACTAACTTTAGTCCTTAAAATCCAATTAAGAAAGTAAATATTTTAAAACGCGTAATGAAATATCTCATATGCAAGTTGATACTCGATATAAGCAAGTCACCAACCAATTGAAACCAATCGATAATAGTGATTGAAGGCTTTGAATTCTTGAATCCGAAAGTCGAGTGAAACAAGCTTAAGATATTGACCATATAAACTGATTGAAGATTTGAAGCAAAAGAACTCACAAGTCTCCCATGATTGATGTTTCCCATTCTCATTTGCCCTAATTTCCCAAAAAAAAGATATCATCGATTGATCTTCCTCGATCATTCTTTGTGCCCTCATCCCGCTATCCTTTGTTTATATGTTATAGGTGGTTTTTTTATTTTCAAGATTAGAAACTTGAGCTAAAATCAATGATTTTTAGTGTAAGTGGTTAAGTTAAACTAACCAAAACAATTAAAAATGGTAAGGTATGGGATTTAAATATCATTTTAAGCAAGAATCCTTAGAGTCAAGTCAATGAATTTTTTAGTTGTGTCATTTCCTCTTGAGAGAGGGTTGAGGATTGCTAGAAAACAAATAGTTAAACCCAATTAAAATAATATTTGTTTTTGGAACATGATGTTAAATTGGCTGTTAAAAAACAAAACTTAGAGTAAAAATAAAGCCAAAATATTACACAAGAGGCTGTAATATATGCATTTAAGTTTTTAAATATTAGGGGTCTTATTTTTTAAGATGCCTCAAATCCTAACTTTACCCACCTACCTTATACATTAGTCGATCATACTTACAATTGTGTTTTAACAATACATCCTATTACATTTCCTTTTATTTTTTTGTTTTTTAAAGCTCTTAATATACTTATATTCAAGATCTATATCGATCAATACCTTAATTAGAGAATTTAACACTAACCTTGAGGACATTTCCTTTCATTCTTAGACACTCCATTTCTTACGCTAATATATTATTTAATTCTCTCCCACAAGATTTCACTAAATATTGTCACGAATAAAAAATTGACACCAAGTGTAATTCTAGTCAACGATGGTAACGATAATCTATATTAATAAATGAAAATATTTATAACTCACATGATATTTTTTAAGATTTCCATCTATACTTCACCTAGTATTTAAACACATATACCCACTATAATAGAAGTTAAAATATATATATATATATATATATATATATATATAATATATATATATATATATATATATATATATATATATATATATATATATATATATATATATATATATATATATTATATATAGTATCCTTAATAAATGCTCATTTATTATTATGGTAATCAAACTATTTTAATTAGAG
This sequence comes from Flaveria trinervia, assembly GCA_025506515.1. Taxonomy (NCBI): domain Eukaryota; kingdom Viridiplantae; phylum Streptophyta; class Magnoliopsida; order Asterales; family Asteraceae; genus Flaveria; species Flaveria trinervia. Next base: position 52,804,953 of record CM046458.1, read on the forward strand.
TTAATTTTATTAAAACTACACTTAATTTCAAGCTAATCATTAAAATTAAAGTACTTTAAACATTATAATTTTAAGACATCAATATTCATAAAGTCAGACATAATTATAATAAACGATTACTTATTAGAAAACAACATCTCCTATTCAATGTAAGTCACGCTTCCATCATTTCAAATCTAAGTATGTTTTGCTAGCTCACAATCTCATTAATAATTTAATATTTTCACATATGATTTTTATTATTTCAAACATGTAACAAACGAGTATGTAAATTAGTAACAAAAATAAGATAAAATAAGATAATCAATGAGAAAGTAATGCAATTTCAAATAAATGCAAAGGATATAAATAATAAATAGCAATACGAATCTATATTACCGAAATAAGATTTTACAACATTAACCCTAAAACATAGTTTATATTAATGAAACTCAGACCCTTCTAGTTTATAATTTAGTTAAATTAAAATTCCGATGCTCCCCATAAACTAAATTAAGGAATATCTTCAATACTCGATTTGCCTTCACAATAAATTTAACCGTTGCTTCCAAACGACTCATCCATTAGAAGACAACGGTCAAACCCAATTGACTCTTAATTACGTTTAGTCCCAAACAAAAATGTATAATGCTACTTTGACCCAAGAACATAGTTTATACTAAGTGCTAAATGTTGTACGCTCTTATTTCTTAAGGTATGAGACGTTTTCCGACTTCTATAATAACCCAAATGTCAATGTTGATGCGGGTGGAGTACCTGGCTTTTCGATTTGCGGCAATGTGTCCACATCTCAGGCACTATCAAATCACACTCGAAATGTGATAGATGATTTTCTCTCGGTTATCAGAGACGCTACACCCAAAACATCTGATTTATACGTAGCAAGCGTGATGCGAAACACAAATGAAAATGCAACAGTGTATGCTATGGCACAGTGTGCTGTAGACGTAAACAAAGCCATTTGCCAAACCTGTATGAATACAGCTTACAACAAACTAAAAGAATGTCTTCCAAGTACGGAAGGAAAGTATTTTGACAATGCATGTTTTGCAAAGTATTCAGAGACTCCCTTCTTCAACGATAACCAGACAATAGATATCACAGATATTCTAAAAGGTGAGGCCACTTCATCATCTAATTTCTTGAAATAAGTAGTTTTTGGCATTGTTAATCTTTGATGGCCCGTTGAAGTCTGCATGTAACATTGTAACTGTTGGGTTTATAACTTCTGAATGATAGATGTTCATCCAATTAGCAAGGTAGTCATCGTTGCTGGAGCCATTGGTGGTTTGGTTCTCTTATTCCTTATCGTTGCTTTGTGCTTATTTCGACTTCGAAAGAATTCTAACAAGACTGAACAAGGTGATTGTATAACTGTTTTCTTATCAGATAACTTTTCGTTTATCCCATATATTGTGACGGCAACTTCGGATGACCTTTTTGCGTGTATGACACAGGCTAGAACAACTGTGGTTGTAAACCCACAAACACTCACAAATGCTTTTATTACAATACTTACAAACATTCACATAAATTATATATTACAAGTTATTACGTTTTTGTCTTAATTTAAAAATTAACACGCCGCAATGTATGCATGTGCCTCAACAATTTTATGCCTATATTTTTCCTATTTAACGGTTTCGTCACAATACATGGGTCGTATATCAACCTAGTTTATTGTTTTTAATTTTTTACATTTAATGTGTGTGGTTTAATTTTTTTATTTCTACTTTCGGCTTGGGTTATTCTTTTTCTTTTTTATTATTTTTTAATACAAGTTTTTCCGATATTAATTGTTAGTGATCGCTATTGATTGCATGATATTTGGTACTACTTGGCATAGTCTTACGCACACGTCACAACGCGATGGGTTTAATCTTAGTTCCTTATAATTATACTTTTTCATCCACATTTAAATTTATTTTTCTTAACTACTTATTATTATTATTATTATTATTAAACTTAAGTTTTTAATATCATGCGAGTTTAATATATTCACGAATGTATAAATTTTAATTTTTATTAATTATATATATATATATATATATATATATATATTTAGCACATTTATTTTCTAAGTTTATTACATATTTTTAAATATAGAAACTAAATTCAACCTCACCTTCACCCACATATCACATGTTCATAGCAATTCGTGCCACGAATTTGTTTATCAAAGCAACCATGAAGAAAGGTCACGTCATATGGTCTTTGCATGTAGGTGATGCGTTCATCCCACAAACACCTCATAACGGTGGTCTTACCTCTTATCTTATATCAAATATTATTTTTAATGCAATTTTATATTCAATTTATAATACTGATATAATTCATTCTCATTTGGAACATGCATGTAATCACTTGAAAACAGAGGATTTAAAGGGCATACTAAGTTACGATTATAAAGATCTGCAGTTGGCAACAAACAATTTCAACAAAGGCAATATCCTAGGGAAAGGAGGTTTTGGTGAAGTGTTCAAGGTAATAATAAAGTATAGCATATCACATTTAAAACCTTAATAATCACAAATCCCCTTTAGTGATTGAATTTGTTTTGGTTGCTATAAAGTCGCTTATTTGAATTTGTCTATTTTTGTTCGTGGCAAGTTTAGGCCTCTTTTACCTATTTTTA